>KE747825.1:497379-552008 GCA_000465215.2 Pyrenophora seminiperda CCB06 | reverse complement strand
CTAATCTGGGACGGCTGGCTTACCACAGATATGGCCTCAACAGCCCAAAGCAGAATATGGGCCGGACGGACCTCTTTCTCCTCGCCCTACATCCTCCATCCTACTCCCTCCCCAGTACATACATATATAACCGTTCAGCTGGGCCTTTTTAGGCGGCAGGGAGGCGAAGAGGCGACTGCAGCGGTTAATTTACACCCAGCACAAGGTACCGGTAGGTAGGTAGGTAGGTAGGTAGGCGCCGCGCCGCGTTAGCTAGCTGCACGTTGGGGCGGGCCCGAATGTGGTAATTAGCCGCAAGCGAGTTTTATTGGTATTGGTATTGGTATTGGTATTGTTGGTGGTTGGTGGTTGGTGTTATTGTTGATGTGGATGGTGAAGGGGATGCACGCCGCGTTGATGCAGATGGTGAAAAACAGGAATTGTAGGTTGATAGGCAGAACCAGTCAGAAAACTTTACATGTACATGCAGGAGTATGGTGAAGGTATCGTCACGTTCACACCCGGTTCCGTTCCCGTTTTCGTAGTCTGAGCCGAAACAAAACTTCAAGTTGTGCTAAACAAAATACGCAAAAACAAACGAATAAAACTTGGTTGGATCAAAATTGTTCCAATCTGTCGGGTGGTTGAATTTTTTTACTGGGTACAGTACATATGCGCGTAGCACGTAGGTAGGTACCAGGGGTAGGAGCAACGTGGCTGGCTGGGCTACGCGTAATGTACTGTATGTACGGAGTAGTACATACATACATACACGCGTCGTTCGTTTCCGCCCCACACCTTGCCCCGTACCCAGTTCTATGTACAGTAACCTACTGCGCACGCATATTGCAAGCTTCTTCCTTGAAACGCACTGCGCACTGCGAAAAAACGTCGACGTCGTAAATTACGTTTTGTTGTCAGGAAACAAACCTCGGCGGTGAACACGCACAAAACTCTACATATCCCAACCAGCCCTTTGGAAGAACATCAGTGTAACAGGTCGGGCCAACTAGGTGTATGTATCCAGTCCTTTACGGAGTACATGACGCGGCAGTCGGTCTGTCACTCGTACCTACTTATTTGTAGGTGTATGTACATACGGGATGGGTTGAGCGGGCGCCGGGCGCGCGGATGTCCGTGGTGGGGAATCGGTCGTGCCGTTGAACGTCATTTTAGATACGAAGTACGCGAACGGGGCACTTCCTTCGGGGGTAAGCAAGGAAGGGGGAAGAGCGGAACGTCTTCCTTCTTGTTTTTACTTGTAGGCTTGGCGGGATATAGCGCCGTTTTTTGGAAGGATCTGGACTCGGTCGAGCCGGGCTCGTATTTACATGATGGGGCCGTTGGTCTGGCCGCTTGGTAATACGGGGAGTGTTGATGTGGGAAGAGGATCGATGGGACAGGAAACAGTCATGTGACTGCGAGACCAACAGAGCCGCGCCGTAGACCTGCAGGTGAACATTTGATTGCTGGATAAGTTTGACGCAGCTGCGAACGGTGAGGAAAAGCAAAGTTACTGCAGGGGTGTCGAGGAGGGCGTTTTTGTACCTGCATGAGACATCAAGGCAAATGTGTGGATAATGGACAATAGCAATATATGTTATTGATCTGATGTTGATGTATAGACAGTAGACGTACGATTGCTCGCAAGCAATCATTTCAGTAAAATACGATAAATACCACCCACAACTCAGTAATAGTCTCCCCTCACTCCTTAAGACATGTCTGCATATTATGTCCCCGATCTATAGAAACGTTCGCCCCCAAAAAAGTAAACAAAGGAAAGAATTGTTGCGTAAGACGCTGTACGCAGATCTCTATGTTTCTGGTATTCTCCATCGAAGACGCCAAGACAATGCCCTCGCAAGCCGGGAAATAAGGACGCAAGGAAAATTCCGAAATGCATGTGACGGGGTAAATATGTACGCCGATTATTTGGCTTTTCGCTGGAAAATAAAAATGTCAACAGTAAGAGGAAATAACGTAATGGTCGTGAATATATACATGGAATGTAATGTGGGTTGTCGTTGGTAGCGTAATATGAAGCGTAGCCAGACATGCTTCAAGAGCCTCCTGGGCTTTCATATAGACTGCCACGGTCGGTGGGTAATGAATTAGTTGCGCCGTGGCTTATTGTTGGAAGATGATGGTGGTGTTTATATCTGTGCAGGGTTCGATGCATACCGTGACGGAGCTGGGAAGAGGCTCAGCATAGGGCGTGGCTGCGTCGAGGTGGCTGCACGGCTGCGTGACGTGGAAGGTTTTTCTTTCATGGCAGGAGAGGGCGAAAGTAGCTTAGC
Source organism: Pyrenophora seminiperda CCB06 (assembly GCA_000465215.2). Taxonomy (NCBI): domain Eukaryota; kingdom Fungi; phylum Ascomycota; class Dothideomycetes; order Pleosporales; family Pleosporaceae; genus Pyrenophora; species Pyrenophora seminiperda. Next base: position 549,729 of record KE747825.1, on the reverse strand, counting down.
CGCGCCATCAGACTTGGCTGGCTTGTGTAGGCGCGCAGGAGCGCGAGTGGAATGCTGCGAGCCTTGTCGAGCCAGCTGGAGAGATGTCCTCAACTCCTCTTCAACTGTAGAATCCGGCGGGTGCTCCGAACCACGGCGGGCAAGGTCGAGCGATGCCCTAAGCTCGGTCTCAATTTCGATGCGGGGCTGCTCCTCAGTTTGTAGCCCCTCATCGTCTGCAGCAAAGAAGGACCGCCCCGGCGGGGTGATGTCGTCATCTTCCCTGTCTTCTTCCAGAGATACAATCTGCTCGGATAACTGGTCGAATCCCATACTGAAGCCAGATTCCTTTCGGTTGCGGCGAGAATGAACCAGTTCTGGTAGACTGCCCGCTGAGCTTGCAGAGCGCCGAACCGGTGAGTTCCAGTGACCAATGCTTTGGACAGAGGACATCAGACTGCTATCATAGGAACTTCGCCTACTAAGCCGAACGCGGCTACTGCGGGCCGAGCTATTTGCGCTTTGGCTGTTGTCAAGCATTGGAAAATGCCTGTCTGATGCGGCATATTCGTCCAGCAAATCCTCGTAACTGGCTTCTTGGGCTTCCTTGAACTCAGGGGGAATCAGGAGTGAAGGGCTCAACACGAAGCCAGTGCCGCCGCTAAAATGACTGGAGTTGACAAAGAGCTCGGATGGTGTAGTAGGTAACCCTGTACTAATAGTAGAAGTGGAGACCGCCGAAGTAGGTACCAAATCTGGCACACTGCCCCTGCTGGGGACTAGAAGAGAGGTGTGGAAGGTGGTAGAAGTGAACCGCTCACGATCAGCTGAAGAGACTCTGGTAGGGTACTGGGCGGCACCGGGGACATCTGCGTGGTTAGCACCATCGTCAGATGCACGATCCCACTCGAAGTCGCAGTCAGCCTCAAGAGCGTTGTCGTAGATGTAATCCACGTCTTCTTCCCATGACTCTTCAATTGCGCGCCACGTGTTAGATTGGCGTCGAATAGTAGGTCTTCGGACCGATGGCCTCCTCGTGGGATGAGATGAGCCAAGAGTATCGGACATCTGCGACTCGGGTCGAGGGTAGGGATCTGACTTTGGTGAGACACCTTGGCTGTGCGTGGTGACAGAAGATGTGGAACGCTGATTTTGGACGAGAAAGGATCCGAAATAAGGCGATCTCGGCGAGACTGGGCTTCTCAGCGGTGGCTGAGGCGCTGGCCGTGGACTAACAAACTTTTCTGGTTCTTCCGCAACGTCTGCGAGGCAAGGGCTGAAGGGTGGCGTGGCTGTATGGATTGCTGAATCGTCAGGTGTTGTGAGAGCATGTCCAAAGTAGGAAGAGTCCTCTTGTATGCCCGGTAGTTCAGGAGTCGTTACAGTGGCGAGCGCAAACGAATCCCAGACGCCAGACTCTCGTTTCGATCGTGACAATCTGCGTGCGGCCGACCAGTTTTCATCATAAGCGACGTCGGAAGCAGCAAAGGCAGGCCCTAGAGGAAGACGAGGGGATGGAGGCGTTGGTCCTGTGAGGGAAGGAGTGTGGCTGTGTTTCCAAGGGTTAACGCCAGGCTGAGAGAAGCTCTCAATAGATCTTGCCAGGCGAACTGGGCGACGTGATGCTTCCATTTGAAAGGTGTTTTCTGCTTCCTTATTTGGTACTTCACTGCGCGGAGACCTAGAACTCAGAGCAGATGAAGGCCTTTCTCCTGGAGTCGACAGGTTCTCAGACGAGAAGTTTTTGAAGTGAATGCTTCCAGAGTTTTGGTGGTGGGCTTGTGAACGCGCTGCGAAGTATCCAGTAGCTTTATCACTGGCAGCCTGTTCGAGAGCAGCAAATTGATGACGGTCGGTATGTGAGAGGTGCTGGAAATCGAACGGACTGGAGATGCGGCTAATGAGACTTCCACCTAAAGACACAGTGAGCAGTTAGGACGACAGGGCGCGGCTTGGACCACTTACCAGCATCCTCGGACTGATTGGTACCTCGCCTGGCTCTCCGTAAGATGGATGTTCGTCTGTCGGTGGCATCACCTTCATAGTCATCAACGACCATCTGAGACGATTCGCTTAGTCGTTTGCCCTTCTTTCCACGAAACAATGACTTCCTCGAAGCCGACTCTTTTAGGCTTTTGTTGCCTGTGTTTCGACGTGCAGGTGGTGAGCCATGCCATGTAGCTTCATGTTCGGCCATGTCTTGATGAGTCAAAGACAGTAGGGAGGGGCTTTGTGAGGCTGCGGTGTTACTCCTCGTTCGCAGAGTGAATACAGAGCTTCGTCTGGCGGGATTTCTGCTGTGATGATCAAACAAAGGTACGCCACCATGAGACGGGTATTCGGTGCATTGATCTGACCAAAGGTCGGCGGCAGCTGTATAAGTCGTATGACCCGCAGCTTGGGAGTCTACCGATGACTGCCGGGATCGAGAGGCATCGCCCTTATGAAATGAAAACATTGCTTGATAGCCCAGCAGAACCCCAGGATGATGGGGCGTAGGATAAGCAACGCGAGTAAGGCAATGCTGGTATGACGCGTGCAGGTACCCACGGATGGCCGGAGAATACAGTTAAGGCTGATACCATTTAGGTTACACAAGATGCTCTAGGATAGCCTGTCGCGAGCCCGGTTCATGCGGGATGAAGTGGCCAGGATAAGGTTCTGGGGGTATGTCAGTGACAGAATGGGAGTAGTTTGCCATTGGTACACCAGACCTGGAAAGCAGAGATGGTAGGGCTGTAGGTAGGAGATGAGATGAGTGAAGTTTGGTCAGGGCTGAAGATACAGGCGTGTAGACCAAGGGGGAAGGTATATGTGAATTGCTATATGAGAGAATGTATCAGATGCGTACCTGGTAAAGCGGATCGCTAAGCCGGCGGCGAGTGGAGAGTAACGCAACAACAGCCGATCACGGGCCACTGTTTTACAGGGCGAGGGGGAAGGATGGTATCCGCCCTCTGCGTGGTAATGAGACGAGGATGCGAGCAAGGAGTTGGGGTGGAGTAGCAGTTGGCGAACGGCACAGACCAAAATGAAACAGCTGGTCAAGCAGACGGTCGAGTTTGAGGAGGAATAGACATGCGCATCACTGGTGCAACTGCATGTCGTATACAATACGGAAATAGGTCGAAGTTTTGAGGCCGGTAAGGTACCAGCAGAAGTTGGGATGATCTCACTATGTAGGCCCATGGGCTGGTCGAGCGCAGCGGAGAGCATGTGGAGATGCTCAGTGCACCCCACCGAGTTAGTGACATCCAGGATGACAGGGACAGGGCTTGCTGCACGCAAGAGTGAAAGACTAGGGTATATGCCGCTGAGCGACGGCGTCTGGACATGTGTAAGTGGCTGGGGGTAGCGGATACGGTACAGGGGTGGGCTACGAACGGGGCTGCCCGGCTTCAAGGCCACTGAGCAGCAGTGCGATGAAGACCACGGCCCGACAGGTCGGCCTGAGCAATATAACAAGGCAGGGGCTGTTGCGGCGCGTGGTGGTTGGCCAGGCCAGCGAAATAAACGGTTAAATCTGCTGCATATCTGCTATGGTCGCCCACAGGCCCGCTATGCCAGGAGTCGAAAGGTCCAATTTGCGTGATGTCGGCCGCATCGTCTTGTGCAGCCGGCCGCGATGCAACAACAACAACGGCATCTGATGAGCCAACGGGGCGTGTCGACGACTGCTGGCGCCAGGGGCCGCGCTGCTATGCTGTTGTGCGCACCGACGACAAATGGCATGGTGGCACACGACGCGTCAACGGTGCTGAAGGATCCGTAAGAGCCCGTTTTCACGGGTGGGGAACGGGAGATATTGGTAGCTCGACGAGTTGTGCGATTAGTGCCGAACAGTGCCGGGTTCACGTTTTCAGGCGGGCACGGCGCCATGGCTGCAGACGCGTTCTAGTGTGTTGAGCCCTGTCTGTTTATGTGTGTGTACTGTCTGTATGTGTGTGAGTGTGTACACGCTACCAGGCCTGCACACGGCCGCAGCCTTGCGACCGGAAGCTGGCAGCGGACCGTCTCATGCGTGGTTGTTGTGTCAAGTACAGTATACTGGCGAACGCAGCCCGTTTTCTTCCTTCTTTTTTTTCCGACGTGCTGCTGCTGTTGCTGCACGTCGTTGCCCGGCAGTCGTGATGGCCAAGATGAATCGCGATCTCCCCATCGGCACGCACAACTCTGGGGAGGAGGGCAACGTGCCGTCCGCAGATCGTTGCTCGTACTTATTAGTACTGTAAGACGGGCGACAGACGACAGGCGGACCTTGAAACAGCCGAAGAGAGTCCAGCGATGGCCGCCGACAATGTGCCCTAAGCTGCTAGTCCAACTGAGTAGGGCTTGATACCCCGCCGCAGTCGCACGTCTCATTCAGTCCACACAGCCCTGGCGCTGCCACCTGTAGCCAGTCGAGACCAAACAACAATCCGATGACAGATGATCAGACCTCACCATTGACTTGCCCCTCCCTCACATGTTTCAGACGAGGCCGGCACGAAGCTGGCTATCGTGAGCCGTGGGAGTCGTGGGGCTGTGGTGGGTGTGCTGCCCCTCGTGCCATCCGCCATCCTTCGGTACGACCAAGCCAACTTGAACCAGTGTGCACAACGCACAGCGTGGCACCGTCGCACCGTCGCACAGCCAGCGAAGCATTGCCGTCGACATTTCTATGCTTGCTGACTGCAGTCGACAGCTCGCGACGCCGTCATAATTACTGCTATGTACAGTATGTATGTCTGCGTGCGACTTTGTGGTAAGCCTTGACCTCAGCCGCAGTATCACACTTGCTGCCGGACTCGAGTCGAGTGTATGACGAGCGCTTATCTCAATTCTGTGTCTCTTTCCTTGACGTGCTCTCAAAAAGGTGTTTTGATGCGACAGTTGAGAGCCGCGTGGGGGAGGAAGGGGGGGTGATGAGCGCCGGCCAAGTTCAGCTTCACCTTTGCCTAGTCTTCACCTGCATGTCACTGCCCAAGCACACCGACTGTCCGGGTGTGGAAAGCCTGGAAGCCGTGTCTGTACACCTATAGTTTAACTTCGCGTCGATGATACCGCAGCTTCCCGGACGTAGTCTATATTCTCAACAAACAGGGTAGCAAGAGTCGTGATGGGGGCGTCGAGGTGCGTACCCAGGTACTTGCGCTGTTATGTCCCGGAGGTCCGTGAAATGCAATCACGTGCTGACGTGCACGTGCACTTGCTAGTCACGTGCGTGCCATCCCGGAACAGCGATCCGCTTCACCACCCAACACGTTCCATCATCATCTCAGTGCTCCCACTCCCAAGTCTTCGCCATCCTATTTCGAGACTGCGCCAGCGTCTCTGCTGTTTCCTATCTTTTGTGCGCCTTTCCCCTGGGTTCCTGCAGTGGTTGCTGACTGCAGATCACTGAGCCCACTCCGGTGCCTCCACATTTTCTGCTGCTCCCATGTAGCGCGCTCCACGTCTTACGCATCACTTTCTACAGAGTAGTACGTGTTTTGCTAAAAACATCATCCAGTCAATTGCCTTGCTGCTGTATGTAGGCGACTTTGATAGCAACACGACGGCGTCGTTTCCTCGGTAAGAGTCAGGAACCTCTGTCGCGGGCCCCTTGGCGCCCATACATCCGGAGACGATCCTCACCGGCGTATCCACTTGGCCATATCCATGCAGCCAGTCCGCCAGCCGCCTTTATGGGAATCTTGTCCACAATCCAAGTAGCCGCAAATGACCTCATTGCGTCCTGTTGTAGGTGTACGTGTTCCCGTCGCTTCACTTGCCGTCCCCCTGAGAACACAGGATACCCAGCCTGAGGTCAAGACTTCCAAGCATCGGACGGCTGAAGATGGCTGGCTTCAGGGAGATGCCAGTGGTGATACGGGGCAATTACGCTGCTACTCTCGTGCGGTCTTCGCACAATATGCCCATTCGCAATGCGTCTTCGGTTCAATACATACGCGCTCGTGTACCTGCAGTCTGACTCCTTGGCCTAACTCTTGTTGTCGGAACGGCCAGGTCCTAGATGGAGCCGTCCTAGCGCCACCCGGCTTACTTCCCGATCTCAATAGTCGTCAGACGAGCCTAATAGGGCTTCACCATAGTCCATGTCAACCAACCATCGTCCAGCGTAACGTCTTTCGGTTTCACCATCACCGCCCACACAAAGACAAGCGTTGACAGTTGTGAGTAAACGGAAGTGCCGTCTTACTGTGCGCCTGAGCACCCTAAATACCGAAAACTCAATTGGCGATTCTACATCTGCCAGATATTTGTTGGGCCCGTATGTCATCGAAGCATACGAGAGATGCTACCTCATGAGATCTGGCTGCAATCTAGCAACCCCCTTGCTCACGCTTAGGTATAGACTGCATCTAGTCTTGCAGATTCCCCAGTAATACCTGCACTCAGCCAATGTCAATATTTACTCCACGTCTCTGTAGCCTGTTCCCTGTAAAAAGCGCTTATCTGCATGAACGACTATTTCCGAATTGAGGCACGTCCAAAGCCGCCAAGTGTGGCGTTCCCAGGTGTATGTACTTGCTCGGTAACCGACCGGATCATACCTCTATCCGAGTGGCTGTATGCGGGCTACCGCAGCCACAGGCATACCCGTCTTGATGCTCTCACCATCAACGGTAGACTTGCGGCTATTGAACTTTATCTCACCTTTTGTGGGGATACAACAGGCAGAACCATCTTCAAGTTACACTGATAGGTCAACTAACAAGCGAGATATCCGGCTCGCTTGCCGATGAAACGTTGAATTCCAGTTTCTAGCATCGAGCTGGTCGCAAGTGTAGCAACTTGATTGAACCTAAACAGTGTCCTGGTACCTGGGATCAAGGCTGTTCGGAATTATCCTACCCCTCATCCTAGGCGTCCGCGGACATCAAATGATGGGATTTTCGCCATGTTCGCGATCCGAGACGTAGGATCACGGTGCGAGAATTCTCTCAACCACTCATCTCGACTTCCGGTCCACTCTTCAAAGTCTACGCGAGATAAAATTTTCACGCAGCATGGGTTTCTCCATACGGCTGCAGCAGGTCTTGGCTGCCATCGCCCCGTCGTTGTCAACAAATCCCAAGATGTGGTTGTCTCGGTTGTCGCAGGTGGTACAAACTGTCCCTCATGGTCCACGCGCATCGGGAAGTATGGCCTTCCGGTGAATAACGCCTCGATTGTTATACGAAGCTTCTTCATTCGGGGCATCGGGAGGCAGTCCTTGATAACTCTGAACAAGCTTTCTTCGATCAGTCTTCATGATCGAGGAGCTTCTTCAATAATAGTAACACGTCGCGTCGCAATTGCAGCATAGAGAATAGACTTCCCGACACGCTCAACGCACGACAAGCGACAAGTTCTCTTTTTAGAAAGGTTGTTAGTCACCACATTACCAGGGATAAAAGGATTCACAAACTGTGCCAGGGACCACGTTCGCCAAGCATCGTCGACCACGTCCCCCGTTGACATCACAAAGACGATCATTGCAGTTACAGTACACTGGAACTCCTATCGTGTCTCCAAGTCGCCGACTACGACACAAACAGAGCAAGTCGCAACTTTATCCCTGTGCGCATCCAACTCTTTAAAGGGTTCACCGTGGCTGCATGCCTCACGGCCCCGCGCAGCCAGGATCGCAATCCCTCCACTGGCGATCCAGAGACACCAACACTACTCCGTACCGTGCCCCGTGATGAACTGCAAACTTGATCACTGGTCAATGGGTACGCCTGCACGGTGGTCCCGTGACGCACACTCCTTCTCGGCTACTCCCTTTAAAGGGCAGGTGCCCGGTCACGCAGCTTGGGGCCCAATTGACGATCTCCAGAAAGTTATGCAAGATGATGAAGCTCAGACGCTGCCTATTGCGAGAAGAACACTGGATCTAAACCGGATAAATGACTTTACATTGCAGCCTCGCGTCTAATTCGAGTCCTCGCCGCATCGAACAGGTCTACTCCGATCGGATAAGGTTGTGTGAGATGTGGGTCGCTGACCCCCTCCATTCGGACACTGCCGTAGATGGACGCCCTACATGTACGCCTGCCGTTATTATTTACTTTTTTCTCCACGCACGGCATGGAGGTGGCGGGCAGTTCTGGCCCCCCGTGGAGTCATTAGCCAGGCCAATCTCGACGTGGGATGTGTCATGCCATGGCGGATTAGACGGTGTGAAAAAGCAGTCCCTATGAACGGCATAGGGCAAACAACACAACGTCATACTAGAGATGCATACCACTAGTTTCGTTTGGGAACCGACAAGCACACTTTTGCAATTTCCTAATCCTGCAGACATCCAACGCGCTAACTGCCCGACCGGAGCTGTTGCTGCAGCTGGCTGCAGTGCACGGATTCGTTTGGTTTCGCGATAAACATGGACCATGTAACATGGTTGATTCGAGATGAGATTCAAAGGATTCTGGGTGGACTCATCTGGGGGCGTCTGTGTGTGCGTCTGCCCGCTACGTTTATATCCACAATCCTTCATCAAGATGGGAACTGTTGTTTCACGCCGAACTGTGCATTGTGGGTGGTGGGGGCGAGAAACAAACACATCCCCACAATCAACATTTTCGAAGAAACAAAAAGAGCAAAATCTCGCATTCTAACCTTCCCTTTCCAATCTATCGGCATGTCAGACGAAAGAAACTCCGGTCGCAGTAACCCACGATGGATTCCGATTCGCTTTTCTTCTTTTCCAGCCGCCGATCTCACCTGAAATTGGGTGCCATGACATTTTCCTTGGCCAAATTCGCCCCGCGCTACAATGGCTTTTTGTCGTTTGTCGCACTGGGGCTGAATGATTATCACGTCACAACCGCCATGTCACGTCGCACGATAACGTGTCCTGTAAGTAGCCGTGCTAGCTGGCCACGAAAGAGAATGTGATGGCCTGGGCCCGCGGACCCGTTACCTACTGTAGCACGCATGTAGCGCTTACATGTAGTGGGAGCATGGCAGATGGCTAGTTAATGAGGTGCTGAGCTACAGAGGATGCAAGATGATAGGCCATGGATAGCCACTCGTTTAGTCCCGACAGTGTGAGCTCATCCGATGGTTTGGCGAAGTTGCATTTTTGCGTACACCTATCGGGAGGTAGGTGGGCTGGTAAGTTGTGCTGGGCTTCATGAGCACGACTTTGCTTGCGTAAGTGTGGGTGGAGGGGACGGGGGTGTTGAGCGCGTGGAGTAGCGATGGGATAGGTGGATGGGTGGACGCAACACTTGGGTGAGAATATGTATCGTGCTGCAGTACTTACCCTGTCAATTTGACATCCGAGGACTTGGGAGATGAGGAGTGAATGGTTGGCTATAGTGGTTCTCGTCTAGACAGCGCAGCGCATTGGGTAATTTCCCACATGGACAACGCGGATTAGGAGGGGGAATGCGAAGGGAAGTTTTTTCCTTACCGAGTCAAGCAAGTTCTCCTCTTACTTGCTCACATGATATCAAGAGATTTTCATCGCAAAGTTGCATTTGAATCTACCAAAAGGTATGCATGATGTCGCCAGAGGGCGTGCTGTATGGCTTTGTATTGTTGATACCTGTTCTTTTATCACCTTGATAAAGCTACTAGAGCTTCATATTATTACGTTGAATCTTTCTTTGGAATGCTGGAGTCATGGTAAAGAAGCCATCTCTGCAAAAACTCACACTGTTGACGTGTGCATGTCCATTTATCCACTTGACCACATACCCCAACACCTCAGACCTAACAGACTCAGACAGTCAGACCCGCGAAGGAAACGATACCGACTCCCAAGTCCACATGCGCTCAGAGCATATAGAAGTAGCGAATATACCGCTAAATAGTTAACAAGGCGAATACGAGTTATGAGTAGTTGCTTGACTACACTGCCCGTAATCAGGTTGTGACAAATACATGTATAGAAAAGTGAGATCATAGAAGACAAAAGAAAAGTGCAAGTTCAACTTGTCATATACTTCGCCGAACTTTTCAAAGTTGACTCACAACAGACATCAACGGCCGCACCCTGAACCTAACAGTTTCACATGTCTATAAGTGTAGACAACATCGTCGCTGCAAGGCCTTCGTCCTCTAGGAACACGTTAAAGTCAATTAGCAGAGATAACACAGTGAATGATGCCTGTGAACTAGAGATCAATATGGCCTGTTCATCAAGGACTCTAGTGCTGGCCAAGGGAAGACACCACAGGGCAGAGGACGAGAGTATAACTAAGCTTTAGCTCACCGACACAGTCAGCATCCTTGAAGGTAGTGAGATCTAACAGCAGCTGTATAGCCAAGTTGTTATAGTGTAGTGCTCTTCCTTTCCTAGCCCGGCGACAAAAAAAATGACAAAAAAACGACAAAAAAATAATAATCCACTACACTCCTCCTCCTCCTCCTCCTCCTAACCCCCCACTCTACTCCTCCGCTCCTCCGCTCCTCCGCTTGGTTGGTGGTTGTGTGGACTTATGGGGGGTTGAATCTGGGGTTATGAGAGGCTACCGCTCAGCTCAAGACTCCAAATCCAACCCTCCCCTCCTGCTCCCCATAAAGGGAAACAGGAGCTGCCACTAGCTGGGATCGAACCTGGGAACATTGTTATTATCAGGGTCCAATATGTGGGAAGAGGGGGAACACTTAACTGTAGATTTCTGTAGATTTCGTGGTGCCCGTTGGCGAAATAAACTCGAATTAGACGCTTTATATAGGCGATATTGTTGTGTTGCGATATTGAGAGTAGATAGGTGTTGAGCTTCATTTGTTAGGCAACAATTGCGGCCAGCACGCGCCAGTCTCTGATTGTTTACGTGCAACTCCACGTGGAAATATTCTAGGCAACACTTGCGGCCAGCACACCGCAATCTCTTCTTATCTACGTCCAACTGCACGTGCAAACAACAATTGACTCTCCATGTATTTCATAGTATATTTTTACTATTTCTGTGTAATACTCCATATATACAATCCCACGGCCAAAGCAACCAGTACGCCATCAATTTCCATGCTCACTTTCTGCTACCGCGTCTCTTAAGTCGTCTCGGTATGGTGTCCGCCTTCATCTTTGAAGAATAGCTGCTCGGCAACGAGGTACCCGGCAAACGCGACTGTCGCTATGCCGAGGCCGGGGAAAGAGCCTTTGAAGCGGTTGAAGCGGGTGAAGGGACCGGTGTATCGCCATTGCTCACTAGGTAGTATAAGTATATGGCATTCAGTCAAGTCTATAGACGTACTATCGCGCCCATGGGTCACCCTTGGTGCCGTTCGCAGAGGACGCGGCGAACTTCTTAGGGTCGAAGCCGGTGATGGAGGGGCGTGGTGCCATGGTGATGTCGCTGTCCGAGTCAGCGATGGTCGCACGCAAAAGGTCACGCGTCAATTGGCGACGCGAAAGGTATATGCGTACTGTATAAGCCTCGTGAGCAGCTGGAGTGAGGCGCGGCGTTTGCTGGAGCTTCAATGTCCGTACCTGGAGGTTCGTCGGTCGCAACTGTCCAATGTCTTGGCGGCGATCATGATGCACGGGCTATCGCGTAACGCATCGCATTGGCGACTGTGGTTGCTCTCCCCACCATTGAGACATCGTTACCACCAACCTCGACGTATTTCAGCGAATCTGGGCGGACCTTGTATTGCTTCAAGAACTGATCCGGCCTTTCACACCCCCAATCCATCTGATCCCCCCCACTGCTTTCCCCCACTTACCCCCAGAGTCAACCGCGCGCGAGTCGCAGCAATAGCTACAATCCTCCACGATGCCGCCTCATGGGGGCCGGTTTCCCGGCCATAACCTCTCCAATCCCTTCGCACATCTCTCAGGTCCCATACCACAGCAACAGCAACCACTCCACCAACAACACCAGCCGCAGAACAACATGCAACACCCAGGCTTTGGTGGCGCCAACCAGGCGCACAATCTGAACCTCTTTGGCCAGCATCAGGGCGGCTTTCAATCGAATGCAGGGCTGAGCGGTGGGTTAGGAGGGGCAGGACTTGGGGCAGCAGCAGCCATTGGTGGGGTAGGCGGAGGGACGGGACTCGATGGGCACGAAGCGCGTATGCGATTTGCCCATGGTGCTCAGATACAAGAGAATGCCGCTCGCGGCCAGGACGGTGCTAAAGGCCTTGCAGGTCAGCGGATACGAGAGGTCTGGCGATCCAACCTGAACCAAGAGATGGACATGCTGCGTACTCTTATCGACCAGTACCCCTATATCAGCATGGTCAGTATACCATTCCCTACAAGTCGGTCGGACAGCTCTTGAGAGAGAGCTTTGTCTGACGTGTGTAAAGTCGCTCACCAATGGTGGTCTGGTGAACTATTATGGCTTTGATGGGGTAGTTTCCAATCTACCTCCTTCCTAACATGTGGAATGCAACGCTCACATTATGAATAGGATACCGAGTTCCCCGGCGTGGTTGCGCGGCCCATTGGAGAATTCAACTCGAAAGCATCATATCATTACCAAACAGTACGTTGCAATGTCGACCTGCTCAAGATCATTCAACTCGGCATCACCCTCTTCAACATACAAGGCGACATCCCACCCTCGCATCTCGATACTTCAGAGCTCGTCTACAAGCCAAGGTCATTACAGAGACACGCGAGTAACATCATCGTCTGCCCATGCACGTGGTCGTTCAACTTCCACTTCTCACTTGAAGAAGACATGTACAACGAAGAGTCGATACAAATGCTCAAAAAGTCTGGAGCCGACTTTGAGAAACACCGGGAGCAGGGCATTGATCCTCGGGAGTTTGGCTCGTTACTCCTTACATCGGGCATGACTATTTCCCCGGATGTCAATTGGATATCGTTTCACTCTGGTTACGACTTTGCATACATGCTCAAGATGCTGACATCACAACCGCTTCCTGAAGACGAGGATAGGTACCGCAAACTCGTTATAAAGTTCTTCCCCAAACTACTGGACGTCAAGTACCTCTGGCGCCATGCGAACAACCTCGTTCGGCGGGGCGTCATCGGCTCCACCGCAACTAACATACTCAACAATCTAGGCACAAAGTCTGGTCTCCAAGATCTCGCCGACGAGCTCGGCTGCCAGCGCGTGGGCAATTCACACACGGCCGGCTCCGATGCCTGGCTGACAGGCGTGGTGTTTTGGGAAATGAAGAAGAAGATATTTGACGGCGCGATCCCAGAAGAGATGAGTGGCCACATGTGGGGTCTCACTGGCGTGGGTCCGCCCGCGAGCGCAACCGCCCAAGCTGCCGTCATTGCTGCACAGGGCGCTTCACAGGGCTTATCGGGCTTCCAGCAAGGCGTCAACAATACTTTTTACCCCGGAAACGCACGACATGGTGTCGACGGTCCTAGCACGCCTACAAACCATCCAGCTGGTCTTGCATCCAATACCCCTGGTCCGACGGGCATGATGACCCCGGGAGGTTATGGTGGCTATGGCAACAAGTAGTACACAGGCCACAAGTAGTACACAGGCCACAAGTAGTACACAGGTCATTCGGGAGGCCATTCGGGAGTCCATGGACAAGGCTACGGTCGGCCGGGAGGTTATGGTGGCTATGGTAACAAGTAGTACGTAGGCCATATGGGAGGCCATTTGGGAGTTTATGGACAAGGCTACGGTCGGGAATGGCGGTGGTATTCTACTGGTGGGGCGGGGGTGAAGACAACATAACCCAAACCCCCCCATCCTCTGGAAACTCGATCACTTCTGGGCGACGGTGGCTCTGGAACTTGTAGAAGTTTGGGTGCCGTGGATGTTTCGTCGATCACTACCCCTTCCCCTCTTTTGGTGTGCGCTGGGCTGGGCCGAAAGAAAAAAAAAGGATTGGAAAGGGGGGCTCGGCTGGGTGGGAGGCGTAGGGGTTATAACTACAGTATGAGTATATGTACGATACCCGGGCTTTTCGTAGTTGTTACTGATTGGCGCTTTTTTGTATTTCCCCCTTTTTTTGGTGTCTGTGCGTGGCTCTTCTTGTGAGTAGGGGTTTAGTTTAGCATAGCCATGTTTTACTGCTTAGTTACTTTGATGGACCTTGATGGGTTACTGTATAAAGCAAAGTATGGTCATGTTCATTGAACGTTCATGGAAAGAGGGGGGGGGAGTAAATCGTATTTTAGCTTTTGCTTTGCTTTGCCTCTCTTTCTGCCTGTGACACGAGAAAAATATGCTTAATAACATATGCATATATATAATGGAAAAGTCTCGTATAGTCGCGTCCTACATGTTGAACCTCGTCCTCTTCTTGTCCATGCGGCCCTTCCACTGCCACTCCTGCCCACTCTTGAACTGGATCCCACGGTCTATTCTGCGTAGCTTGAGTGTCATGCGTGGTCTGTTGTTGTTCATTGTTAGTAGTCATTCATTCAATTGTGTCACATATCTACGTTCATATTTCATATAGAAAAGAGAAGAAAAGAAAAAAAAAGACTCACCCAATCTCCTGCATACCCACCCTCACATCTTCAACACCCGGAAGCGGTTTCCCATCATCCCCCAGCACCGGCTTTTCCGACTCCCGCTTATCCCGAAAGACATAGCGGTGTCTGCGCACAAAGATGTAATCACGCTGATTGTGCAGCGTAAGTACCTGTCTGCCTTCTATTTCCGGCTTCTCAGGAAACAAGTTCTGGAAGAGGCGGGCGGTGAGGAGACCGAGCGGGGTTTTGAACTGGTTGAGTATGAGTTCGGGGTGGTGACCCGTGTCGGTGGCGTGTCTGGGTAGTTTCTTGCCCTCGATCCAGTTGGAGACGCTGAAATGGAAGTGGGGGCCTTCGGGTAGCATGACAATGTCGAGGCCGTCTGGCTTCTTTTCGTGCTCGGCTTGCATGAGGATGACGAGGGCCGTGTAGCCGCGGGCGGCTGCGAAGCCGGCGATTTCCTTGACGCTGTACTTGTGCGCGTGCACGTGCTGGGTGCGCCGAATGTAGGTGCTGTTTGGGAAGATGCCGGTGAGGATGTCGGCTTCCTTGTGGAGCGTAGAGTTTATGCTCGTGGTGATTAGGATCTGGGGGTCTTGCTCGGGCGGGGCGAAGATGCCGGGGAATTTCTGCTTGAGGAATTCGGGCGAGAGCTCGAAGTTTGTGGTGGTGGAGGTGGCGGTTGGGCTGGGGGCGCGTTTGGTGGGCGCGGAGGGGGCGGAGGAGTCGAGGTCAGAGTCCATGTCGGAGTCGAGCGAGGGTTCGCTTTCAGAGGCGTCGAGCATGCTGTCGGCTTCGTCGGACATGGAGTCGTCGCTGGCTCCGACGGTTTCTTGTTCGCGCTTCTTCAACTTGGCTAGTACACCTTCTTCTTCTCCCTCCTTCTCCGCATCAGCTTTCTCAGCGGCCTCCTCTTGCTCTAGCTTTCTCCTCTTGGCCAGCCTCTCAATGTCTATCGCCCAGCCCAGCGCATCTTCCTCATCACCAACGGGCTCATCCCATACTCGCTTGCTGTCGATGGTCGCAGGCTTGTTCTGGGCAAGTCGTTCTTCACGTAGGGCTGGGTTCTTTTCTTCTTCGCGCTTGCGACGCAGTCTTGCATCGCGCTTGTCGGCTTCTCGAGCTTTTTTGATCGAGAGGAAGGCGGCCTGTCGGCGGAGCTTGTTCTTGGGCTTGAGGCCAGAGGCGGTGTTTGGCTTGGGGGCGGCCATGGTATGTTTTTCGGGCAAGTTCGGGGGTCCGCCAGTTCGCAGCAAAGTCGCAGTTGTTAGTTGTTCTGCTCGCAACTTTTCTGTGGGGTCATGGCTCGTGCATTCCGCAATCTTGGCATTCACAGATGGGCGGAGCTTCCGCATGCAGAAGCAAGAAGCAAGAAACCAGAACAATCTGTATATTAGTAACCCATTTCGCGTGCTAGTTTCTCTTGTTGGAGACAAGAGATTGCCTAGTATATGCAGCGAATGCAGGCATTGCTGCGCGTGGCGTCCTGTTCTGCGCGTCTGGCTCTACGTAGTAGAAGTCTATATCGTGCCCCACCACCTCCGACTCATCCCACCAAGCACTTCTCGTCCTCAACACCACAACTCAGGTACAAGGTGCCACAGCGCAAGAAGACAGCCGCCATGCCTAGCGATACCACCACATTCATGGGCCAGCCCTTTGAGCGTGCTGCTTTTGAGCAGCTCATGAAGGTATGCGGGGTTACTGGCGACTTGGATGCAGTGGACTAACAAAGACCAATTGTAGCACAAGTACTTCTATGCGCCCTCGTTCGACATCTACGGCGGTGTCGCCGGTCTCTACGATTATGGCCCGCCCGGCTCCGCACTCACAGACAACATTGTTGACATATGGCGGGAGCACTTTGTGCTCGAGGAGGACATGCTCAAGGTCGACCCTACCATCCTCACCACACACGACGTTCTCAAGACATCCGGTCACGTCGACAAGTTTGCAGACTGGATGTGCAAGGACCCCAAGACTGGCGAGATCTTCCGTGCTGACCACTTGGTCGAGGAGGTGCTTGAGGCCAGACTCAAGGGCGACAAGGAGGCACGCGGCCAGAAGGTTGAAGTTGAGGAAGAAGACCCCAAGAAGAAAAAGAAAAAGGTCAAGAACATCGCCGCAGTGAAGCTCGACGATGCCATGGTACAGGAGATTGAAGAGGTCCTGGCCAAGATCGACAACTACGGCGGCGAGGAGCTTGGTCTCCTGATGAAGAAGTATAATATCAAGAACCCAGCGACCAATGGCGAACTGCTGCCTCCAGTTGCCTTTAACCTCATGTTTCAGACCTCCATTGGCCCATCTGCCAACTTGCCTGCGTATCTGCGTCCTGAGACCGCCCAGGGTCAGTTTGTAAACTTCCAGAAACTGCTGGACCACAATATGCAGCAAATGCCCTTTGCTTCCGCCTCCATCGGGAAATCTTTCCGAAACGAAATCTCTCCCCGCCAAGGTCTTCTCCGAGTTCGCGAGTTCCTCATGGCTGAAATTGAACACTTTGTTGATCCCGAAGGCGGCAAGAAGCACCCGCGATTCGACGAGGTCAAGGATGTTAAGCTGGAGTTGCTGAACCGAGACGTTCAGCTTTCTGGCAAGACCACAGTTGAGACCACAAAGATTGGAAAGGCGGTCGAGAGCGGTATTGTAGACAACGAGACGCTAGGTTACTTCCTGGCCCGCATTCAGCTGTTCCTCCTGAAGATTGGTGTCGACCCCGAGAAGATTCGTTTCAGGCAACACATGGCTAATGAGATGGCACATTACGCGGCAGACTGCTGGGACGCAGAGCTACTCACATCATACGGCTGGATCGAGTGTGTTGGTTGTGCTGACCGAAGTGCGTATGATCTTTCTGTGCACATGAAGAAGACTGGCGCACCTCTGATTGTCCGTGAGACGAGAAAAGAGCCTCTGAGGATTGAGGAGTGGCAATGCGATATTGACAAGAAGAAGTTTGGTCCAAAGTTCAAAAAGGACGGCAAGGCAGTCGAAGCGGCCATTGAAGCCTTGTCATCAGAACTACGTGAGAAGTTGTCGCTAGACTTGGAAAAGGATGGCAAGATTGTCATTGATGTTCCTGAGGTCGGTGATGGCAAGGTTGAAGTGCCAAAGGAACTCATCACTATCGAGAAGCGCACCAGGGTAGAGACGATGCGTGAATACACCCCCAACGTTATTGAGCCATCGTTTGGTATCGGTCGCATATTCTACGTAAGTACTCATCTGCTCACCGTGGACAAGCTTTGCTGACCAACGCAGGCACTCTGTGAGCACGTATACTGGACACGTGAGCAAGACGAAGCTCGTGCTGTTCTCTCCTTCCCTCCAGCAGTTGCACCGACAAAGGTTTTGATCGTGCCGCTCAGCTCAAATCCCGACTTTGAACCTTTCATTCGAAAGCTCAAGGACAGGCTGCGGAGACTGGGCATCTCCAACCGTGTCGATGCTTCGGGTGCATCAATAGGCAAGCGATATGCGGTATGCCATCTCTTCCAGTAGAGACTGATAACAGATGCTGACATGATGTAGCGTAACGATGAGCTTGGTACTCCCCTCGGTATCACTATCGACTTCCAGTCGGTCAAGGACAACACCTTTACGCTACGAGACCGGGACACGACAGAGCAAGTCCGCTCAAGCTTGGACGAGATTGCGCAGGCCATTGCCAATATCGTAAAAGGTGAGGAGAAATGGTCAGATGTCGCGGCGCGGTTACCCGCGTTTGAAGGTCAAGAGGTGGATTGAAAGGAACAAAGAGGTTCCGCAAAACTCTGTGTTGGTGATTATGCGCCGTCATGGTCCACGCACGTGTAGTAGCTAGCATAAAAATGACTAGCGCCGTGCGCATAAGATGTTGCAAGCTTCGCGAGGCAGGTGCGGCTTGTCGTGCATTCGGACTTGGTGACATTCTTTGATGTGGCACGATAATACTCTAATTACTTCGTATTGGAAAACTGCACGTCGTCATGCATGGTGCCACTCCCAAGGGCAATTCTGCTCTGCTGTGTGCAGATGCTGACCCTTACCCAGCCAGCCCTCCGGGGACCGGGTCTTCAGGATGCCTGCATCGTGCTGATCGTCCGGCTTCCGCTACCAGCCAGTCAACAAACAGCCTTGTGCTGGCCGAGCTGGAGTTTATGAGATGAGATGGATGGTGGGCACAAATCACATGCAAATCGATGTCCCGCTGCGAGGGGTAAGCAATATATATTACACACTGACGATAGCACTCTTGGCTGCGCATTTCTGACCGAGCATGGGTACCCGCTGCACGTTCGCGACATTACTCCGTACGTGCAGCAGGCCAGCGATAACTCGAATGGGGGCCTGGAACCGACGTTTATGATTTGGAATTTGGGGAGAGACGTGTGGTGATTCTGATGGCGGGAATAAGCCCATCGCATCCATCTCGGTGCATGCCATGTTTCACGCCGCTAGAGCACACTGCTTTACTGTACGTTGTTCAGACGCTGTACACCTGTCGTCTTCACTTCCGAGAGTCTGGGTGCGCCCGCGGGCGATCTGCTGTGATCCCCCACGCGACTAGAGCGCCTGGGTCGTTTGGCTCCGACAGTATGGGCTGTGGACGACTGCACTGTGCCACCGACCATGCCCGCGTCACAAAAAAATTTACACTACACTTCCCAAGTTCAAAACACAGGCATGGGCTCTTATCGACTCGTTGGCCCTGTTTCCGTGGATTAATGATCAACAGAGCCCGCTCTATCGAAGCACAAATCCTGGCTCTGGACCCCGCTCCCTGCAACGCCTACAGGGACTGGGTTTCGCACAGCTGCGAATGCGTGACACAAGACAAACTGCGGAAATTGCGCTGCAACGTAACGATGGACGCCTTCATATCGGTTATGAAATCCTTCTAGACCGGTACCTCGATGCGTTGGATAATGGATAGGAGATGGAAGTATAGGCAGGCTAATGGGCTGCTGCAGTGTCTGCAATGCTGTGTCAGAGATGCGTGGTCAGAAGGGCGTGCAGCAGGGCATGCACATTACCAATACGGCCATCCACATTCTGCTATCAGCACTTGGTCGAGACTGCTGCTTACCCTGACCCAGAGCTACCAGTTCTGATCTTCCTCGTCCGAATGCGCTCTGGTTGCGTTTAGACAACAGGGGACTGATTAGCCATCCGTGGGTCGGGCTCCCCACCTGAAGTCTAGTTACTTGGTGTAAGCTCCAGGATACGCGTGCGCGCGCCCAGCATCAAGCGACCCCATCGCTTAGGTAGCATGGGCAACGTCAAGCATTAGCACCAGGCCTTCCTCTCTAGGCTGTTTGCCAAAGGCAGCAAATTTCAAAAAGCCGGCACGCATTTTCTACTTCTTTTCCATCGCAACCGCCGTCGTTTCCAACTTGGTCACATCCCATATCCTTGGGCTATTATAGTCCCAATTCCCGAGACCATGGAGCAGGAACAGCCACATCCCGAAGGCGTGGTCAGCCCTCACACAACCGCTCCACTCAAACGCCCAAGAGCTGAGTCAGAAAGTTCGGCGTCGACCATCGAGTCCATGTACGTCACTCTTGACTGCCTTCGCGCATTTGCTTCTTCTCAGTGTTCTTTGGTTGACTGGGGCCTGGTTCGGAAGGGAGCAATCCGCGATGCTGCTTCTTCCTAAGCAAAACACCCATGGCGGATTTCCTCGCTTAGTTATGGGCAGTCGGAAAAGCAACCGTTTGTAACAAAACCACAGAACTGACGTTCAACCCGCTAGCCGCTCGTTTCGCACTCTAGCTTCCGACGATGTGGAATATGTGCATGAAAATGGCCGGACCTATGGAAACGACACGTACTATATGCCGTGCATCTACAAGCCCAACAATGACTTTGTAGAACAGGACCGGCTGTCGCTGCAGCATGAGGTCTTTGTTCGTGCACTCAAGGGAAAGCTTACGACTACGCGCCTGCTGCCAACCACGCGACGGATACTGGATCTCGGTACCGGGCCGGGCCACTGGGCCTTGTCCATGGCGCGTCGATATCCACACGCAGAAGTTGTTGGCATTGACATGGTGGAGTGGGATATAGAGACTACCGAGGCCACCGTGGGTAATGCAACCGTGACATGGGAACTTGATGATTTGGATGTCTGGGGGAGGGAAACCAACGTCGATGAGCTGGTTGAAAAGCTCTCCACCATGGACCTGGCTACCAACATGATGAACCGGGATCCCCTCGCGTCGTTGCCCAAAAAGTCCAAATCATCATCATCAACACAGCATCGCCAATCAAGTAGCTCAGACGAAAACATGACCATTGACCTCTCCTCCATCACACCCCAAGCAGAACCCGGCTGGCATTTCAGCGACAAGTTCGAACTAATCCACCTACGCAACATGAAGGGCTCCTTCACCCACTGGGAAGAAGTCTACGCGGAAATCTACAAGAGCCTCACCCCGGGTGGCTGGATCGAAGTCGTAGACTGGGATCTCGGACAAGTGCCTCTCGGCCCAGAGTCAACACCACACGCCATCCCCATGCCCACACTCCGCAAACTCTACGTAGCCTTCATGGAAGCCTCCTTCCAATCCGGCCGCCCCCTCGGCCTCTTCTACATGCATCCCACCTACCTCGCCGACGCCGGCTTCACAGACATCCAAACCACGCACGTCAACGTGCCCGTCGGCCAGTGGACCCCAGCCGACGACGACGACGACGGGCAGCGCTCCCTCGGCAAAATGATGTTTGTGCTCGGTATGGAGATGTTTGAGCCCGTTTGTTTGCGGTTGCTGACGAAGTGGGGGAGGAGGGGCGGTGAGGGGAGGGTGTGGACGGCGGAGGAAGTGAGGGGGGAGGTGGAGAGGGCGAAGAGGGAGGTTTGTGAGTATGTAGAGAAGTCGGAACGGGGGGAGGTTGAGGGGTGGTGTGCGAGTTTTAAGTGGGTTACCGCGAGGAAGGGGTGGCATGCGGGGAGTGAGGGGGAGGGGGAAGAGGGGGAAGATGGGTATGCGCAGTAGTGAGGTTTTCTACATTCAGGGGTTGGGGTTTCGTCTTTCTAGATTGTTTTATTTTTATCCCTCTTTTCTCTTTTCCGCCTTGGAGGAGTTTGAAGCAAACAAAAGATGTGGGAATGGAGGGGAATCTGAACAGGGGAGTTTTTGTAAAATGTCCAGAGATGGATGGAAAGATTGTAAGTGAGTAAGCTTGCTTCATCGAAGGAAAAATTAGTAATTTCATGTCCGCTACCCATCTATCTACTTTTCTACTTTGATACTTGTGCTACGAAAGGGGAGATCGTCATACTCATGTATTGTGTGCTAGACTAGGTATGTAGAATTGAAAAGTGAGAAGTGAGTAAAAAGGTGTCATATGGCGGATGGCCTCTATCTATACTGTAAGGTATCTACCGGGCACCTACCCGTTACTCTGTTATCATGACATCATAACGTCATCTTACCCCTCACTAGCATATTGGGTAGTAGCTAGGAGTAACTTGCTCTTTCTACATGTAGCGCCTACCCAACCCATCACAACCCCACCCATCCCCACCCCCAGCCTTAACATTCATCCATTCACCCATTCATCCCAGAACCAGAACCCCCACAACAGCGAAGCTCCCTTCTCGTAAAACGCACTATTATTATGCCTTCGCTTCACAACAACAAGAAAACAAAAGCAGGAAGATAGTCTTGGTGGAGAGAAAGGAGAAGGAAGAAGGAAAAACCGAAACCGCTCCTGGATAAACGATGTAAATTGGGTTAGGAAAGGATAGACTGGGTGGGGGGTGGTGAGGAGGAGGTAAAAGGTGTGGTATGGTAGAGTGTGATGTAGAGGAAGGATGAAGACACCTTATGCGCCCTGCCCAAACAAGTATAACACTGTATTACCAACTATAGAGAGGGGGGAAGGGGAGTGCTGGGATGCAAAGGTCTCCGGTCTCCGCGCGCGCAAGACTAACTGCCTGAGTGAGACGCACAGGACGAGACGAGTAACATATCGAATGGTGCTGTGGTGTACTAGTGGTTCTGTGGATGTGGGATTTAATGAGGTTGGGTGAAGAATTCGGTAAGTCTGTTTGCAAAGCTATTCGCAATGGAGAGATGAGGGAAGGGATAAGGGGATGTAAAGCGAATGTGGAGGGAGCAGGGAGCAGGGAGCATGGGAGGCTTTAAAGGATGGTTGGTGTGAAGGTTAAGGAAGGTTAAGGGATATGTACTTTTGGGGTAGTGTAGGATGGGAATGTATATAGGTGGGGTTTTGTGGATGGTGCAGTGGATAGATGGGAGGGTGGAGGGGTGGATGGTGTGAGATTTATGTTTGATGCAAGCAACCCGGTTGGAGACGCGTATCGATGGCCAATACACAACGGAGCCAAAGAAAGGCCAGAACAGCCATGTAATCATAACACACATCCTCAAACACAATCATAAAAATTCCAAAAAAAAAATACCTACACACATCCCCTACCTCCTCCCTCCAACCCCCTCCCCCTCATCCTCCCCCTCCTCAAAATCACTCAACTCAAACTCCCCCGCCCCGACCCCATTCTCCTCATCGCCCTTAACCTTCCCCCACCCACCCCTCTCATCAGCCGGATGCTCAAACGGCGTGTCGCACCTCCTATTCCTCAGCGCAGGATAATACCGCCTATACGTATAATGCGCGACCCCCATACCCAAAAGACTCCCCACACTAACATCCCAAACATCATGTCTATAATCCTCACAGCGCGAAATAGCAATCAACCCCGCGCCCAACAGCGGCGCCATCGCTAGTAAAACCCTCGCGAGATCCGCCCGGGGCCGATAAACATGGCACTGCCCCGCGAGGAAAAGCGCCAGATATCCCAAGCCGCTAAACGCAAAACTCGAATGTCCGCTGGGAAAACTGCGCCAGCCGTCGTGCAGGACGTGATGGTTCGTTTCGGTGCAGACTTCCCAGGTCACCAGTGTGTGTGCCGGTGTTCCTGGGGAGGGTTTACAGCGCGCGATGAGGTCGGGGCGGGGGCGGCCGACGGCGTTTTTGATCACGTCGGTGATGAACATTGTGAGGATCATGCTGATGCCCCAGCCGAGGAGGGTGACGTGGGCTTTGTGTGTGCCTGGGCGCGTGACGAGGGCCCAGGCGATGAGGAGGAGGAGGGGGAGGGCGCCGGCGTAGAGGAAGAGATAGGGTACGGAGACGCGCTCGGTGGTGGCGTGCGGGTAGGAGAGGGAGAGGTTGTCGAGGGAGAACATGCGGTGGAAGGGGGAGGCGAGGAATTGGATCTGTATCTGGGGGTTTAGTTGGTTGGGTTGCGTTGGGAGAGAGAGGGGGTGGTGGGGTGGTGGTGGTGATGGTGGAATGTTGAGCACACATACAAAGATATACCCGCATATTAAAATCAAGAGCCCCAGATAATCAGACGCATAGGATCGCTATAAAAAGGGCGAGTTTCTTCTTGTCAGCCTTTTTGCCCTTCTTGTCTTAATACTCTGTCGTTTCCCTTGTAGGTTCGTTGTTTTAACAAATTATACACGACACACGACACAGGACGACACAAACAAACACCGAGGAGCTTTCCTACGACGAATGATATACGCACCTGCCAGAAACGCGCAGCAGCGCCGAGCACACCGGGGGAGTTAACAAGCCCATTGGTAGAAGCGAGAGGCATTGTTGTCGTCGCGCGTGGTGGTCATGATGTTGGAATTGGACTGGGAGAGGGAGGAGCTGGGGAGCTAGGGGAGCTAGGGCGTTTCGGAGTTAGGTCGGCAAATCCGCCAGTGCAGGGGTCAAAAGTTACTGGTACGAACTCGTAGGTAAATTGCACAAGACATACACACAAAAACTTCAAGTAACGTGCTCCACCAGTAAGCTGGCCACACCAGTAAGCTGGCCGCCCCACCAGACTCGACGCAACGTTCTGCGCAATTGAGCTACAATAACTTTGTAAAATAAGATAAAACTTAAAGATATAATTATTTATCTAGCTCTGCATAAAGTCCAAGTATATCCTTCAACATAGCACTTCGTGCACGTTAGTAGCGCGCGCCGACGTCGCTCACCAGCCTAGCTCTAGCTAGCCTCCATCACCACTCTCTCTACCTCTACAGCTAACTGCTGAGCCTACTACACCTAGAGCACTCTACTAGAAGTAATATATTAACGCTGCCAACTCTTCTTTTATTATTAACGCTAATTTTCTGCACGTAGCCTCTTATTCTCCTCTATAAGTATCGTTACTAATTGCATCGCAAGCTAAGCGCTTTTAGTAAGCTAGCGTATCGCAACGTTCGTTAGGCTCTCTAACTACTAGCGCAGCCACTCTTAGAGATAGCGTACCTACTACTAAAGCTCTACTACTATATATAGTATCTCTATCTACGCTACTACCTACGCTACTACGTTATTATCTATAGTTATCTACAGTAGAGATAGTATTCTAGCTACTATAAGTAACGATAGGACGCGATCTAGATAGGGAGGAATAAAGCCTATTACCTAGAAGCCTACCTAGATATTCTACTACGTAAAAACTATTAGCTAGATCTATATATAGGCTGTAAGGAAGTCTATCTTATTAATATAGTAGACGCCTTAGTAGGCGAGCTCCTTAATCTTACGTCTATACGCGCGCTTAAGAGGAGAGTAGTAGCTTATATCTAGAGGCTAGAGGAGATAAGAGGTATAAGGTAGTATATAGAGAGTAATAATCTTATTCTCTACGTAATACTAGTTAAACTCTAGCGTAGCGTAGCTACTATAGCTATTAAGGATAAGAAGCTAATAGACTCTAGCTATACAAGACGCTATATACTAATTAAAGTACTTTATCTACTTAAAACTAAGCTTATCTATCGTCTAGCTATTATTAGAGACGCTAATAATCTAGTCTAGTAGGAGCCTATTATACTAGCTAGCCTAGTAGACCTTACTAGATAGGATTACGAATAGTAGTAGAGACTAGCTAGATATATTAATATACTCTATTACTATTACCTACTCGCGATTACCTAGCTATACGATAACTACTCTACTAACTCTATTAGAGCTAGTTATAACTTTTAACGTTATAGCGACGCCTATAGCGAAGCTAGTCTTATTAAAGTTGTAGATATCCTAGTCTAGTACGCTATACGTCTAGCGCGTCTTCTCTACTAGCTTAAACTACGCTATAATAGCGATAGGATCCTTAGAGTTAGCGCGCTAGCTATTAAGCTTTCTACTCTACTTTGTCTAAAGCTCTAGCTAGCTCTAGATAAAGCGCGATATCTAGTTCTTACTAATAGGTTGCGAAGGTAGATCTTAGCTACGCGTAGCGAGTAGAGTGTCTGCTATCCATCGTACGTTAATAATATAGGGCGGAAATCCTCGTCGATTAAGGTCTAGGATCTACTACACGAGAGACTGCTCCTTAATAGGTAATAGCTTACGCCTAGTAGATAGAATCTCTAATCGTGGCTAGATACCATAGAGGCGCGTCTAGAGAGTTGATTTTGGCACGTTATACGCTGCTGCAAGTGCGCGCACTAATTGTTTTAGATTATTACGATAGGAAGCTATAGCAAGACTTAGCTTGCCTTCACAAGAAGTCTATATAGAGCGTTGTCGTCGCGGCATTGTGGTAGTTGTGCAGAGCGTCGGGTCAAGTTTAGTGGGGCGGCCAGCTTACTGGTGTGGCCAGCTTACTGGTGGAGCACGTTAATAAAGAAGATGACATAACCAGCCCCATCCATCCATCCATCCATCCATCTATACCTCCTAATACGACGACGCCAACACCCCCAACCTCCCCCCATCAACAACAACCACACTCCCATTCAAATACCCCCCCGCCCTCCCCACCATCCACAACACCGCCCCCGCAACATCCTCTTCGCTTCCCACCCTCTCCGCAGGAATCACTTTCCTATCCACTTTCCCCTCTCCATTTCCTACCGACAATCCCTGGACAATACCCGCCGTCATATCCGTAGGAAAAACCCCGGGCGCAAGTACATTACAACGTACCCGCACACCTACGAGTGCCGAAGCGAGCATCTTGGTCAGGTGCGTAACCCCTGCTTTACTGCTGTTGTAGGCGAAAGACGCGCCGGGGAGGCGGGAGAAGGCGGCTATGCTGGATGTGGTTATTATTTGCGACGTCGTAGTGCTTGTTCTTTTGCTGTTTCCAGCGACGAGCAGCTCGAGAAAAGCCATGGCTGTATAGTATACCGCCGACACGTTTACAGTGTATGTTTCTGTAAAGGCTTGTATGGGTGTGGAGAGCGCGTGCTGGGCGTATTGTTGTGCTCGCTGTTTCTCTGACATCCCTACTCCCCCTCCCCCTTCCTCCTCCTCTTCATTTTCTTCGCAGTCCATAGCCGTCTTGAGAGGCCGCGGTCCCATGACCCCAGCATTGGCTATCAAGACATCAATATATCCCTCTTCCCTCGTCACCTTTGCACTCATTTCACGCAGCGAATCTACATTTGTGACGTCGCCTTGTAGTGGGATGACTACGTTTGGGTCGATGGACGAGGCGGCTGCTTGGAGAAAGGATTCTCGCCGTCCGATGATGTAGATGCGGCGGGCGCCGTTTAGGACGAGGGTTTTGGTCATTGTGAGACCGAGGCCTGGGGAAGGGGGGGGTGAGTATGGTGATGAGGGGGAGACCAGGGGGAGGGGGAGAAAGATACCGGATCCGCCGCCGGTGATGACGGCGACTATGCCTTGGACGTTGAAGAGGGTGGCGGCTGAGAGGGGGGATGTCATGGTGATGGTGATGGTGATGTCGTGGTGGTTTTTTGTGTGTACGACGAGGAGGGTTGATGGTGGTTATTTACCATGTCGTCTGTCAACGGCTCCGCTTTCCGATGCTTGCCATAGCGTACATGCATGTATCTGCGGGTTATCTGTAGTGGGTGCTAGAAGGTGTGGATGTGTGACATGAGGTCATGGTACTATAGAACGAGCGAACAACACACAACGTCCGTATACAACCGAGACCAAGATAATAATATACAGCATTGCTGCAAAAAAAAGGTTATTGGTATTGGCATGCCTACGCTATGCTTTGATACATAAGAAAATGCCTAGATGTAGTAGGACAAGAGAAAGCCCTTGGTATACCCAACGCCCCGAAACATAAACATTCATACCGTGTTGCACAACACTTTATTTACATGCCCCATCCGCCAGTGACGGCGTTCAAGGCACCATCGACGGCTTCCTCCAGAGTTTCAACGCGCAGTCTGAGCGTGCGGTTCTCCTCGCGCTCCTTGGCAAGGCGGCCCCAGACGGCAGACTGTGCGCCGCCTTCACAGTTTTCGCAGCCCCATGTACGTATCTCCACCTTGCTCTGGCGAGGCTTGGTAATTGTGCTGTTGCTGCCCCGTTGCAAAGGCTGGGTTTTCCGGCCCTTGGGTGTGGTGTCGCGAGCTTCGCTGTCCAGTACAGAGGAGCGGTCGGTGTCGGTGGGGCTGAGGCAGTTGCGCGAGAAGACGCTGGCGGCATCGGTTTCGGCCTCTGACTCGAAGCCAGAATCGACGCTGATTTCCGAGCCGGAGATGCGGTTGTGTCGGCGGGTCGTCTCCTGGCAGGTCGTGTGCTCGCACTGCCGGATGAGCGCGAGACTCCTCTTACGAGCTGCTTCTTCCTCTTGCCGGGCCTTGCGCTCAAAGGCAAGGTCTTCCATCAAGCTGCGCATCTGCTCATCCTGGTCAGCTGCGCGCGCAGCCATGGTCTGGAGCTGCATCTTCAGATGCCGGGCGCGCGTCTCGGCCTCATCGAGCTCGTCCTCCTGCGCGCTTTGCTCAGAGTGTGCGTCGACTAATGCGGTCGAGAGCTGGCGGTAGGCAGACTGGTAGCGAGAGAGCAGCGCTTCAGCATTAGTGAGAAGGTCATGAAAGGACGACGGAGCCAGTGGGTCAGCGGGACCATGTGGGAAGAGGGCCTGTGAGATTTTGAGGTTGATGAGCTCGTCATCTGGGTTGTGGTAAGTGGGCGACTGTTGCGGAGGGGGCACTGCGGCATTCTTTTGTGTGGACAACAACCACGCGAACTTGCTTCCGGCAGTCGGTTGGCTCGGCGCCTTGGTCTGTGTCTGTGTCTGTGTCTGTGTCTGAGTGTCGTCTGATCGCCTGGGGCTCTCGGACGCGCCTCTAGTAAGCGAGGGTCCACGGTTGAAGATGTTGGCCATCATATTGCCGCGTTCTTCTTCCTCCTCCTCTTCCTCCTCTTCAGACTCCGAGTCGTACTCCTCTCCCGACCCAGACTCTGAATCCGAATAGTCCTGGCGCGGTGAGGCACCAAGCTTTACTGACGAAGAGCCGCTGAACCAGTTCTGTATGGCCCTAATCTTGGGCTGGCTAGCGTTGGACTCGACTTGACCTCGTGATGGGATGAAGCTTGCCAAGGATTTGGTCGGTGAGGATGCGCGTGAAGTATGTTGCTGGATTGTCGATGTGGCACGATTGAAGTTGTCAAAGATGGTGCCGGTCAAGCTGCGCTGGTGACTGCTGCGGCCAGGGCGCGGAAAGTCGTCGAGTGGGGAAGGCGCCTGGGGGTCGTAGGCGGTGGCAGAGGTTGGCGTCAAGGCAGAAGGAGGAGGCTGGAGACCCGTAATGTCTACGTCGTCAAAGTGATGCGGCTCATCCTCGGCCACTGGGCTCGACTTTGACTGATCCCGGCTATGGTACGACTGCGACTTCACTCCGGCGCGATGAGAGCTATGGGTCGGAGAAGGGGCTTGAGGCGGCTGCTGAAGCTCCAATTCGCGAGGGGCGTTGGGACTCATATGGGGCTACTGCGCCTAAATCTCCGCTACCCGTGCACGACCGGTCTGCTGGTCAGGGAGCGAGGAATGTATCTGTCCGCCCAGTGCTCACAACAAATGTCGTCTGATCGGCGAACAGATGAAGGGAGCAGAGTTGTGAAATGTGAAACAGGATGACGATCTTTCCCTGCTGCTGTGTCGGCGTGCTGAGGATAACCCGGCAAGTAAGCTAGTGATAAGACCGAGGGGGGGTATGTATGTATGCAGTGAAGCGACAAGCTTGGGTTGCTGGTAGAACAGGTCGCTGCAAGCGTGGCGTACCAAAGGTCGAAGAATGGTTTGACGTGTGCACAAAGAAGGAACCAGAGTTTTGACCTGTCAGTCGTGGTTGTGCAGGAAAAAAGATGGCGGGTGCTGGCGTTTTGTGAGGCTGGGACTGGGCTAGTTCACCGACACGGCAGACGCACACCGCAACACGTAGACATCGCTTAGTCGCTCCAATGGCACCTTGCAACTGCACACATTCAACCCAGGAACTATTAGACCTGTTCGCTTGGCTTCGATCATGTCCGTGTTTCGAAACATGCGGCCTGTCGAACGTCTAGTCCCGGCGGCAAGTCAGTACGTAGTAGGCGTCGCAATCGGCTAGTTGTCTCCCGCGTTCCGCGCCTAGGTAAGCCGGATGAACTTTCACGCATGCCAGCACGTGAAAACTGTAAATTCACTATAGCCATAACTTCTTCGCCCAAGATTGAGAGAGAACATACGGCTAAAGATAACTACAAGTATCATCGCTACAGACGCTATGAACCTGGCACTCTGGTCGCATGCTGCCCTGGAATCGTTCGTTCGTAAACCACCACGTCATCCCGCCGCTACATGCCATGCACGTCTCCTTACTGCACTAGGTGTGCATCCTCCGAAGTCCCCCAACGCTCACCGCGCTCCGTGCCATCATCTGCCAAAACAAACCAGGGCGCCTTCTCACCAAGGAAAATGTGCTTCGTTACCTTTGGTGCCGACTCAGTCTTGAGACTCTCCAGGTCGACCGTCGACATGACCAAACCAATTTCGTCGGGAGCAGATGGATAGGTCATGGTTATCGGAGCGCCGCAGCCTGAGCAAAAAGTTCGCTCTGCAACATCCGATAGTCTCAGAACCTTGCGGGTATCTGAGTGGGTGAATGTAAGAGCATCCTTTGGAACGTTTGTGAATGGGAGGAACGCAGAGCCGGATACTTGCTGGCATGCTCGGCAATGGCACAGTGTAATGTCTGAAGGTGCTGCACTTGATGTGTATTGCACTCCGCCGCAGCGGCACCCGCCCCTAAAGACGACGTCGTGCTTGATGGTCGGCCGGACGTACCTAGAACCGTCGGCAGCTGCACTTGTCAGTGAATCATCAGCCAGCCTGGCAATGTGGGCCACTTACGCCGCCGTGCAATACCGAGAAACACCGAATCCACCTCCTCCACTTTGCCGTCAATGGCCAGCTTTCCCCACTCTTCTTTATACAGGCCTTGAGCCTTCCTTCGGATGTCGTTGTTCGCAAAAGTTTTCGCAACATCCTTCACGATGACATTCTCGACGAAGAAATCATCCCATTGCTCCATGTCGTACAATCTTCGACCGTATCCCGCTTGGTTCTCGACTGTAGTTACCCAGTCTACCTCCAGGCCTGCATCCTCCAGCGTCTGCTTTAGAGTATCCTCGGATTTACTCCACGAGCGGTTGTACGGGATGGGTAACTCCAGTCTACGCGCCACTCTTTCGAGCACCATTCCGGACACTAGGTTTCGTGGATGTGTCGCATCAAGCGCAATTACACCTCCGGGCTTCAGGTACTCCACCCAATGCTCAATCGCAGCTTGCGGGTCGGGAAACAAGACCAACGCAGACGCTACCGTGATGACATCAAACTGCTGCCCCTTGACCTCTTCTGTTTCATCCAAATGTAGGACATCACCCTTGAGAAAGGTCGTATTTGCGTATTTGTCGCCCCCTTGACTCTTCCTGTGAGTAGCGACTGCAAGCATTCCTGGAGTGACATCTATCCCCACGACCTGCCCGTTGGAGCCCACAGCTTCTGCCTCGCGGAACGTCAGCAATCCTGTGCCGCATGCTAGATCCAGTACTTTTTGGCCAGGTTGAATATCAAGGTACGTCATGAACCGCTTCGTGAAGTCGTTGTGCCAGGTAGCGTCGTAATCCCATGATTTTGTATCGTAGAACCTAATGGCGTCGGCTGCCTGTCGTTCGCTGGACATGTTGAGCGAAGCAGTATCTTTAATCGTCGTGAGACCAAGAGATGTTTTCGTGTGCAGATATCGTGAGAGTGTTGAGGTAGGTGATTTCCGATGAGGGGTGGGTTTGTCAGCCTGTGGTGCTTTGAATGTAGCCAGTCACAATACTCCAAATACCGGCTTCTCAACTTCGAGAGGATGACGTAATTTGATAGAAGCTCCAAGCAGGCATTCCGTGAAGCGTTTCATACTTGTGTTAGTCTACAAATTCTTGGCGACAACGGCAAGCTCTGGAGGGGTGCCGAACACGCAAGCCACCACTAGCGTCCTGCGGGTAGCCTCGGCAGGTACAGTACAGTGCTGAGTAGACTACAAGCATCAAATGCCTGGCTATTACCATGATGCAATCAACAATTACTGCATTCTTGACACCAGGTAGTAGCATCCAAGCTGCACTCGCACAAAAAGGGTAGTACAGAAAGCACCGAACAGTCGACATGCTGCAAGCAAGTTGGTTTCATCTCATCTCGCATGGAAGAAAACTATATTAGGCAACATGTTCAGACCGTTGACCACTGTAATGTGAAAAGTGAAATGAAGAGCTAGGAGAGTGATTTAGAGAGTCCAGATTCGGCAATATTGCCATTGCTGTTGATTACGGCAATGACTACTGTGAATTCACGGTCCAAGAGGCTGTCGTGGTGATGAATTGAAGGAACAGGAGGGTGTAGTCCGAATTGGGTAAGA
Source organism: Pyrenophora seminiperda CCB06 (assembly GCA_000465215.2). Classification (NCBI taxonomy): domain Eukaryota; kingdom Fungi; phylum Ascomycota; class Dothideomycetes; order Pleosporales; family Pleosporaceae; genus Pyrenophora; species Pyrenophora seminiperda. The sequence continues at coordinate 517,707 of KE747825.1, read as the reverse complement.
GTTTCTAGTCGTTGAATACTGCATAGTTACTGTGACTTGAAGGATTGAAAGCACTGTGAATTGAAGGAATAGGAGAGTGCAGTACGAATTAGGCAAGTCTCGTTAGCCATTGAATACTGCATGGTTATTGTGAAGTAAAGGCTTAGGAGGAAATGAACGTGTAGGTCACTGTGAAGGGTCTACTATAAAATTTGCCGACTTGAGACGAAACTAAGTTAGGCAACACTATCTTACCGTATTGTAGAACACTGCAATATTTTTTCAGTGACTTGAAGACTACGGGACATTCATTTCGACCTTGTTTCGTGTAGGCCAGATTGGGTAATACTGTTTGCCGTTGAATACTGTAGTATTTGTAGTGATATTAAGGTTTGGGAGGAGATGAATGTGTGACTGTAGACTTTGGCAACTTGGGATGAAACTAAGTCAGGCAACTCTATCTTGTCATCGAATACTGCAGTTATTGTAGTAAATTTAAGGTTTTGGAGGGTACCGTAGATCCCTATGAAGGGTCCGAAGACTCTGGCAACTTGGGATGAAACTGAGTTAGGCAACTCTATCTTGCCATCGAACACTGCAATAATTGTAGTGAAATTAAGGTTTAGGAAATGAACTAGGGTGACGCAGGTCGCTGTGAAGGGACCGAAGTCTTTGGCAACTTGGGATGAAACTCGATCAGGCAATATTACTTTGCTGTCGAACACTGCAATAATTTACATGGTATCAAAGCCGTAGGCATATCAATTTGAGTGACAAAGAGCAACTGCAAAGTGACTATGGAGGTTGTCAAGGAGAAATAGGGAGCTGGAAGAACAGAGAAAAACTCAATGTAGCCTCCAGGAGTACGTGTACCCAACTGCAGGCATTGCAGCTAGTGAATGGTAGGAGTTATTGCAGCGGGTCATATTCTCCGACTACCGCGAGTAGCTTACATAGCTTGCGCCAATAACAAGTATATAGTCTAAACCTTTCCTGAGTGGCAGAATGTTGCTAAGCCGTAGTTTCAATCCAGGTTCAGGGAACGGAAAGATATGTTGTCTATGGGAAAGAGAGGAGGTAGTATCTGCAACATATCGTATTATAGTTATTCTACCAACCAGCCCATTCCCTCAGCCCCAAACATCGCTCAAGCACGCTCAGCTTTCTTCAGCACAATCATCATCGCCTTATCACCATGCCCCTTCACATAATCTATATAATCCTGCACATCCACAGTCACCAGTCCTTCCGCCTCCAACTTCTCGACCTCGGCCTTGAAGCCTCCCGGTATCCAGATCTCCTCCAGTATCGTTGCCACAATGGTCCCGTTCTTCTTCGTGATGCGGACCAGCTCTCTCAGAGCAGGGTCGGGCCCAACGTGACCGAGAGTGAAGGTGCCCACGCACGTCACGACGTCGTATGTTTCGTCCGCCATGTCGATTCGTTGCGTCATGTCGGCTTGTGCGAGGGCTCGGTAGACGCCAGTCTGCTTTGCTACGGTGAGCATGGCGGTGGATAAGTCGAGACCGTCGATGGTCTTTGCGCCGAGCGTGACCAGGGCTTGTCCCACCAGCCCGGTTCCGCAACCGGCATCTAGCATCGTGCTTTTCGCGGGGTTTCTTGATGACTGGACTGCCACCTGGGCGACGAGGAGTGGAGCGACGTAGAGTTGAGCTTCGTCGTTGACCTCGTTGTTGTAAGTGGCAGCCCATTTTTCGTAGATGGACATGCAGTCATGGACACTGGATGCGTTCCGGGCTTGGGAAAGATATAGGGCAGCCATTCTGGGAGATGACTTAAGAGATGTATGTGTAGATTGTGTCGAGGATGGATTCGAAGGATACAGTATGTTTCTCAGATGCTCAAGATGTGTTGAATTCTGTCTGGATTTTGGCAACAAAAACACTCAGCTCTTATAGCATTTCTTGCAGCAATGGTATAGAAGCGTTAGGCAACCCTTGGGGTTGAACCGATGCGTCATGATCCACTATTGACGACTGATGCATGTTGCAGAAAGCGGTAGTGTACTGCGAGGCGTTCAGCTGCCACGAAGCTTTGGGAAGCTGACCTAGTACTACAGCAGCTATACCCAATGTTGCTTATCTCTTGAAATTGGAGTCTATGTCTTGAAACACGCTATGGTGTAGGCTGGGGAAGCACTCAGCGACGTTGGTTGTGATATGTCGCTAATGAGCTCGGTCTCTCTCCATTAGAACCTGTATAGTGACATGTCCCTTCCTTAGCACCTCAATTGCTAATTCTTGAGATGTGGAAACGTAGCGATGCTGAATATTCGATCGGATTCAGTGTGACCAATTTACTTGAGAGAATATCCCGCTCGTAGGCAGCCTAGTCCACTGCCGATATTGTGCGGAAGCAAAGATGCGGGACACTCTCTTAGCTCGCAGGACACGGGCCATGGAGTAGCGAATATCCTACAACTGCCCACAATAAACAGGCGCTATAGGAGAGGAAGGCATGCTATTGCAGATACGGATACATGGTTCCGAGGTAGTCGTTGTCCATTCATGTGAATGCTATCGCTTGTCTGTATTCCGATGATCAGAGGTAACCGTCAGCACACTGGTATTGACTTGAATTTCTAAGCTTACGAAATGGAATTTCATTATGGAAATCAGAAATGTTGTTCATGGAGATTCCGATGTCCCCAGCTCATGGGTCGGGCCGCTTCCTAGAGCGTGCCGCACTCCGATGCACTAACTTACTGCACGTTAGCTGCACGAGGGTGACGTCATAAGCTTGACAGTTTGTGACCAATGGGCGAGGGCCGTGTCAGGTGTCAAACTTTTTGGTGTCAAACCCCCGTGGCGGGGAGACGGGGACGCTACCAAGTTGAACCAGGGAGTTCTCCATTTTTTTCCGTGGTGCAATATCTGGGGATGCCGCAACAATTGCGGCTCGGCCCACGCGTTGTTGATATTTGTTGTTTGCTGGGGAGAGTAAAGCCTTCCTGCGTGTTTGAGACTGTTCAATAGATTTGCACCCAGAGCTCTTTGGAGTCGTAATCCATCCTCTTCTCGCAGCTTCATATCCGGCCGAGTGTCTCCCTTATCATCTGCGGGGACCAGAAGTCAGCACTACCGTGACATTCCTCTCTCTGCTGCAGGTCGAGACCTGCCCCCCTGCTTATGCCTGATTTAGCGTCTAGAGAACTTCTCGATCCCTTGTTCTCATAGTGTGGCAGCTCTTTCTGCATGTGGAAAACGAGGGAGCGTCTGGAAGAGCTCCTTTGACTCGTCTGCACTCTTGTCCCGCATGGCAGCCCGTACGAGTCGCCTTGGTGATAACTTCGCGATCCATGGACCAGGCGTAGGTGGCTTCAACGGAGTTGAGCCTCGTCTTTTCCATACCGGTAAACACCGCAATTCAGGCCCTCCACAAAAGCCGGTAAAATCCCCCCTTCTTGATATGGACTAGCTCCTAGCTCCGCTGTAAGTCATCAGACGATATAGTGGAGTACATGCTGCTGAGGGGTTTCAAGCTCTGAGATGAAGACGTGAAGCGGTTAGGCCGTGTGGGTTGAGTGGGGTGAGCACACGGCCAACATGTCGCAATAATCCATGGCATTCCGTGGGCTGAGAGCTTTGCCCGTCCAGGATAAGGGGCCGCCAATCTCTTACCGAGCACGCTTTCCCCATGGTATAATGATCGAAATCCTGCTCGAGCCATGCCAATCTGATGTCGTTGTTGGTCAAATCGGAAGGTGTTGATACTGTATGACATAGGTGTCATGCTCCCCGGTTGCATTAACAGCCGCCTCCTAGATTAACTGCAAAATTGATGCAGCAGGCGAAGAGAGGAAACCATGCGGCAGAGCAATCCCACCAGCGCAAATCGCTACCAAAAGCGTTAGTTACACATAGGAGCCATCCTGAGAAGATATTGTCACCTTTTTCTTCTTCTGTTATAGTCGGCTGAAGATCCGGTTCGGAGCATCCAATGATAACATTCGTGAAGCCTTTTGAGTCCATGCTGTACTAGTTGACCGATCGTATGTCTTGCTTGATGATCTTGCCGTAGAGGAGACCAAAACAGAGCTGATTTTGGGGGTGTGAGCCGGCATTGTGGCGTACAACGTCCATACCAGTGGTCCATTTTGTTCGCCACGCCGCGCCGGACGCCGCCCAGTTCGAGCAGAGCTACTGCGACATCGCCAACCAGGCCGAGATCGCTAGGTCGCGGGATCCGCAGGCGAAGCTGAGTAGCGTGGACTACGCTCGCTTTCTTTCCAGGTAGTAGCCAAATCCCCAACGCGCAAGTCTTTCGGAGACCGCTGCGCGAGTTCCTTTCCCACTGCGAGCGCAGATCTGTCCTCGTCACGAGGCGGAATGAGGAGGCTGCGCAATATCGTTGAGGTGGAGCCCCCTGGCGAAGCTGACACGGTCCTACTTTTTGAGAAGAAGCCGAGACTGTACGGAGTAAGGCGATATCCGAGACAACAGCAATAATGTTTCCTAGTTTGCGGTAGCGCTGGAGTAAGATGTTTTGTAGGAAAGTACTTAGCTGAATACAGGAAGAGCGAGGGTAAGCAATCGGGCCTTCCACGCCTACTAACCAACGACAACGACCAACGCTGGATCATGAGTACATATAAAACCCTCGAACCTGCAAAATAAACTCGTTAGTTCAATGCTCTGTATAGGGAGATGGCTAGGTTACATTACCTTTTCTTTCTCCCCAAAATAACTTCTAGTCGCATAAGCCAAACCCGAGCGAAGTCTATTGTTGTCAGTTGGGATGGCTATCGTGTTAGCATCGACTTTCATGACTAGGAAAATGAAGAGTCTTGAAAAAACCGCATAAATTTCGAATCGTAAAACTAGAGTACAATGATTAACCCTACAAATAGCGCCTCCTACCCAAAAGAAAAAGAGCGATATAAATTGCACATCAACCGTCTACCTAAACCATCGCCTGCTGCTGTAAATGCGCCCGATCAAACGGACTAATAAGACCACTAAGACTCTTTGACAATCCAGGCTACATCCCCGCTTGACCTGCCTTGAGCTTGATAACATTTTCAACACCCTTCTCACCCGCCTTCTTATCAAGACTGTACACGACACTGTTCTTCCATCGCTGAAACTCCAAGGCCGTGATGTCGGAGAACTTTGCTGGCTCGGTCTCCGAGACGAATTTTGGCAGGGGCCCGACGGAGACGTTGCGCTGGGCTTTGAAGAGGTAGGCCATGGAGAGGCGGGGCGGGAGTATCAGGCCGCTTTCTCCTTTCATGGCGGATGGAGTGGTGACTTGGTGGACGCCGCCGAGGATCTTGCCGTTGGTCCAGCGTGTAAGTGTGTCGCCGACGTTGACAATCATTTCTGTTACATCGGTTGGTGGGATGGGGACGAAGGTGTTGGTGGAGCGGTCCTCGACTTCTAGACCGCCGGTGCTGTCTTGGAATAAGAGGGTAATGGGGCCAAAGTCGGTGTGAGGTGCGATGCGGCTTGTGCCGCCGTTTTGCATCTCGTCGACGGGGATGGCAGGGTAGTGGGTGAGTCGGAGGTCTGTGGCGCTGGGTTGGCAGCGTGCTACCAGTGATCCGTCTTCGATGCCCCAAGCGACTTCAAGGGCCTCCATTAGCATCAGGCAGGTTTCGTCGCATTGGCGGTAGAAGGCTTCCATGAAAGATTGGAAGCCTGAGAGTTGAGGCGCGCTGGGCCACTTGTTGGGGAAGTCTGTGTCGTAGGTGGGACCTTGGTCAAAATGCTCCTGAATGTTATGGTTAGCATATGTGATGGAAACAAGCTTGTTTAGAAAGTACCTTTGAATCCTTCATCATGCGAACAGTGTCCTCGTGGTGTAGCTTGCCTACTTCTTCGACCCTAAATGGAGTGAAACCGCGCATGGGCTTCGGGCCTTTGTCGTTTGGGATCTCGCTCTTCACCTCTAGCGGCTGGTCAAAGAACTTCTGGCCCTAAGGTGAGGAGTTAGTGCTGTGGTAGATGCAAAAGTTGTGGAGAGGAGCTGTACCCATGTGAATAGATCTTTCAGTTGCGAGGCGTTGAATGTATGGCTCTTTAACTTGCAGAATCCAGTCCTCTCAAAGCTGTCTAGGAGTGCGTGGGCAAACTCCTGGCGCTGCTCCTTGGTGCCGGAGGCGAAGTTGGCGTAGTCTAAGGTTGGTACGGACATGTTGGAAAGTTGCAAGTTGGTTGTTGATTTGCAAGATTTGATGTAGAAGAGTGAGGTTGTGAGTTTGATGGGTCTTTGAACTTTGCAGTCTCGATGATGTGTTTGTAGGCGTGATGCTGAAGCTGTTGATGCTGTTGATGCTGTTGATGGCTGATGGATATCTATTAGACTGTGCTTCTTGAACATCTTTATAGATGCACTCACCTGAGCAAACATGTCCATCGATCGATCGACTCCTCCTGAACATTAACATTGACGTCAAATTGTGACTGCATGGTGGTGAGGTAATGGGCACGTCTCATTGTAGAAACACCACATCGCATCGTCGATGAACGACGAAATACGATGGAGTTGAGTGAAGAATACTGTGATCGAAGTGTGTCAGAAGATGGAGCTAGGAGAGTGCATGAGATGAGTGTGGTACAAACCATAGAGACTGGTCGGTTTGAAAACAACATGACAGCCTGTGCAGCTTATACAGAATTCGTGGCGCACATTATGTATCCGTCAATGGTCACTTTAGGTATACCTGCAGTAGCTTGTCGCCGATCGGTCGCTTCCACTGTATCTTTGAAACGATTGCGCGTTGTTAATTGGCTACTTTGATTACATCTTACGCTGCATCGATGAGCAGAGCCGCTACTCGTCTACGCCTGGTTACTTCGAACTTATGGGGCTGCTGATTGGCTACTTGCAGTACATGTCGAGCGATGCAAAACTTAACTAAGCTGTGAACCTTTGCAAAAAAGAGAGACGATACGCTTGTGATGGTTATGTATCTGAAGTGACCAATCGGCTTCGTAGCTGCGTCGTACTAGCGCTTCAGCGCAAGTACTCGAAGCTGATTGGCCACTTCGAATACACAACGGGGCAGCAGATTGATTGGTTAGTTCTAAGCTTAGCTCCAAAGCCCACCACTGATTGGTCAGTATGAGTTCACAGAGTCGCTGACCGGGATACTTAGGTCACTCATATCCTCCACATGGTACCTTGCGGTCAATAGTCACTTTGAGTACGCTGCTCCACTTTTCTAGGAACAATTTCATAGTCCCGCTGTGGTTTCATGAACCACGACTCACTCGTGTTAGCTCCAATGGCTTACGAGCCTCTAGAACACGTTGGTGTCTCCTCATGACGATTTATGGGGGCAAAATAGCACTTGTGCCACAGGTAGTGTTATTTCTTCCCTCCCCATGAACAGTTCTAGACTTGGCTCGATTCTAGACGCGTCATACTGGAGACAGACCCTGCTGGTGGACTTATAAGAGGTCATCACAACGCAACAGAATACTTACTTACTGTTTTGCGACACTCACTATTCGACAAATCCCCAGACTGTTGAAGCAATAGTGGAAGCACACGATGGCACCAAGTATCTCGCGCACTGCGTCGCCAACCGACATTTCACCCACGCCCAACGAAGAAAAAGAAACAGTCGCCGACAAACAAGATCGTCTACCTTACCCAAAAGATCTTGAACAGTCCCTTGCTGCAGCAAACGACCCAACACATATTGACGAAAAAGTCACCTATCCCGAGGGTGGCCGCGATGGCTGGTTAGTGGTGTTGGGTGCTTTCTGTGGCCTAACAGCGTCGCTCGGTATCTACAACACATCAGGCGTGTTTTCGGCAGTCATTGCGGAGACAATCTTGCCCGAAGAATCTCCTTCTACACTTGGCTGGCTCTTCTCGGTTTACGCCTTTGTGAACTGGATTTGTGGTGTCCAAGTTGGTCCTACCTTTGATGCAATGGGACCACGTGCCCTATTGATCGGGGGAACTGTTTGCACACTCGTCGGTGTTTTCACACTCAGTATTTGCACAGGTAAGATTAGTCTTTTCTGGGAATGCTTTGTGCAGTATACTGACCGCGATACAGAGTACTATCAGATCATGCTGTCATTCTCCATATTGACAGGCATCGGTTCATCGCTCCTTCTTACACCATCCATGGCATGTGTTGCTCACTGGTTCATGGAGCGTCGCGGCCTCGCCAGTGGCATTGCCTTCATAGGAGGCGGTTTTGGTGGTGTCCTGTTCCCATTGATGATACAGTCACTTCTCCCAAAAGTCGGCTGGGGATGGTCAATTCGCATCCTCGGATTTGTGATACTCGTATTTTGTGCCATCAGCATAGCATTCTGCAAGAGTAGAGTTCCGCCACGGAAAGGAGAAGAAACTACATGGCGAGATACCTTGCCGGACTGGCGGATTTTTATGGATGGAACAGGAGCCATGGCTGGTACGACGGCTGGAGTTCTGTTAACGGATCTGGCTTACTTTATACCCGTCACATATGCGCCAAGTTACTATATCGCTAGGCAACACCTGCCCGACCAGGAGGCATTGACGGGATCGGCGGCGTTCGGTTTCCAACTCCTTGCTATCCTTAATGCCGCGTCATGCGTCGGCCGGGCCGTAGCAGGTCATCTGGCTGATCGGTTCGGCAGATACAATACCATGATCGTCTCCTTGGCCCTCTGTACGGTGTCGGTCCTGGTTTTTTGGTTAACAGACATTCTTGTACCCGACCTACCTAACAGCGCACTCCTGGTAGTTTTTGTACTGCTCTTTGGTTTCGTCAGCGGGTCGAATGTTAGCCTAACGCCGATCTGCCTAGGCCAGCTATGCGAGACTCAAGAATACGGCCGGTACTATGCAAGCTGCTTCACGGTAGTGGCTTTTGGTGTGTTGATTAGTATTCCGGTTGCTGGAGGTCTCCTCGATGCCGTGGAGGCTACCGGCAAAAAGCAATACTGGGGCGCCGCTCTCTTTACTGGACTGAGTTACGTGGCATCATTTCTATGTTTTCTATGGGTTAGAATCAAGATGAAGGGGTGGAACTGGAGAACGAAGTGGTAGGAGGTTGGACTTATTGCTGGAATGCAAGGTGATATTGTAAGAATTGTACCCAAAGCAAGTCTTGTAGGACTACTTATAGAAGTTTTGTGTTTATATACCCTGGCGAGACTCGCAAGAAAATACATTGTGGCTAGTGGTCCGACTTGGCTTCAACTTAGTAAGGTGAAATAGGACCCAGATCTCGTCCGTATAAGCCGTCATTCAAGAGAGTCGAAGTCGAAAACCAATCATTAAAACTAAATCCTTCCGTCCAGAGCCATTCGTCATAATCGAAGTACATATCCAGAGACTCATCGGCTATCGAGGTTTGGAAGGGAGGGCTGTCAGAAGATGCGGGCCAGGTTTCGACAGTAGCCAAGGGACTGCCTACTGTGGTTGCGGGTGACGAGAAGCCCGCGCCCATATCTGCCAAGTCTGATGCAAGTCTGCTAGGAAATTGAACTGGGCTCTCCATGTCCGAAGCGCTCTGCGGCGTCGCTACTAGCGACAAAGGCCCCATTCCAATACCCATGTCGCCTGGTCCAACCGAGTCTGAATACGGGGTTGAAATGTCCGTTTGACCCCCGCTCACGTCCACTTCGAATTGCGTAATGTACTCCCCCACCGTGACACCCATGGTCTTCTTGAAGACGCGACAGAGATAACTTGGCGTGACCCCCACCTCTTTCGCTAGCTCCTTCAAGCCATATTTTATAGTCGCAGTATCCTTTTTTATCCGCAACAGCGCTAGAGCCCTAGTGACAACCTCCTCGCGCTGTCCAATGAATGTCGTGTCATCTGGCTTGCACCTGTGGCAGGCTCTAAACCCATCGTGTTGCGCTTGGGCTATTGAATCGTAAAACACAACATTTGCCCTTCGAGCAACGCGTGCGGCGCAGGTAGGACGACAGTAAATTTTGGTGGAGTTTACGCCATAGAAAAAAGCGAAGTGGGAAGCGGGATCGCGCTGCGTAATTGCACGCCAGCGAGAGTGAGTACACTGGAATGGGCGAAAATTGTATGATTGCATATCAACGACAGTACAGTTGTGGAGGACAGCTCGTCTTCAGTGGGATAGAAAGTGGTGAAGGCTGAGTGGGGTACCAGCGAGGAGGACGTTAACGTGGCGTAGGGCCCCAGGAAGATGACGCGACAAGGTCACGTGGTCGTCAGCTGGACATGCAAGTAGCTTAGGATTCGGTCCTGCCTCATCTGTATAGATGCTCCGAATTGTCACAGCGCTCACCCGAAGGATCACGCCAAGAGCCGCTTGGAACCGATTGGTCGCTCATATGCCAGCGTCTGTGGAGAAAAAGCGATGCGGCTGTTCCGCTCGCACCTAGCTCCTCGAGCTACGCCTTCTCGATAACTTGGCTTATACTGTCAGCTGTTAGTATAAACGGCACACTTCTAACAAGTGCCCCACTGTCCCCCACATTACGGCAAGCATGACGGCCCGCCGGTATGGCATTAATACGTACCCAACGGTTGAACCGGGGTTGTAAAGTGCGGATAGTTCCTCATGTCTAATTGGTCATCAGTCTACGACAGGCCCCATTGTGGAGCACTAGCTGAATGCCTGCTCCACACCATCGTGTCCAGTGCACAAGAACTCAATCTGGACATAGGTTAAGTAGTCACGTCTCATTTTTGGAGGGACCGACCAAGGATGTTAGAGTACAAAGCTGTTCCTCGCGGCTCAAGGGAACTCTTGTATACCAATCGATTCAGCCTATATATGAGAAATACGGACAGTTTTTCCATCAATGGACTTTTGGTAGAGCAAATAGGCCATGCACAAAGCGCCGTTGGAGATGCCTCGTCCAGTCAGTGTAGACTGACCGAAGGCTATAGGTTAGCCAAACAAGACATGCTGTCACGATTGCACTGTAGTCATATCTGTGTCTTCATATATTCATTATATTTCGCAGCGGGGACGCGGAATACCTGTAGAGAGCATGGCTGCTATAAAAGTCGGCAAAATGCTTCTCCACTCGTCAGTGTAAAGTCTTGTTACGTTCCAGGCCCATCAATACGCCCAACATGAGATATTCAACTATCATTCCTCTTCTTGCTACCACCGTACTTTCTGCGCCTGTGATCGAACAGCGCCAGGGCGCAACATGTACCGTACCAACAACGTTCCCCGCCACCATCAATGCCAAGTTGCCAAACCCCTTCAAGTTCTTCGATGGAAGAGCTGTTACTACTAAAGCCGACTTCGCATGCAAGAACAAAGAGGTCAGCGCTGCCCTCCAGGCACAGGAACTAGGCGACTTTCCTAAAAAGCCATCGACTGTCACCGCTTCACTCTCTGGATCCTCGCTCTCTGTTACTTCGACCGAGGGTGGGAAGTCGGTCACCTTTTCTGTCTCCATCAAGAAGCTCAGTGGAAATGGTCCTTTCCCAGCCATCATCGCGTATGGTGCACCTAGCATACCCATTCCCAGCAGCGTCGCAACCATCACTTTCAACAATGACGACATTGCTCAGCAACAGAGTAGTAGTAGTCGTGGCAAGGGAAAGTTCTATGACCTATATGGTTCTAGCCATAGTGCGGGTGCTCTCATGGCGTGGGCCTGGGGCGTTGACCGTATTATGGATGCTCTCGAGGCTACTCCTGCTGCCGGTATTGACCCCAAGCGCGTCGGTGTGACTGGTTGCTCCCGTAATGGCAAGGGTGCTTTTGTCGCTGCTGCATTCGTTGACCGTATTGCTCTCGGTATCCCCCAGGAGTCCGGATCTGGCGGCGCTGCCTGCCGGCGTATCTCCGACTCAGAGAAGGCCAAAGGCAAGAACATCCAGACATCTAGCGAGATTGTCGGTGAGAATGTCTGGTTCTCGACCAGGTTCAACCCATTCAGCACCAAGTCCAGCACACTTGCCACCGACCACCATCAGCTCGCTGGAATGGTGGCTCCTCGCGGTCTTATCGTCATTGAGAACGAGATTGATTGGCTCGGCCCAGTTGCGACTACTGCTTGCATGAAGGCTGCCCGTCTCATCTACAAATCGCTTGGTGCGCCCGACAACATGGGTTTTACTGGCTCGGGCAACCACAACCACTGCTCGTTCCCATCCAACCAGCAAGCCGACCTTACGGCATACATAACCAAGTTCCTACTCAACCAGACGGCAAATACTGCCAATATCGAGAGGGGTCCGTCTGGTGCTGACGCTGCGACGTACATTGATTGGTCTGCGCCTACACTCACTTAAGATGGGTGTCGGGGGTTGTGGACGATGGATATGCGCGAAAGAATGATGCTGAGTTGCGTTTGGATGTATACATAGTACTATTTCATACTCGAATGTATATGCTTGAAACGTTAAAATGCCATGAACATGAAGGTTGAAGGCAGATGCCAGTATAGTGGTATGATGCTGTCTCAGATGTTCCAACATGCTAAGCGGACAGGGGAACCCTTTAGACGTTAGAGAATAAGTAGACAGAATACACCGTCTTGAATCAGCTTCTACACGTTGAGATACGGTTGGCTGCAGTTTCGTTGGACATGGTGAGGTACCCGTTGCGCTGAAGAAGGCCTCGCTGTGCCTTCAGCGCAACGTTTGCTTTCTCACCACCAAGGCTTTTTTCACCGACGAAACATGAATAATGCACATTGCGTCGAGGGAAGAGTGCTGGGCGGGCCTAGAGGTTCATGTGAGACCAACTGTGGTACTCTTGACGGGTCAGTCATGCATGTGAGGGCGGTTTGATGTTCGTTGGGCTGTGGTAGCAGGCGGAGGGGTCGTGGACGTGGCACTCCACTCGTTCCTTCCGCCCCCCGATGCGGTGGCTCAGTTCGGCACTAGCCCATGACAAGCGCGTTGTTTGCTTAGCACCCCACAACCACGTCTTGTGGTAAACGTGAACAAGGTGAAAGAGCAGCAGATAGGGGTGCAAAATTGCAGCGACTTCACCACATGACGCTGATTGGCTAAGCAAGCCCAGCCATTCGTCACATGATCTTGCCAAGCCGCTAACTCTGTTGCGCGCCAACAACGCTCAGGCTAGAGACCTCCGCAGACGTCCATCACCACCCATCCCGATATCACGAAGACTTGCGCCCGCATCTCAATATCCCCGCAACACGGTGTACACGACGCGTATAGCCGTTCTTCTCCCTTTTAGAGCGCGCCCGCGCCCTTGCCACTTCCCACACTGAAATTGCGCGCTCTCCCTCAGCCTAACCTACACAACGCGACACTGCGACAGCGGGCTTCCGAGGGTCTTTCATCGGCCTCATCCCCCAAAGGGTCGCGGCCACCACCACTTCGCCCGATAATGTCATAGAACACTGTTTCGTACCCCATTATTCACCCCGCGACTGTCGTTTCCTCATAATTGCGCCTCCTTTGGCTGCCTACCACGTGCGGCAAGCGCGTTCAAGGCTTGACACACTCTACATTGGGTGTCCATTGCACACTATAACACCACTGAGCTGCCTTCACCATGGCGTCGGTTCAACCTAACCCAGAAATGCCTGGGCAGGGCCAAATTCCCGGCAACATCACCCGAGAGCAGATTCAGCAAGTCTTTCAAGTAAGTACCTGAGCCACAAATCCTCTTTCGCCGCTGGCCAATGCACAACCCACTAACAATATCCCCAGCGCTATACTCAAATGAAGGCGTCAGGTTACCCCGATACCCACCCCGAGTTTATCAAGGCGCGCAACCTTCTTAGCATGGTCCAGAAGCAAAACCAGTACCAGCAACAACAGAAGATGCTTAGGCAGCAGCAAATGCAGCGCCAGCAGGGCCAAACGGACCCGCAAAATTTACAACTCAACGGCGCCGGCATAGGAATGGGCATAGGAATGGGCATGGCAAATGGCACCAAGCCAGGCGCGCCTACTGATGGCAAGATTACAACACCCATGCCAGCTTCAAGCGGGCCTTCGACTACTATGCAGCTTGCAACAGCTAGCGGACAGACTCCTGCTAGTGACGGCCAGACCCCTACGTCAGCAACAGGTGGTTCCGTGTCACTGTCCAAGGAGCAGCTTCTCATGCTGCGTACCCAGATTGGAGCCTTCAAGCATCTCTCCAAGGGTCTGCCATTGCCTCCCAACATGCAGCAGCAGATATTCGGTCATCACCAAGCAAAGAAGCCCCAGAATGCAGCAGATGCCGTAGTCGCCGCTTCGCAGATGCTCGACAATGCGACTCGCGCAGGCAGCACCTCAAGTGCGACCGGTGGCGCAGTTCAGGAGACCCGCCCTCTGCCTCGTCTTCCCGATACCTTCATCGATCCCTGGAGCAGTGAAGCCTTCCGTGACGTAAACTACATGTCTCATACTCAACGCAAGAACCGACCTTACCTTGCAACCATCATGCCCCAGGGTGTGGATATCGACGCAGTACAACAGAGTATGGAAGACATGCGCAAAGAGCGTGAGATCATCCTGTATAACCGCGTTACGGCAAGGAGAGCCGAGTTGGAGAAGACGCAGGCTAACATTGGCTCATGGGATACCAGCAAGACCGATACCCCGGAAGATGATGGTAAGGTCAAACTGGCTCTTGTCATCGAGCAGAAGAAGCTCAACCTGCTCGAGAAGCAGCGGAAACTGCGTAGAGAGATCGCCCAGCAGATGATCCATGCCGACAACCTCGCTATGACTGCAAACCGAACAGTCTACCGACGCCTGAAGAAGCAATCGATGCGCGAAGCCCGTCTTACCGAGAAGCTCGAGAAGCAGCAACGCGATGCGCGCGAGACAAAGGAGAAGAAGAAGCACCACGAGTTCATCGATGCCATTAGGAAGCATCGCACAGAGTTACACGAAGCTGGTGCTGCTCAGCGCATCCGCCTGCAGAAGGTTGGTCGCATCATGATAACGACACATCAGAACATCGAGAAGGAGGAGCAGAAGCGCATCGAGCGCACTGCCAAGCAGCGTCTGCAGGCACTCAAGTCTAACGACGAAGAGACTTACCTCAAACTTTTGGGCCAAGCCAAGGACACTCGTATCTCACATTTGCTGAAGCAAACCGATGGCTTCTTGAAACAGCTTGCCGACTCCGTCAAAGCACAGCAGCGATCTGCAAACAACTCGTACGAGCCAGAGCCAGAGAGTGAAGTCAGCGACGCCGAATCAGGCGACGAAGACCGACCTGGTAAAAAGAAGACCGACTACTATGAGATTGCTCATCGTGTCAAGGAAGAGGTCACCCAGCAGGCGTCCAACTTGGTTGGAGGTACCCTGAAGGAATACCAACTCAAGGGTCTGCAATGGATGATCTCGCTGTACAACAACAACTTGAACGGTATTCTTGCCGACGAGATGGGTCTCGGAAAGACCATTCAGACGATCAGTTTGATTACCTATCTCATCGAAAAGAAGCGACAGCCAGGACCCTACTTAGTCATTGTACCGCTGAGTACACTTACCAACTGGACCAACGAGTTCGAGAAGTGGGCGCCAAGCGTTACCAAGATTGTCTACAAGGGCCCTCCGAACTCACGTAAGCAATATCAGCAGCAGATCCGTTGGGGTCAGTTCCAAGTTCTGCTCACCACGTATGAGTTCATCATCAAGGACAGGCCGGTTCTCAGTAAGATCAAGTGGGTACACATGATCGTTGACGAGGGTCACCGTATGAAGAATGCCGGATCGAAGCTCAGCATGACCATCACACAGTACTACACAACACGGTACCGTCTCATTCTGACGGGTACACCGCTCCAAAACAACTTGACGGAATTGTGGGCCATGCTCAACTTTGTGCTCCCGACCATCTTCAAATCAGCTACATCCTTCGATGAGTGGTTCAACACACCCTTTGCTAATACTGGAGGTCAAGACAAGATGGAGCTTACCGAAGAAGAGCAGCTGCTGGTCATTCGTCGTCTCCACAAAGTCCTTCGGCCGTTCTTGCTCCGACGTCTCAAGCGTGATGTCGAAAAGGATCTTCCTGATAAGACTGAGCGTGTGATCAAGTGCAACTTCTCTACTCTTCAAGCGAAGCTGTACAAGCAACTTGTCACTCACAACAGGCTCATGGTCAGCGATGGCAAGGGTGGAAAGACTGGTATGCGCGGTTTGAGCAACATGTTGATGCAGTTGCGAAAACTGTGCAACCATCCGTTCGTCTTCGAAGAGGTGGAGGATGTGATGAACCCAACCAAGAGCACCAACGATCTTTTATGGCGTGCGGCCGGCAAGTTCGAACTGCTCGACAGGATTTTGCCCAAGTTCCAGGCCACTGGTCATCGTGTTCTCATGTTCTTCCAGATGACGCAGATTATGAACATTATGGAAGATTATCTACGGTTACGAGGCATGATGTATCTGCGCCTGGACGGAGCCACCAAAGCAGACGATCGATCTGATTTACTGCGGCTCTTCAACGCCCCCGAGTCACCGTACTTCTGCTTCTTATTGTCCACACGTGCTGGTGGTCTTGGACTGAATCTCCAAACTGCTGATACCGTCATCATCTACGACTCGGATTGGAATCCTCATCAAGATTTGCAGGCTCAAGATCGTGCCCATCGTATTGGTCAGAAGAACGAAGTCCGTATTCTGCGTCTCATCACCTCCAACTCGGTCGAGGAGAAGATTCTTGAACGAGCCAACTACAAGCTTGACATGGACGGCAAGGTTATTCAAGCTGGTAAATTCGACAACAAGTCCAAGGACGATGAGCGGGATGCCATGTTGCGAATCATGTTGGAGTCTGCTGAAGCTGCCGAGAGCCTCGAACAAGAGGAGATGGACGATGACGATTTGAACCAGATCATGATGCGTCACGACCATGAGCTCATCACCTTCCAAGAAATGGATCGCAAGCGTATAGCAGAGGATCCTTATGGCCCTGGCAAGCCCCTCGGTCGTTTGATTGGCGAAAGTGAGCTGCCAGACATATATCTAAACGAAGAGGCTCCCGTTGTCGACGAAAAGGATGACACGCCTGCTGGCCGTGGTGCTCGTGAGCGAACCCGTGTCAAATACGACGACGGTCTTACTGAAGAGCAATGGCTGGAGGCTGTCGACAACGACGAAGACACCATCGAAGCTGCTATTGCCCGCAAGGAAGCCAAGGTTGCTAAGAGGGGCAGAAATAAGAGCGGTAGGGTCGAGGAAGACTCACCTGTGCCTTCGCGCGCTAGCTCTGAGGAGCCGATGCCCAAGAAGCGAGGCCGCAAGCCCAAGGCCGAGAAGCGCAAAGCCGATGAAGCCTCTCTTGACGTTGAACTTGCACCACGAAAACGCGGTCGCCCTGCGCCCACAAAAGACATGCTACATCCTGATCAAAGAGCATCGCTTCAGAAGGTTGTTAACATTGTCTACGAAGCTCTCAACGATCTTGAGGAAGAGTCACAGGATCCCAGTATACCTAATCGCGGCATCATCGACCCCTTCATCGAGCTACCAGACAAGTGGGACTACCCAGACTACTACCAGCTCATCAAGAACCCTATTTGCATGAAGCAGATTGAAAAGAAGATCAACAAGAAGGAGTACCAGTCTGTCAAGCAATTCCGCCAAGATCTCGGCTTGTTATGCAACAATTGCCGTACATACAACGAGGACACGTCGCTGCTCTTTGCAGATGCCAACCTGATTGAGCAGACTGCGCTCGACAAGCTTAGGGAAGCGACTGCAGAGTTCCCAGAGTGGCAGGATTACGACGATGGCGGTAGTGTGCATGGTGGCATTAGCACTGCCATGACGAGCGCGGTTGGTACACCGCGGGGAGGTCTTTGAAGAAGTGTATGTCAATCGAATAAAGTCATGTAATCGAGCTTGCAAAAACTGACATGTTCCCTCCAGATGAACAAAAAGCAACACACACAAAGCAACACACACTGCCGTGATTGACAAGTCCACTTCTGGCTTTCAAGCGACGATGGGGCTATTCTCTACACATGCATATATAATCTTCTCCACATGTCGTTTTTCTCTCCGCTTGGGCCCCTCCAACCGTATAACTTGCAAAGACTGGAGAAGAATTATGGGAATCCGGGCATCTCTTTTCTCTCTTGGTAGCCCCCGATTGGCTTTGTCTCACGGGCTCTCTCTCTCCCTCTGTTTTCTTTTGCTTACGCTTGATTGAGGGACATGATTTCTGGGTTTTTTGGGGGGGGAAAGGCGGGGGTTTCCAGGTGGTTGGCGGAGTTTGTGTGATGCGTGCATGCATATGGCATGGGGCTTGCTGTAGTCTATCCAGCCAGCTCTCTAGCTTTACTTTATCGTAGCTGCCTCTTTTTTTTTTTTCTTTTTGCTCCTGAGAAGGAAAGGCAGATTAGAGAGAGGGTTTTTTTTACGGGGAACTGAGAGGGAATATAAAAATATTGCATTCATGATGATGTTTGGTTTTATTTGCTTGGCTCTTTGTGTGGTTCACTGTCCGCATCTGCCGGTTATATCGTGTTCTCGTTTGTTTACGAAGAAGTCACTGTATAAGACTGTTGTCATGGTTGCTGGGCATTCCACTTTACACAGTCTTCAAACTTGACGCCTGAACCACCAAAAATGTCCAGGGCACTCCCAATGGTAAGATGCACTTTGCCTTTGCTCAGCTTCTTAACCAACTCCAGGTCCTCGATTGAGCGACCGCCGCCCGCATACGTCACGGGTATGGTACACCACTCTGCCAACTTCTCCACGAGTTCATGGTCAATGCCCCGCTGGAGCCCTTCGACGTCGGCGGCGTGGATGAGAAATTCGCTGCAGTAGGGTTCTAAGAGGGCTATTGAGTCTGTTTGTATGGTGAAGGAACGATTAGCTTTTGTCGTATACATCTCCACAGTTTACAGAGGGTGTGAAATGGGGGCCAAAAAAAAGCCCACCTTTATTCAATTCAAAATCGGTAATCGTTTGCCACTTATTCGTCGCAACAAACCACTTATCGTCTTTCCTGCGACACGATAAATCGACAACGAGTTTCGCGACGTCGTTGTCGAGAGCGGCGAGGACGGCGTGCAGGCGGTCTTGTGAAAAGGTCGACGAGGGGAAGAGGTAGGATGTTATTATTACCTAGTTACCGCTTTTTAGATCAGTTCCATGTGCGTCTTACAGTACTTGTTCGAACACGGAAAGGGGGAAACTAGACTCACCTTCTCTGCACCCCGGGATATCCACTCGGCGGCATTCTTGTCGGTAATGCCGCCGCCTACTTGCATGCCGCCTGGCCATGCTTCCAGCGCTTCTTGGGCGGCTCTGTCGTTGCCGGGACCGAGCATTATGACGTGTGCGCCCGTCAGGGCATGTTGCTTGTAGAGGTCTGCATAGTAGGCTGAAGGGTGCGAGGACGTCCAGTTTGTTTGGAGCTTGTCTGGCGTTGTGGTGTTGAGGGTGCCGCCGACGATTTGCTTGACGCTGCCGGCGTGCAAGTCGATGCAGGGCCGGAACCGCGTCATATTTGCTGTTGTGCAATTGGGGAGTGTGAATTGTGGTGGTTGTTGCGGTGGGGGAGGGGGAACGCGGAGGTCCGAGTCGGGGAGATTTGACGCTACCTAGGAATTTGTTACCGTCGGCCGTCATGGAACTTTTTGTTTTTGCTTTGCGACAACGACCACATTGACAACAAAACACATACAATGGCACCTACACTGGGCAAACGGAAACGTGTATCGCGCGCTGAGCTTGAGCGACCTTCGCGATCGGCATCTCCCTCGTCGCATGCGAGCGACGACGACAGCGACAACGACTCCGGCGCAGAAGACCTCCAAGCGATATTCCGGCGCGCCTTTGAGGCGAAATTCGCGCCTCTGCCTGTCGAAGCCAAGAAACCCCGAATCGAACAAGTAGCCGCAGAAGAAGAAGAGGCGCCAGAAGACGAAGAAACAGATTGGTCCGGCATAAGCGACGACGAGGAGAATGGCGTGCAAGTAATTTCGTACCAAGACGCCCGCCACGACCTCAGCGACACGGAACGCGCAGAAAAGAAAGCCTTCATGTCATCGAAACCACCCACCTCCTCCACCTCGCTCGCCTCCAAACCCTCCTCCTCCAAGAAGAAATCCTCCTCAGACCCAGACGCAGACAACACCACAGAAGCCAGCCTCCTAAAAAACGACCTCGCGCTCCAAAAACTCCTCCGCGAATCCCACATGCTCTCCTCCACCACCGCAAACCCCACACGCTCCCTCACCGCCACAGGCGCCGCACGCCACAAGTCCATGGATCTGCACCTCCAGTCGCTCGGGGCAAAGGGCTCCGTCTTCACGCAGAGAAATATGCCAATGGCGCAGCGGAAACACATGGTGCAGAAGGCGCGGGTGGGCGAGGAGAAGCGGCGGATGGAGGCGCGGGAGGCAGGGATTGGTGTTGGGAGAGGGGAGAGGGAGGACGGAGGCGGCGGGCGGGGAAGAAGGGGGTGGAAAGGAGGAGGGAGGA
>KE747825.1:477472-497082 GCA_000465215.2 Pyrenophora seminiperda CCB06 | reverse complement strand
GGGTGGGAAAGGGGGGAGGGGGAGGGGTGGGAAGAGGTAGTGTGGCATGTTACTATCTTTTCTGATAGTTGCGCATACACGTATCAATGCCTTCAGCAGACCTACCAACATATCTCTTACCCTCTCATATTTTTCGTCTCACATGACGACCTCATCCCCCCTCCCTACCTTGCTCCTTCACCATACTGTTCAGCAAAATCTATCACTATTCCCCTTTTATCCACATTCCCCTCGTCGGATAAATGTATTTACCTTTATTCTTGCTCGTAGAAGGCACATTTACTGTGTATGTATACGCAATCTTCCTATATACTACTTCATTGCCGTTTCCAACTAAACCATCACTGCAATCGTAATCGTAGTATCTAGTCTTCCCTCCACAGGCGCTAGCTACCTACCGTGAAGAGAAGGCAAAGTCCAAGCAAGATACATTACACCACGAACTTGATGTTTTCTTTGCTACGCATAACTTCTTAGTTGTATAGCTACTTACTCTAAGAACACTGGAGAGATATAGTACGAGCAGTGAGAAGGGAAGGGGAGTAGGAGATTGTAGAATTGAGTAGTAGTAGACTAGGCTGAGTTGAACTAAGTTAGTTTCATCATCTTTGTTGAAGGGGGGTGAGATTAGGTATTTGTTTGTCAGATGGGAAATGTAAGAGTGGTGTGAAGGCCTTGCGTCGTCGATGATTATCTGGCAGGTCCTCAGAGTATCTCCATATTGCGTTAGAAGTTAAGACACCCACATAAGTTCCCAGACATAACCTTCTACACAAAGGCCTCCACTTCCATCAAACTGCTATCCATCTCCAACCCAAATGGCTCTCTAGACGTGACTCACTTCCATTTAATCCCAACCAGCGGTGCCTATCGCATCGTATCAAAAGTACGACATATGGAAGCGCATGAAACTTTCCTACATGGTCGCTCATTAATACCAGCGGACATGAAAACTCTGGATGAGATACACGGAAAGATGAACAGAGTCTTTGATGGTAGACTAGCTAGGTTCGATATCCTGGGTTCACTACTACCGCCTTGGATGCGGAAAGCAATGGTATATAGGTAGAAGAAAGCTGTTGACGAGCTGCGAAAGAAGATCATATTTATATACTGAAACAGCCGGCTTACAGGATGTTTTACATCACCAAACTCTCGTTCTTTCTACCAAATTCCTTTTCATTCCATTAGCCAGATTTACTGTAGTCACTGGACGTATCATGTGTATTCCTGTAATAGATTTTTTTTTTCCCGACGGATAGAGCTACATTTGCCGGCATGAAAAAAGTATTGTTCTAGGTACCGCTTTACGCTGTAAGCTAATTAAGTGACTGCTCAAGGTATGTTCGCAAAAGTATTAATACCAACACTGGACATGGACGAGATTTCGGCGGGTTTTTGGATACAAGTTACTCTATTACGAACGCAGTGTTTGCCCGTACTGTAACCCCCCACCTTGGATACGAGGAAAAGAAAATGTTACTTGGACAGAAAATTGTTGTAAAAGAGCCAAGTTCATATTCTGAAGCTTCGTAAGGGAGATGCCATTTACATCCATCTAGCTCTTGGAGAGTTCAACACTCAAAAGGGGGTGGTGGCAAGTTACTCGCATACTGATCCCATACATGTAGTGAAAGAAACAAAAGACCCGGAAAGTTGTCCAGAGAAAAAAGGTTACTAGGGAAAGTACGTGCTATACAATCCACAAACTGCGGATACGCAAAAGGGCTCCCGAAATCTCGCGGACACGGAAGAAAACCCCCCCAAATCCAAGTCTAGCTTTCCCACAAGGTCCTATCCATCTACCTACCTACCTGACATAAACATCTCCGCCACCAGCAATCTCCTCCAACAAAAAAGACTCCACCTTTCTTTCGTCCATGCCCTTCCAAACCACACCAGACCCGGCCAAAAAAAACTCTGGCAAAAACTCTTTCGAACTTGCCTTACCGATCAAGTCCACGCTGCCCCATTCCGCGGAGGAAGCGTCCCTTATTTCCACAACATGGTAGTTTATCAAGTTTGCCCATCTCTAGCCGCAAAAACTTTCCCATCAACTCCGAAAAGGGCTTTTTTTTTTCAGCCTCAGACTCGGCTTTTCGGATGAGAAAAGTCCGATGGATAACCTACTTTACCTAGGCCCAGACCAGGTCCAGACCAAAGCCCCAATCTTAGTCCCTGAACCACTCAAAGGAAAAACTCCATGCTCCGAGGAGAGATGGAGGTAGATACACGCGACAGAGGTAAGTAGACTAAACCACCGAACTTAGCAAACACTGACCCAACCTCCGACCGTTCCCCTCCCCCTTCCTGACTCATCCCCTTCTCGTCATGAGCCGCGTCCTAAAGAAACCCACACTACACTAACCCACGCCTGTTGCGCCACTACATACCCACCTACACTAACACCTCTTAGCACAAGGGACCCTCCAGTCTGACCCCCGCCCCTCTCCGCGGAGTGTCCTACCCAGAAAAAAGCAAAACCCACCCTCCCTAACCCCTCTCTCTCTCCCACTCCCCGGTATTCCACTCGACACTAACTCCTTACCGTCCCTTAGCCTACCAAACCACCCACAATTGGCATACATGCTCAATCGAGACAAAACCCCCAGCTGGGACAAGAACGACCTAGACCACGCGCCGCCGAGTTCTTTCCCGCTCCCCCTACCAGGAGCGGTAATAAACGCCGTACCGTATGTAGCGTGTATGCCTCCCTTCCAATCAAGCTTTTCTGCTAGTAGGTAGGTGTAGGTGTATAGCCATGGACCATGTTTAAGCCGCAGATACCCAGTCTACCTATACTAAAGGGTTGGTTGTACGCTAGCGTAGCGTACCGTTGTCCAAGAATGAATTGTCTGGGTGACGATTATGCAATGCAAGTGTAAGCGTGGGCAGCGTATGTAAGTATGCGGAAGTTTAAAAAAATATATAAGGGTAAGCGAGCGAGAGGGCCGCTAGGAAAGGGCGTATGTAGGTGTAGGAGACGAGACGACGGTGACGGATGGGAGCTAAAATTGGTGGAATGATGGATGAATGGACGGATTAGTTCTCCGGTGTAGATGAGGCTTAGGTTGCGGTATATCTTGGGTGTGTGTGTGTGTGTGGTGGGTGTGGCGATCTGAGGAGGGTTGGTAAGTGGTGTGGGTGGGTTGGGTTGGGTTGGAATGCCGGATGTTGTCTTGTCGTCAGGCACAGTTGCAGCATGTACACCGTACGTACGTATGTATGTATGTATGTGTATACCAGTGTGTGTGTGTGGTGCGAGAGAAAAAGGTGAGTAAGAACCCACCACGGGTATACACCTACCACCACCACCACCACAACCTACCTCCTCCTCACCGACTCGCAAAAAGATCCCCCCTAAGCGAACAAATTAGGTGTACATTACCCGCATAAACATTCTCATAGTCGAAAAGGAAGGTGTAGGCGTACACGAAGTCATTGGCCGATAGCAAGCTTCAAGTGTTCTATTCGTCGCCGTAAACGGGAGATTATCATGTACACTACAGAAAAGCGTGAGTGCTGAGTGGGCCTCATTTTTTTTAAACTGTACATAAACCATGTCGCGTGTAGGGGATGCAAGGTATTGCAGATCATTTCACCGGAAGCCTGGGTTGTCTACACCTAGCCCGTGCCTGTCAACGCCCCATCGTTGGCGATGACACGCATGACAGGTGCGGGACCCTGAAGTGGGCTAAAGGGAGGGGGGAGCAGCTGGAGTCGAGAGACAAAGACTGGTGTGTGTGTGTGTGTGGGTAGGATTTGCAGTAGTGGAAAGTTTAATTTAACGGTGTAGGTAGTGTAGGTCATGTGAGGCTTATACTTGTTTACTGTATGCTTTGATTAATGGATGGGAAAAAGGTAGGCAAGGCAAAGCAAAGCAAGGCAAGGCAAGGCAAGGCAAGGCGGGTTGGGACTGGGATAGCAAAATGCACTGCAACGCAAACAACACATGCATAACATGTACCTTCACACCGCCTTTGGTACATGTACATGTACATGTGATGTAGTATGCCAAGTGCATCCTTCTCGCTGTAAAGCTTACTAGGAGGGTGAGGTTGGGCATACACCTACTCGGTTGTGTGAAGGCAAAGAGAGTTTCCATGGATGCGGGTGCCTACGATGGAATACGTGGACAATGGTCTTTGGCAGGACCTTGTACACGCATGGTACATTCGTGTGCCAAAAGATTTGCCTTTTGCCTCTTTCCTTCCAAGCTCAATGCTGCTTACCTACTCACTGCATGTCCACGTGCATGCAGTATGTCATCATTACCTCTGCTCCCCGCATACCGCTTAGCCGATCGCCCGGGAAAGACACCAGTCTCGCGCTTATTGCCGCATTATCCTGATTCCGATCGATGGCGAGGTACTTCGCATGTACTCGTACCGAGGCTGCTGAAGTTGGCGTTTGGTCTTTCAGCTGTTGGGTCGGTGTTTTCCATGTGCAGTTTCGAAACGCGGGATGGACCATTTTTCTTTGCTTTTGCCGAATGATTTTCCGACTCTTTCTTTCTTTTGCCGAGCATAGACGGACGTCGGTTTCTTCATGTATGGTGTAGGATATATGCAATAAGCAGGTACAGCGCAAGTGCACGATGCAGAGCGCGACAATGCTCCTGCTGTGATGCCGGTGGCGGATTGTGAGACTCCAAGCATACGGGTAACCGTTCATGTACTCCTACTTCTCAGGCATGCCCTTTGCGGTGTTGCACTTGGGCCGTGATGCTCG
Source organism: Pyrenophora seminiperda CCB06 (assembly GCA_000465215.2). Lineage (NCBI taxonomy): Eukaryota > Fungi > Ascomycota > Dothideomycetes > Pleosporales > Pleosporaceae > Pyrenophora > Pyrenophora seminiperda. The sequence continues at coordinate 492,351 of KE747825.1, read as the reverse complement.
TGTCACCATCTGCAAGCTATCTCCACAGTATTGGAAACGCACGTGTACGTTGGGGTCGACGCGGTGTCTGAAAGCACCGCAGAGCCGATGTAGTATCACGGAACAATCTCGTCCCGTTCTTCGAGTACTGTAGCACGCGCGTGGAGAAGCTGGAGTGGATATGCAGGCGTGAGCGTCGAGCGGCAGAGAATGTGTTCCCGCACCCCAAGAAAAAAACGAAAGCGTCTGCGCATGTTTTATTGTCGGCGACATGATGCTGTATACCAGTAGCAAACCTCGTCCAAGCATCTTCCTTGAATTGTCAGTAATGCACCACTATCGCCAGAGGCGACTTCGATCAAATACATCAATGCAATCATTCTACAACTGTGATTGGCATGCTCTAGAGGGCTGAGAGACATAATTGAGAAGCGATATCGTCCGGGGGTTGCCTTGAAACATCGCTGTGACGAGGCCTGCAAGTGATTCACCGATAGTACCGAAAGTTAAAAGTGATAATACACAATCGTTAGCAAAACATTGGCCCACGCGAACAATGACCAAACGTGCTGAGAACTCCTTTTGGTCAGGGGCAATAATAGTCATCAGTGGCTTTTGGGCCCAAGTCCGCGCGTAGCCAGTCAATTCTTTATCACGGCCAGTACCCAATTCACAGCCACAGGACGTTCTCGCCAAGTCCGAGATCGCTTCTCACTTGACGTCGGTGCGTTGTCATGATCATACTTTCAACGCTAGAGGTTCGTCACAAACGGGTTCCTGCGCCGCCTGCCTGCATACCCCTTCTGAGGTAACATAGGCCCTGGCTCCCGCTATCCTCTACAAACCAGTCGCCCACATGCAGTACGTCCATCCAAGCAAATGCTGCAAGTGCTCATTTTCAGACAGGGCGCCCTGGCTCCCGAGATTCCCGTGCTTATGGGTAGCTGAATGGTCCATGAGAGCGCGACAGCAAGCCCTGTACGACAGCGCTTGGCCTTGCTATATGAAAAGCGGCTTGCAGAACGCCCAGGTGGGGTTGATAAGAGGCGTTTTGTTTTTGGCTACAATCGTATTGGTAGTGAAAATCTTCGGAAAGTGCAATGGTGATGGGCGGAAAAGCAAGACATACGAGAATGATGTCGGCATGCCGAACCCGTCGGAATTCTTACGAAACAGTCGGCCAAGACATAGCAAACCAAAACGCAGGAGATGGATATTGACGGACTTATCCGAAACCCCAATCCTGACCCCAATCCTGAGTGAAGTCTTGGAGAGCCGAGTACCAGGGTCGATGCGCGCCCACGCGGCTGTATCACTGTGAAGAAGTCAAGTTATTGCAGGAGGGCCTTCGGAGTCAAGTCCGGTCGTCCTCGTCTTTTCTGTTAGATGTTGTAGCTTAGCGAGCTAGATGTGTGAACCCCGGCAAGCAGTACCGTAGTACGGATGCATGGCTGTCTTGAAGGGGACATTGTCCGGTCCCCAAGAAAGACCCGTTACACCAAGCGCGAGTACCGTTCTTGCTTTGGACTAGAGACCAAATAATCTGACAACATACGAGTGAATAGTACTTGACTCTCAAAGTGAGACATGCATTGAAGATTAAGGGGAAGTACGTACCGGCGATGAGGTCAAGAGTTTTCAGCACAGTGCACTAGCCATGATGCTCGTATCGCCTAGTCGGTAAGTATATGATGCTCGCGCAGAATTTGCTTCTCCTAGGCAATGTCTGTCCTGACGTTGCGCTTAGAGCTCGAGTACTATAACGAGTATGCAGATGTATTCCGCCACCATACAAGCCCTGCATGCCATCAAAAATTCTCCGAAGAGCACCGCAGAACGATATTGCAGGCGGCTCTCGCGATTCGATCGGAGTTGGAAGCCTGGCTAGACTAGGGAGCGGATTAATGCAGTGTAACTCTGACGTTTGTTTCAGGCCACACGTTCGCAGCGCGCAAGTGGAGATACTAGGTCATGTGTTTGAGATGGAAGACACTGTGCATATGCACCGTTCCAGCGTCAGCCTAAGGAAGTCTGAATCGAGAGCATCTCTAGTACTCCGATGACCATGTATGACGAGTCGATGTCGGCGACCTGGTGGGATGCTGCCACAGCTGGACTATGCGTGCAGTATGTACCGTAGGACTACTCCCCTGCTCTTCCCGAGGTATATCGGTATTCTATACTCGGTAGTTTGCAAAGTCACCTCGCCGTTTGTGCATGTACAAGATCGTCTACAAACGTACTGGATTCAGCCCTGACCACTCCCCACAGATGCGCTTCAGACGTTCGCGCGCCCGCATCCGGCTCAAGATGCGTGCGACCCGTGTTGAATTCGGATTCGTCTTCGTCTTCGTTCTTCGTCAATGCGTCCCTCTTCCCATGACATGTAGTAGTAGGCACGAGTCGTGTACCTGGTGCCTGACAGGCGCCCCGCTTCCCAGACGTCCCTGTAAAACCTGGAATTCCTAGATGCGGACAGTCAGGGTGGCAAACACTGACTCAATGGACCCTCTTCAGGTACCTCAGGGTATACCGGCTCAGAGATCCGACGAATCGGTAAGCCCTGTTCGGAGCATTTTTGGCCGAGCTAACAGGGGTACCTGAGCTGACGACCAGCATGTTGACGAGCATGAGGAAAAGATGTGTCGTTTGCAGGCCCTGGCAAGGCTTTGGGCTCTGTGAGTGACCTTTGCGGCCATTTGCGACCGGCGGGCCGCTGCGGGCGCGACACGGCAAGAGGAGAAATTAGCCAGTAGATCCTAACAAGACTGCTCGTGACCGTGCGAACAGTGTGTGTGCGTGTGTTTTGCGCGATTTGTTAACGAAGACGTTGGAAGAGCGGAGGCGAGGAAAAGAAATCAAGTTCACGGGTGACGATTAGGCATGAACCAACTGCGGGAAGGAGCTATTACCTTTACACCTACACACCTTAGGCACACCTGCGCCAAGACGACGTCCTGAGTAGGCGCACACGAGTGCGAGTGCAAACCTGTTCCTGAGGCCCCCCAATGAAAGGTCCTATACGAAAGAAGTGTCCAAAATAATCCCACGCCAACGCATTGAAATGACACGCGTCTGCGTGCGATGGTGGCGAGGCGAACTCATCGACATGGCCTTCCAACCCATGGCCAAATGGCCAAATGAACGGCGTAGGCTGGATGCATAACACGATTCACGGTCAGTAGTCCCTGGAGATGATAAGCGCCTTCCCCCTGGCGGGTCTTTGCACTGCCGCCACCCCACCATCCAGCCTGATACCTCCCACTCTGCCGCCATCTTGAGCAATGTCGTTACTACTCCGCAGTATCAGGCATATCCGTGTACGCGACTCAAGTCCAGCGGAATGATTCCCAGCGTTGCATGCCACTCTATCTGGTAATTATTGATTACCTCGGATTCCACTCGGAGGGTTGCGAGACAGACGTCATGCCATTCTGGACGTCTGGACCTGCGTAGGCAGTCAGATCGACACTTGGGGGCCTGTAGATCATAGCCCGCTTGCGAGAAGAGTCCCCACACCCAGGTTAAAATGTCAAGTGTCAACCCAGTGTCAAGCGTCAAGCAAAATGCTCAGTCAGCTGAACAGGATGCAAGGGACGTTGCCGAGGAGGAGAATGAGGCTGTGGAGGATGCCGGCCATTTGGTTCAAAAATGACGTGATGTCTAGATAATCGGCAACTTGGCGGCAATATGGCGGCCACTCTACCATGGTCTGGTTTCGTGGAGAGTCCGAGGGCGCTTCGGCCTTTCGGCGTAGAGCAGAATCCCATGCCGTCATTGGTCGCTTAGCGATGGTACAGTCGTAACATGCCCATCTTCTGCTGGATACGCCGCACGCGTAGATATAAAGTTTGGGGTATCTAGTTAGAGAGCTGGTCGAGGCCAAGGCGGCGCAGAGTGTACCCTATTTTTTGCCTTGCTCTCCACTCAGCTCTTACTCTGGCCAATAACCTGCCCCGGAGCGCTTCTGCGGTCGATGGCTGCTTGACGAAAAGCGTAGCATGTCCGGTGTTAGCCTCCATGAAGCTGATGGCCTGCATCGTGACGAGGGCGAGTCAGCGAATGAATGTTGCCGTTGGTGAGGTGAGTCGGTGAGGTTGAAGAAAGGTTCCGTAAGTTTGGCGTTGGCGCGGCCTGTCAAACAACCGTAGGTCCGCTATGTGGCCCTCAGCTCATGTACAGTAGGCCGCCGCGCCGCGCATAGCATAAACCCACTTTCCTGTCATAGTGCGTAGTTCGTCGGCAGTAGGACGGCAAATAGCCGTAGTCGACCAAATCTCACTTGCCATCTCGATTTTGACAGCCAGGAGTAATCGACCCCACTCCCATGTCCAACTTGGGTATGCGGAATGACGCCACTCTGACCTGAAACTTCCTGGCTCATTTCGCTTCCTGATTTGTGACTTTGAACCCAAGCCCGCGCGAATAATGGGTGAGACGATGCATGAGCTTGATGACAGCGAGCCTACACCAAGCAGTTGCTTCCGCATCCCTCCGTTTGCACGGTGCGGACGCTGCGGAGCGGTGAGAGAATCTGCACCACACAACGCCCCCTTCCAGGATGCCGTGTCTTGGATGCATGCACAGCGAGCTCAAGATTGCATCGAATCATTGGATAGGTATATGCTCCTTCATTCAAAGAGCTATTGGTATTGATACAGTTTTATGCGCGCTTTAAGCCCAACTACGGAAATGCATGTCTGCGTACATGAGATAGAGATACATGAGAGTCTGTGCTGGTCCAATGAGAAAACATGAATATGCCTAAGAGACATTAGTGTGATGCTCCCTACCCTCCCATGCCATGACGCCAATGTCTACAAATTAAGGAAAAATGAAGAGAAAAGTACCCTTTGCTGCGCTAGCTTGGGTAATCACCCATGACCCATATGCCTACTTGTTACCCAGCGCCGACAACCCATAACTCCGTGCACACAGACACTTTCTAGTCTCTAGTCAATCTCAGTAGAGCTTGCGCTCGGGAAAGACCATGTCGTCGTATCCGGTGCCTGGCTGCTGATGGTAATGGTTTGGCATCGGAGCGCCAAAGTCGTAGGCGCTGTCAACGCGATGCAATGAGTCCGAAGACATGGACGAGCTGCGGCTGCTGCGGTCACTGCTTTGCTGGTGGAACGATCCGGCGTAGCTCCTTGACATGGGAACCATTGGCATGCCGGCGTAGGATGAGGGGTATGAGGATGCAGAGGATGACATGGCCGAAATGCGTCGGTCCTTGCCTCTGCCCTTGATACCCTTGTTAGAGTTCTTGTAAAGTGACGCGAAGTACTCCCAAAGCTCCTTATCTTCTTGGGACACCCAGTCTCCGGAAGTGATGGTCGCAAACTTCTGGGTGAGGTAGCGAAGGGTGGCGGCGTGAAACTTGTTCTGATGGGACTGGGGATCGTTAGTAACGCCATGGGACAAATGAAGCTAGTGCAGCATACCTTCAAGTTCCCTAGCTGGGTGAACTGCTTGCCGCAGTCGTCAAGTTTGCAGGTGAAGGGCTTGATTTGCTGGTGAACGATCTTGTGTGCTCGGACGTTGCCACGTTGCGCAAAAGTCTTTCCACAGATGTCGCAGCTGTATGGTCGCTCGCCAGTGTGTCGCCTCTCGTGTGTCTGCTAAATATTAATATGATTACAAAGGCAGTGAAGGGGGGAAAGGCTGACCTTGAGGTTTCCTAGCTGTGAGAACGACTGTCCGCAGCCTGGCGCTTTGCAGTTGAATGGCTTTGCGCCAGTGTGGGCACGAATGTGAATCTCAAGGTGCGTCTTTTGGTAAAAACTCTTGTTGCAGTTGGGAATGGTGCACTGGTATCGCTTTCGTGGCTTTTGCGAAACCTTGACTGCTTCCTCCTGTTGAAAGTCAATACAAGGATGCTTGAAAGAAGATGGACTGAGCTTACCTTGGGCTCTGATGCTTGGGGAGATGTGGTCTGCTTTGCCTGGATGGCCCTCATGAGAGTGTCCACGTCTGTGGCGAAAGAAGTACTGCTGCCCTCAGTTGGCTCCGATGTGGATCGCTTGAGGTCGGTTGCGTAGGAAGTGTTGTTGTACATTGGGTTTGACTGCACTGGTGATGTGCTCTCAGACTTGACCATGTTGTTGAAGAGGTTGCGCGCATCTCGTACAGTGGGAAGCTGCGGAACGTCGGAAGTTGGGGCGTATGATACAGGGTGCTGGATGTTTGATTGATAGTATGATGGTTGCTGCATGCTGTATGAGTTTACTGGAGTGGGGTCGTAGGCGAATGCCCCTGATTGGTATGGCACAGAGGTGGCGAGTCCGTTTGTCGAGTAGAGAGGCATGTTGATGTCCATGTGAGACGAAGTCGGTTGGTAACTGCGAGAAACAGGAGCAGTTGAGACAGTTCGCGAAGCGTCGTAAGAGGGCACCATGTTGGAGAGATGCATGTTGGGAATATGGGCTGGTGACTCCCGTCGGTCTTGCCAAAGACCCATGTGATGAGATGCAACGACAGCAGCCATTGTGATAGAAGAAGCTAGTGCCACGTGACGGACAGTGTACTAGAGAGACTCTCTGTCCGGAGACAGTGTTGGCGGAAAGGGTTCGAATAGATGGGTAGTAAGTGCAGCTTGGGCCGAAAGATGTAAGGAAGAAAAGCTTTTACTACTGTGGTACGAGGACTTGGTGTATGTGAGAGGTTTGAATGACGTGGGAGTAATGTAGATATGCTCGATCGATCTGATCTGGCCTTGGTTGAGGGAGCGTTTGGGCTTTACATATGAATGGGCCAACTCGATACACTACCACTGAGCATCCGCAAGACAAGGATGTTGATTCTGTGGAGCAAGCCGAAGGGCCTAGCAACAGGAGCGAATATGGGTTGCAGCAGGACGGACAAGGACAAGGAACATAGCTCTCGCATGCAGCCAAGAGATGGGTACGGGGCACGGCAGCGGACCAGGATGCGGTCTCAAGGCGGAGCCGGGGTACGGTCCCAAGTGTGAACGGACGCATGGCGTCGCCGTCTCATGTGCCAGTGTGCCATTGTGGGGGTCCAAAATACAGGGCGGCGCAGCCACACTCTATTGGGTGATACATTGATGACTGCCAATGTTCCCATGTCAGCCAGACTTAGATTGGAGAAGATACAGGACTGAACTTGTTCTCCTGCAGCTGAAGCGATTGCTCGATTGCTCGAGCTGGTCGCGCTCGCTCGCAGTGCGTGGCTCCATGGCCGTCCCAACCCTCGTTAGCAGCAGCGTGTCGATACAAGCGCGAGAATGGTGACGGATCCGCTCGACCAGGCACGGGTACTCGTTCAGACCACGCTTGGATCCCGGTGAGGATCATCGCATACTGGCTTCTCGTAGCTGCGCTGCCAAATGGTTTCGCATCCCGCCAAGCGCGACTCGCAGTCTTCCGTACATACACACGTGGGTGCAGATACGCACTATTGCATCCGATAATCGACGGCGGCGTGGCGGCCGACGCTTCTTCCCGGGGCGTTGACGGGGCCGCAGATGAAGCGCAAGCTCGCCAATCACGATTCCTTTCGGACAAGCTTGCTACCTGCCACCTCCACCTACGAATAGGGCGCCTCACGATTAAGACACGTTAGCTAATGATGGCGGCCTAGCCATTGCACTGGCGACCACTATTGTGACGCGATCTAGCTGGTATGGGTTTCCCGGGCTGTCATCGGGGAGCTGGCACCGCATACCGCCGCCCCAGTCCCACCCTGGCAAATGTTTCGAGGTCCCTGGTTTCGAGCGGCATGGTGGACACCGCATTCACAATGTCGATGCGCTGGTCGGGTCGTATTAGCCATCCCTCTCTCTCGTCGACAATGGCAAATGGTGGTGTGAGGGGAATGTTGCAATGGCACTCGGCAGCGAAGGCAAAGGCCGAGCATCACGTGCAGCAGGCGCTAGATGCTAGCTCCAAATGTTACTTCACGCCATTACGGTAATCTTGAAGCAAGACATTCATCCCATTCCAATGGTCAAGTGGACCCCGCTTCCGGTCTCCCGGGTCAATGAGCCATGCGTATCCTTCGAATAGACACCTACTACACCTCCCAACCTGTGTCCATGCCAGATTGAGAATACCCTACCGGATCCTGGCCGTGGCTATGTGCTCCTGATGCCCAGGCTTTCCGGGCGATCAAACTGATGGCAAGCCCGCCACCAGCTGTGGCCCAACTGTGAGTTTAGATTACCCGGGGTGCCAACGTCGCCGACTTAGCTAGTCGGAAGCCATGCACGGCTCGTGCTTCCTGGTGTGCCCTCCGTCGCTATTGCGCCATTTGATGTGCCTCCAACGGCCTCTAGTAGCATGTTACCTGGACTACATGATGGAAAACGCCATGTTTTGAATTAAACTTCCAACGAGGCGCTCGCACGTTTGATAAGCCAAAGTCTTGCGCAAGGACCTAGATAGCCGCACCCGATACTTGTTACTTGATCCGATAGACGACCGTTTGATCGCCTTCTATTTGAAAGCTCGCGCCAAATACCAAATAGAGCGCCGGCGGCTGCAGGGCGACTGCACTGTAGTATTGACCTACATGCCCTACCGCATTGTACGAGACTACGGCATTACAACATACCGAGGTCGGGATAGCGGTCAACCCGACCTCTCAATCCTTCACCGGCCAAGGATGCCAACAGATACCCTCAATATTCAACGAATATCCTTGTCAATGCCATTCATCTCGATCAATGGTAGACCTATCAGAAGCGGGAAGCAGCAAAGTCATACGACCAGGAGTCTCATGCACCATCCAGGATGAGGCCCATGTTCCTTGTTTAACTCCAGGAGATTCGAGAATGAAACGCGTGCAGACTGTGTGGCAAGCCACTGTGAGATATGTGTGCTACTCCCCTGCACACACTCACCTTGGGGCCTTCCACTGATCTCTCATACCGAGCTCCCCTACAGCCCGGCTGTGGATCGTTCAAATCAGCTTCATAGATTGGGCTACAATGCCCCGAAGTGCAGGGTTCCGGATCCGCCATGTGGCTCGAACTCTTCGGTCAGATCTAATGCCGATGAGGATGACGCCCTTAGATGAGGGGGTGGAAGATTGCTAGTATATTCATCGTCCGAAATCGTGGACCTGCAGTAGCCTCAAACAAGGGCAGGTCACCATTATGAGATACATCAAATCTCGCTTCTTGGCATCTAGAAGACGCTCACTCACCGACTTGCAATCCAAAGCCGATCACTTCAGCAGATCCCATTGTTGAGGGAGCTGCTAACGGCCAGCGTTGCCGTTGTTGTCTATCCGAACGAAGAGAGCGGAAGGCCAACGTTTGGAACTATCGACTACACCAAAGTGCCCAACGAAAAGTATGCATTTACTTTGATTAAAGATGATGGTATACCAGCCCGGCATAGGACCTTTTACTGTTGTCGGCATGCGCGTTTCCTATCTGGTTGATGTTTCAGTGGATGCTGTCTATGTCCGCTAATGCGGACGGCAGTGGCGGCGGCGCGCGGAACCAGCGGTGGCATGCCGAGGCCCTTCCTCGGGGGAATCTAGAGCTGCGATCTGCCTGCTAGTGTCGTCCAGCATGCCAGAGGTCAACAGGTTAAGAAGCGAGTCGTCCTTTGAACTTAATGTTAGCCCAATGACGCATGAGGGTGCGCGTCACTAGATCGGACGCACGGATGCACACCCGACGATACCAAGGCGCCAACCCCCCCTGTCAGACCCTCCCGGGTTAGATACAGATGTCAGCCCCCGGTGTCAATGTCCAGGCGGATAGGCCCGGTCGCTTCCCCGGGGCCGCTCTGGTGTTTCGTTACCCATGTTCCCTGCCCTCACCACCACATCGTGTTCAACATCGTTGTATGGTTGCAGCTGTTCACACACACTCTCCTAACTGCTTTCACATGGCCAAGGCATGCGTCTCTACACCGCAACGGCCGCACATGGGCAGACACAACCACACTCGTAAGAACACCGCTTCTTGAGGCGTCGCCTGTTCACTGGATTGCTTGTGCACTATGTAGAGGAGACGAGTCCAACGTCGCATTTCGAATTCTTCAACGTTACCTTGGTCTACAAGAATTACTTGCGAGCGCAGGAGTGTGGATTGCCAAGCATGGCGAGACGTGTCATAACGGTGAGTGCCTTTCAAGGTTCAGTGATTGTCTGCGTATTTCCAGCCTCTTCGCATGGGCTGGAAACTCGTCAGTGCTGCACCGCGTTATCAATCCTTCTATACACAGGGTGTATCGTAGCAAATGCACTTCAGATGACGATATACTCGCACAGGAGTCTCGTCACACCGCTGCCCTGCTGCAGATATGTGGCAGCGTGGCAATGGTCACTCTTGGAGATGGGCACATCAGAAGTCAACGAAACCTGAAATGTTGAGCGGTGAAATGTCTCATCTTGGTCGATACAATAATACTGCATATTTGGAACCGGATTCCAGGCTCAACTTTGGCCATGTGGTGCAGTTGCAGTAGGCGGACATATGCCTCGATGCTGTATTACCCATAACCTATACTCACCGCAATTATTCAAATCCGGTCTGGGAAATCAAGCACGACCAAGTTTTCACCGGTCGAGGCATGCAGCACAAGTGCCGGCCTGCTACATGGCCAACATGCATGCCGGACGGGGTAGTCTCCACCGCGATGCCGACCTCATTCCCAGAGCCAGACTTGGAGGGGCATGCAAACTCGGACGTCAATGGCACGAGCTATGGATTGCTGGCTATGCCTGTCACAGTGTCAAGATCTGGGATTTGCAGTATTGCCACCTCACGGTTAAACACGTGGAGCAGGGTGACATGCAAGATGATCCTTCCTGGGGCCAGCATTCTTGCAGCCTCAGGTTTTTTTGACCCTCATCCCCCCCCGTGTGGTACACAGATCTCGCGTGGGTATCGGTATGGATGCACCTCAGCAGCCTATTCCCAACTCACCAGCTACTTTGCGGTCCTGTTGTATCGCATGTAGCAAGTGAAACGTTGTCTCATCGGTCAAGGCTCGCAGACATGGCGCGCTGCACGTTCAACAGCAGATCGATCGTATTCAAATACGTAGATATGCTGGGTCCAACAAGTTCGGTACGCTACTATCTTGCTTGCATACAGCGGTAGTAGCGCCGAGTAAATCAAGCACTTTTTGTGGTCTGGCAAATTACTAAACATGCGCGTCGCCCGCGCTCACTGGCCTTGTTTTCAGTCGCCCCATAAGTATTACGTGCATTAAGCGGACATGAGACTCAAGCGGTTCAAGAGTCTCCAGCCACACACCCACCACTGTGCCTTCAAGGTGGTGTGGACCTCGAGTCATTCTCCCTGCCGCCCCGTAGCTGAGCCCTCAGGAGATCTATGTTGCAAATAGAAACTGCATGGCCAGGGTGCTCTCGCTTCACTCAAGGCCCGGTCCTGAGGTAACCCCGACTACACGCTAGCAGGCTGGGCGTAGAGAATAGGTACAGAGTGGAAAATCTGTGATGACGACTGGGGGTTGCTCCAACAGGGGAGGCGCATAGCATTTAATGATCAGCGGGATGGACACTAAACTCTTTTGAAAACAGGTTGCATGGCGTGAGAAGTCGATGCCGACGTGCCTGAGTGATGTGCAACAGCGGGTAGGATGATGGTGGGGCGCAATATGGCGAGGAAGAGTGTGTCTCTGTGCGTGTATGAGATGATACAGGACAAGCTGTCTGAAGCGGTGTATCATCACAAGACGACAAGCTTGAAATGTGACAATCCCAAGGCCCCCGTCTGCATCATCTGCACAGGTACATGCGGGGAGCCATGGTTGTAGGTCAGGGCAAATACCGGAATGTGGAGGAGTTGCAACGGCCGTACGGGTTGTATACAAGATTGGCAGAGTAGGTCTGCTGCACAACACTATGCTATTCACAGGCCTATAACGCTCCGCTCTCGACATGTACGGTACTATCTGCCATGGTAGGGTACGGGTGCCTGTAACCGGCGCAGGAGTGGGGTTCGCCGCACAAGGCTCGAAAAGGAAGCATACTATCAGGCTCTTATGTCTAGCGTACCCTCCGAGTTTGCATTTCCAAGGTTTGCATTCGAGCATGACATGACAAGCAACAACTTCAACACATCAGTCATGAGATGGATCCGATGGATTAAGGCCCGTCAGATCTGGGCGAGGGCAGCTGATGGGGTTGCGGCAGCTCCGATACAGATTGGCGAAAGATGCTGTATGTGTATGTGCCTTGCGCCTCCGCGACGAGTAGCCGGTGTGAAGGCTGCATGGGCTGCGTGATAGGCGGGCGGGTTGCAAATGGGCATAGACGCAGTGCGCGCTGGGCAAACCTAGGAGAGCTAGTCAACGGCAAACTTACCCGCCAATCACATACCGGCCTCTACCAGTCGCTGCAGACGTCAGGATGGGCGGGCATCTCAACGACACCTCGATCCGGTAACAGACGTCGGGGGCCCTTGCAAGCCCGCCCTGCCCGTTCTCTCCCTCCCATGCCAGTTCCCAGGCCGCCCGCCAGCCGCTTCCCCACCCCCAGCCGAGTGCCCCGATGTTCACACACAAGATGCAAAAAAGCACACTTTCCGATCTCGCATCGCCATCACCATTCACCAGCACCCGCCCGCCTGCAAGTCGCACCATCGGCCCTACTCGGCGGCGGCGCCCCCCCCTCTCCTCCCCACCCCCCAAACGCTCATCGGTGAGCGTGCCCGCTTCCGCTGCCGCATTCCGTCAATCGTGCAGCTCGACCGTGCTGAACTGCCTCTAGATCTCGGTAGCTCCCTGGCTTACCGACCAACCCAGTTTCAAGACGATAAATTGGTCAGCTGGCTTGAGGGGGGGGGAAGGGGGGGAAGGGGGGGAGGCGCGGCTGCTGGTGCCATTGAGTGGCCACTGGTTGTAAATTTCTTTCGTCTTTGCGCCGCAGGCTTGGTGTGTGTGTGACCGGCAGCCGCGACCATGGAAACGGCATTACGAGCGCTTTGCCGCCGCCGCCATCAGCTCCGCATCCTTCACTAATCCGCCAATTTGTTCCCGTATGCATGGTGAGAGGAGAGGGAATCGAGTTGCGCATCCCCGGTCGCTTCCCACCAAAACCCATGCCGACAACATGGGTTTAACATGGGTTTAACACGAACAAGGGTTTTGCAGTCGAGTACGAGAACGAGAGCGAGGGCATCACTGGCAAACCCTGACCAACACCGCCTTCCTTCCTTCCTTCCTTCCTTCCTTCTCTTGATACCCTTTTGCTTTGCTTTTCACCCAATTTCACCTGCCTAAACTACACCTTTCTCGCATCAATTCTTTTTGTCCTGTTCATGCCACTTCTTTCGCCCCCTGCATATCCACCGCCCCTCCTCGTGCTTCCCTGCTTTCACGAGGCGGCGTCCTTTGGCTATACGTACCCACTGTGCGACCACCACCCCAGGATAGCGAGATGCCGCCTTGTTTTTTTGTTGGTCCCATCCTCCTCCTCTCTCTCCACTCTTCCAGTTTCGTGCCACGTTGCTTTGCCCCCTCTCCATTCTAGAGCCCACTATTTTGCTTCCAGAAGTTTCACGCTGTAGAGCGGGCTTGCCCACCATGTTGTAGAGGGTGCGCCGCGGTTGACCCCCCAAGTCGATCATGGAAGCCGACTTTTGTGCTGTGACGACGTTGTTGTCGTTGCCTGCCTTTGTCACACCCGCGTGTAGCACGAGAACTGCTTTCTGGAATTTTGTTCGTATTGTCCCAGCCACACGCATGCTGTGTAGAGCTTATCCTCCATCTGCCTCACTTGCCCGGTATTGCCCTGTTATAGCGAGACTGATATTAATACAGCGTGCAGCAGGTGAAACCGAGGCACCTGAGGCCGCGGCAATGTTCCACCGAGCACATGTTTGCAGCCAGTGGTACATTTGCCCGTACCGCACGTCTTTTCTATCCACCTTTTCCCCCCTCGAGATATAGAGGTACAAGACCAGAGTCCAGTGTACCCAGATACGCACCCCATTCTATAGCTCGCATCATGCCAAAGACGCAACCGCCAATGCCCAAACTGCCAACACTACACTGCGCACATTGAAAACATACCGCAAAGCCTCCTTCTCCGCCTCTCCCACCACAATAATCAGCCGAACTTCGTTTCGTCGTACACGAAAAATGACACGTAGCGAGCAGAGAGCCACATCAAGTGAATTTTCGTGACCAAGTGTGACTGTGGGCTGTGTGTGTGTCTCAGCCTGTCTGGGGTACCTTGCCCGATGAACTGGGTCTTCGAGGAACATGGGGTGGCGCGCGCGTCGTGACTTGAAACCATGTGAAGATATTTGAGAGTGAGTCCCATCCCATTGGAAAGGAAGGATTAGACATGTATGTGCAGCGAACACCCGATTTCATCTCACATGGTACATGTACGCGCGTTTGTGATATTATTTTGATCGCACTATATTTCTTTCGCCAGGTCCAGTAAAGCGGAACAAGGGTTCTGGAGTGGGCATGTTGCATGGGTAATCCTTTTTGTCCACGCGCGACTCTTTCTCTTCTCTGTTGGATTGTATACATCTCTCTCGTGAAAATTCTTGCGGATGAGCGAGGGAGGTTGCTCCTGAGATTGGTTCTACTAAACTATTATTTTGAATAGAATCAAAAAATCCTACATTTGCATATACGGTGGTTTTGATAGGATACATACTGCACAACTCACCTTTCAATCTCTTTCCGTTAACCATCCATTCCATCTCTCTTTACCCTACTCAAATGATGTCAAAAAATGTATAACTAGCAACTCACCCACGACCAACCGGCCTAAACATCAAATTCCTCCAATTTATTACACCAACGTCCCTATCCCTATTATTAAACTCCCCCTTGCCAACCAACCCCACCAACATCATCTTACATGTCGTGTTGCGCTACGAAGTATCTGGTGTTATATTATCTCATGTCGGCGTCCCAACACAACGGCTCTCG
>KE747825.1:412073-477151 GCA_000465215.2 Pyrenophora seminiperda CCB06 | reverse complement strand
GAACCTTCGCCTCTCGATTCTTCCACAAGTATTTCCCCATTCAAACACACATGCATACCATCAACACTCTTACTTCTCCACCTCCTCCTCAACCGTACCACAACTACCTTATTACCATACATATTACCCATCTCCCCTCTCCATTGCAAAAATGATGCCATTTTACGTCATTTAGCCCCCCTGCTTTTTAATCTACTTGAAGCAGGGGAAAATATATGTATTTTTAGGTTTTTTTTTGTGGATATATACATGTTTTGCATACATGATGAACGTGGGGGGGGACGGTGATTTTGTAAAAGGTGGATATAGTGGATATGCGGGGAGAAAGTGGAGAAGTGGGAGTGTTGACTTGGATATATAGTAAGAGAGAGAGAGTGTGTGTGTGTGTGCTTGATGTTAGTATACACTGCATTTGATTTGGTAATGTTTGATTGGTGGAGTAAATCATTTTTGAAAAACGGCTATACTAACGAAGCATAAAAAAGATAACATCCTTACTTACATCTCACACATACTTCTTCCTCTACCCCCTATCCTCTATACTCCCATCTCCCATCTCTCATCTCTCTACCTTCCTCCCCATCCCCGCAAAAAAAAAACTAACCCATCATCACCCCAGAACAGCAAAAAGAACGGCCACCTTCAACCCCTACGAAGAGAGTGCTATTCGGCAACCGCTGAAAGCCCTCCGAATAGGGTTTTATCACAATTCGAACGCAGGACCCGCGTCCTGCACCGGGCGGAGCTCACATTACCGCCGGGTAACCACGTTGCGTAACCGCTACACCAGTATTTCAACGGAGTGTAGGTTTGATGGAAGATGATTGATTTATAAGAGCTATATAGTACTGTGGTAAATAGGGAGGGAGTGAGGTGGGTGTGGTTGTGGTTGTGCGCGTGACGTAGAGGCAAGTGTAAATATAGACGCAAACGCGAGCGCGAGCGCGAGCACGAGCACGAGCACGAGCACGAGCACGCGCTCTTACCTACCCTATCACAGTCGCCTTATTACGATTTCAACGGCCACGCCCCGATCCCACCGATTTCCGTCTCTGTGAGTGCAGATAATCACCCATTTATGTGTAGGTCTGAGAGACCGTTGACCTTGGTAGTTTGTGGAAGGGCAAGTGGTTATATCTAATGTTAGAGCGCTGCAGCTCTGGTAGAGGATTGGGCCTGATTGCGAGAAAGGAGAGGTGGTTCAGACTGAAGTGATGCACATAATGTGTATTAAAATGTGAATGAGATGGTTGACTAAAAAGACTGAGATTATGGGCAAACACCTGAGTATTCATGAAAATCTTGACTTTAGCACTTTCCCCAGACTTGCAACAATCAGGTGGACCAGTGGATTCCAAGACTGAACGGCCTTGTTAAACTCGTCAAACTTTATGGGAAAAAGAGAGAAGAGGTGACGTTCGTTGTCTTGAAGACAAGCGTTGCAACTCTTCCCGCCTTCCTTGATGCGCAGTTCATCGCCATTCCCACAATTGATACGTTGGCTGCTCGTCGGTTGTCCAGCAGCAACGATACTCTTCTCTTCTGGACGGCATTGGTCGTCATCCGAGGATGGAGGGGAAAGAAGGCCTGAATTTCGACGATTCCAGATTCGCTCGTCGGTTGACAGCATGAATCTGGTACCACTAACTAGTTTGATGTAATCGTCGCGATTGCGGGATTGATCCGAAAAAATAGGCCGCACCGGTTGCCGTTGCCAGACGACTTTCGGTTCAACGAAGACAAAACCCTGTCCAGCAGATTTACTCTTTTGACTCACGCTCCTCCACAACTAGCCAGTGGAACTCTAGTCCGAGTTTGGTCTTGTCGTCTGACATTTGTATAGGTCGGAGCGCGAAGACACTGTCGGAATGGAACCGATGTAGAGTATCTAGCTGTCAAGGACAACATGTTTTCGACCGTCTCGGTACTTCGGTTTGGTTCGTTTGCGTCCACGAATAACTTACCGGTACCACGCCAATTATCCACCAGTGCCACTCCAGGTTTCCAAAAAAATCTTCAATATATCCCAGAAGTTGTCTTCCCTCTCCTTATTCTGAAGGACTGGGTTGAAGGAGTTATTGTGTGATTAAAGTAAATGTGTAGCGCTTTTTTGTTGTCTTGGTTCTCGTCGCTGGTATCTGCTTCCAGTAGCTGCATGAGCTGCCGTGCGAGGGTGGCGATCAGAACTCCCTCTTCCGCACAGATGGCTGCGATCCGGTCAAGCGACTCTTCGGCTTCCCGTAGCTTTAGCTCAGCCCGCTCAGCCCTCTGCGTAGCAGCGGCCAATCTCTCCTTGGCATCGCTGAGGTCCTTCTGGACTTCGGCAAGGGCGGCGTCGGCCTCGACTCTGGCGGCGGCAAGGGCGCGGTCATGGTTGTCCCCGATCCTGAAAGGATCGAGGAGCCAGTTGACAAGCCCCAAGTTGATCAAAAGGATGATCATTGTAAGATGGGGGATCGTGACCCGTACTTGTGCAGTCACCACTGACAAACACAATCTCGCGAGATAAGGTTGGATGCTTGCTTCGAAAATACTCTGTGTCTGGTGAAGAACGACAGAGAGTCGAGGAGTGGAAAGAGATCGTGTCGATACACTCTCGCGAAACGGGATTGGATTCGTGCTTCGAAAATACTCTGTGTCTGGTGATCGCGGAATGAACTGCGAATTCCGACTCGCCGTAGAAGAAAGACGGAGAGAGTCGTGGAGTTGAAAGCGATCTTATCAATATAAATATCGCAAAATGAGGATTGGATTCTTGCTTCGAAGATAGTTTATATCTAGTGAAGAAAAGAATGACAGAGAGTCGAGCAGCGGAAAGACATCTTTATTGACACATCCTTTGGGAGTGTTCTTACCCACGTACTACCGAACCATGGTTAAGGGAAGGCGCTCATAGAACACCGGTAGCGCTTGGAAGTAACTTCCCACCGGTACTGGATCACGAATGCAGAAAGGGCCTACCTACAGTACGGTACAAGACCCCTAGAACTAGAGAGGTACCCACACTACGGATTACAGAATCATAGAAACATTGAGTTACTTGGATACCTTTATCAGATGTACAGTAACACTACGCGCAAAAAAACTACTGTTGCAGAATATGTAGAACTAGAAAGAAGTAATTGTATTATCCCAGTGTTGTGATGCACGTGACGAGCGACACACAATCAACCGGACCGAGAAAGAACCCAACAAACCGGGCCGAAAGGGAAAAGAGGGATGAAAAGATAGCGTCATAGACTCACTTGGCAATACCCCCAAAATAAGAGCGAGAGCGGATCAATCAACGCGTCAGCTCTAATATGAAATCACATTAGTAAAAACACACATGATTTACTACTGCGTGGAACCTAGTAACATCGATCACGGCATGTCGTTTTTGTATAGTTGAATTAAAAATTATACAAACAACTTCTTTTTAACTGTGTTGTCCCACATGACTTCCACACAACACGAAGCTTGACATGTCGATGAATAATCGTCTAACCATTCCATATTAATTATTATAAATATTATTCAACATAGGTGGCCAGCGGCAGCAGCAGCGACGCCGGCGGTGTGGACCCCCTCCTCCTCCTCACCAAAAACCCTGCCATAATGATACAGACATGACAGATGGCCCTTTTCTAATTACCCAACCACAACCACAACAACCACACACACCTCGCCACGTTTTCTTCCAAAAAGAGCCAAGAGTAGAAAAAAAAAGGCGAGCGTCCAAAGAGGTATTATGTACAAAACGTACGAGGAGGAGGGGGTGAAGAAGAATGGAAGCGAAGAAAAAGGAAGAAGAAGAAGAAAAAGAAGAAAAACCATGATCGAACCAGCCGATTCTAGAGAAACTCCCCCAAAGCATGATGGCTATGCAAAGTGGGGTATGCCGAATGATGCACCTTTGGCCCGTGGGGGCCTTTGTTGTTTGTTACCCCGGCCGTAAAATCCTTTTCGTAACGGCGTCTCAAAATATGTTTCCCTGACATGTAATCAAAAGGCAACAAAGCTTCTTTCAGCGAAGTTTCTTGGTCTCAGACGCATAAGTGCGGTTGTTGTCTTTTCCCTCTACTTGCTCGACCATCTTGTCGACGGCGAGGGCCTGCTTCTTCCACTCGTTCTGGCACATCTTGAGCTCCTTTTGGAAAAGCTCGTCGTTGGGCTTGCGGTAGCTGCCACCCAGGCGATCCCAGAGAGTTGTAAACTGTCCGTAGTTGTAGTTGAAATACAGGTGATGCATGGTGTGGCAGGCAGCGCCGTTGATGACGGGCGAGTTGTGAGCGTATTCACCGTCGTGGATGAGGACAGTCCAGATGTTGACAAAGACGAAGAGGGTGATGTAGGCGAACTTGGAGAGCGGGAACATGAAAGGGAACATGTGATAGGGCAGCGACTGGGCATAGCCGTCCAGGGGGTGGAAGGCGTGCGAGGCAAAGGGCGTAGGCATGATCCACTTGTGGTGCGGCTTGTGAATGTACTTGTATACGCGCGGGTGGTGCAGCCCGCGGTGGATCCAGTAGATCAAGGAGTCGGTGAAGAAGAGGAAGAAGGGGAACTGCAGGTAGTTGTACCAGAGACCAGGGCCCTGGTCCATGGTATCGTATAGCATCGAGTATCCGCGGACTTCGGCGAGGAACCAGGGGACGGTGAAGATGGCCATGATGGGGAAAGCGACGTTTGCCTGCTTCATCTCCTGCTTGATCTGGTTCTTGAGGTAACGCGGGTGGTTGAAGGTGGTTTTATCGAAGACGAAGAAATAGGAAGCGGTCGCGAAGACGTAGTACACAACAACACCGAAGAGCCTGTTGTTCGCGCGCGCGTTGGTTAGCAGGACAATTGCAGCTCGTGTCGGACGGGCGCATTACCATGTGATGAGATACAGCGACAGCAGTTGGCGTCGCCAGTCGTCGCGCGGCCATTGGCTCATGTAGGCATACTTGGATGGCGTGACGGAAAAGAATTGCGTTGACGGCTCATACTGCCAGGATGTGTGGGGGAGTGCGTAAGCGGTCGGTTCTTGTCGGATGCTCGATGTCGTCGCATTTGAAGTCCAGGCGTGGGCTTGGGCGGGCAGCAGCGTTGCGTAGAGGGGATCGAACAAGAAAGTGTCTGCTAGCTCCAGCACGACGTCCATGTTTGTTGTGGGTGTGGCGAGCGACTCGCTCGGTGGTCGGGGGATTCAGGCACAAAAGCGCTGCGATTCGCCGTGTTTGGGATGGACAGGCGCACACAGTATAGACGGGGCTTCACGCGTGGTTGCACAGGACGCGGCGACGAAGAGCAGAAATAGCAATTCACCGTTTTTGGCCAGGGGAGAGAAGTTCAACAAAGCGAGGGACACGAGGGACAGTGGAGGCGATGGCTTCCCTTTGAGGCGCTGGCAATAAACGGGTCGCAGAGAGTTATCGGGGATAGCTTTTTCAGCGCGCCGAGCGCAACTATCCCTGACGCCAGGGCCCTAGCCTGCTAAGGGTCCATTTTAACTGCATTTCGTTGCAACGGGCGGTGGCCTGCCAAAGTCTGCCAATCATGGCACAAAGCTGGCCACTAGACTACCTCACGTGATCTCTCATCACAATCTGGCGCGCCGGAAATCACGCATCCGCCCATGCCGGGAGTGGACTGACTAGACTGACTAGACTGACTGCACTCACTGACCAGGAACGCGACAGCATTGCCACGGCCAAGGAGCGGCAGCCCTCTCTTTATCAGATCGTGACAGCCCATACTCGGAGCATACTCGGACCATCATGGTACGTACTGTCCGTACTGTCGGTACTGTCGCGTCCCGTCATTTATCTACCCTCCTGTCACGCCTGTCCTGTCTGCCCGCAGCAGCTCTGGACGCAATGGCAAGCGAATAGGGCGCGCATTGTGGAGCATCAGGCGTCTAACTCGTCGATTACGTAGTCTGTAGTAATTTCCTCGCAGGCATCTTTCCTTGTCCGACGTACCCCGTAGCGAACAGCCAACAGCGAACAGATGGTGTCCCATGCGCCGTGCTGCTTTCGTCCGCCTAGCTTTTCACCACCACCCTATCACGTGCCTCTGCCCTAAATCACTTCGGCCTGCAACGCCCGCTTCAGGAACCACTCCGTCGACAACACGGCCGAGTAGTCCGACTATTTCGCCACAATGCTTACAACATCCTCATCTGCCACCACATGGCCCAGCCCCACCTTCTGTGGCACATGTCTGGCGCTCGCTCCCCACACCAACGCGTGCTTGAACGTTTCCTTCAGCGTCCGATGCACCTGGTCGCAAACGTCCTCAATCGTGCTTCCGTGCCGTACAATTAGCGCTTCGGAAAAGTCAGGGTCGTTGCCCTTTCTCTTAGTGTAGACCCTGATCAGCCGAAGTTCCTCCCAGCACCTGTCCACCACATCTTGAATTCCGAGATCCAGTTCGCAGCTCATCACCACCGTGTGCGGCTCGCGCGCCAACTCGTCCAAGTGCGGCAGACCGATGCTATCGATCTTGTTGTACACGTAGAGGCATTTGATGTATTTCCTGTGGTCCTTCATGATGACGTCGATGAAGTCGTCGACGGTGGCGTGTTCGTCTCGGACGAGCACCTCGCAGTTTAGCATCTTGTAGTCTTTGAGAATGTTGTACACCATCTTCTCGTCGAGATGCTTTGGCGGCACCTGGAAGTTGATCTTCATGCCGCCTGCCTTTTTTGGTTTGAGATAGATGTTTCTGTCATGTCAATATGTATTTCACTTCAATGACCATCCTGCACTTACGGCGGCTCACGGTTCAGACGGATACCGACTGCCTCCAACTCTGCCTCTAGCAACCGCCTTTGCTCTGCCTTCTTCGTAGCATCTAGAATCATGCAGATCAAATCACTCGTCTTTGCCGCACTGATGACCTGCCGTCCTCGTCCCTTGCCCTCTGCTGCACCCTCAATGATACCCGGCAAATCCAGCACTTGAATCTCAGCACCGCCATACTCGAGCACGCCGGGAATCGCAGTGAGCGTAGTAAAGGCATAGGATGCTGCTTCTGATTTCGTCTTGGTCACTCTTGACAGGAACGTCGACTTTCCCACCGACGGGAAGCCAACAAGGGCTATACGTGCATCGCCAGACTTTGATACATCGAAACCACTCCCTCCTCCGCTGCCCGCACCTGCTGCAGGCTCGAGAAGTTGCGCGCGGAGACGAGCAAGCTTTCTGCATTATAGTTAGCTGCTGAAACTATCAAAAGTGTTTTGCCAAGTGCATACCCTTTAAGTAGACCAAGATGGTATTCTATGTCTCAGTCAGCACGTGACATTACAAATACCACCTCGGCAATCGTCACGGAAAAAAAATCCATCAGCATACCTGTGGCCTTGTTCTCTACACACTGTTAGTCTTACACTTTCAGCTCAACTCCCGTAAAACTTACTCTGCGTCCTTCGCATCTCATCCTCGATCCTGGCGGGGCGTTAGCGCTTGGCACGTCAAAACTTCAGCATCATCCCACTCTTTGATCTTCTCCGTAATGTTCACCATCTTGGCGGCTTCGGCTTCCTCTACAGACTCGACAAGAGAGTGGCTGGGGTGAGTAAAAGCACAGATGTCTCGCGGGCGGCTGCAACCTTGCGATATCACAACGATGAAGGTTTGGTGTTGCGGCGCCGTCACACCAGCGCCACGCCTGTTCATGGCCTAGTGCGCTTTCCTTAGCGAAGTCGCCATGCAGTGCGTCATCTTAAATGGTTTAGGGCATGAGCTGTAGAGCATTTTGTGCCACACGTACGGTCGACATTCGATTGTGCTGTCTGCTGTGTTCCTTTGTGTTCTTAGATTTCCCCAAGTTTTAGTTTTGTATTGCATCGCCTTCTTCTTCTGCTTGCCTTCATCATGTTATTCAAGCCTTCGGATCCGTGGCCACGCTCCCATTACGACGTCATAGATTACTATCACACGCACTACGATGAGGCCGTTGCAACTGGAAAATACCAGCCATTTCTCTATCCATGGGGAATGATAGGGCCACTTGGCGTCATCATCTATCTTCTGCTTCCATATGCAAAACGGCCATGGCTGAAGAAATGTCGCTATCTGGCATTCGCTTGGATCACGAGCTTTGCGATTTATACGACCGCGTACACGAGAGCGAGAGAGTTGGTATCTGCTCTGGTGCTTGGACTGCTCAGTGCTTGGAGCGTAATATGGTTCGGGGCGATTCTCGTATGCAACGATCCACAAACAGACTTTATGAGGATCGAACGAACGACTGGCGTTTTTGGATCAGATGGCCGGTCCAAAGTGAACGGCATCATTGAACAGAAGAAAAAGGACACGGGAGATGATGCAGGAGCCGATGTTGTTAACGGCCGTGCTGGCCCACGAGACCGCCACGGCGAATTCGCATGGCAACCCTATCCACTCACTCCCTTCATCGAGCGGCTAGATTGGGTCCTCGACCTCCTCTGCAGTTTCCGCGGAGTAGGCTGGAACTTTTGCAATTCCAACATCGCACCGCCACCCAAACACATCCAAGAACAGCTCCTCAGAAACTCTGGCGCCAGCGCCCCAAAAAAACACTGCCACAAACCCTACTCTGGACAGGCGCAACTCTACACAAGTAGACAAGAACTACTAAAAGACAACGCGTGGAAAGTGTTCAAAGGCTACATGATACTGGACGGCCTGAAAACAGCCATGATGTACGACCCGTATTTCTGGGGCCAAATCGACAGAGCAGCACCACCTTCTTCCTTTCTTCCCAACAATGCTGTCTTCAGAAATATATACCACCGTGCCCTCACCATGCTCGGAGTCCAGTACGCCCTACAATCCATCTTCGCCCTCGGGCCCCTCCTCTTCTGCGGCCTCCTGACGCCCTCTCTCCTCGGTGCCCGCGCAGAGGTCTGGAGCCACCCGCCCTCGTGGGGCTCCTACAGCATAGTCCTGGAGAAAGGCCTCGCAGGCTGGTGGGGAAACTGGTGGCACCAAACTTTTCGATTTGCCTTTTCAGAACCTAGCCGCAAGATGATCGAGGCCTTTGGCATGGACAAGAAGAGTCCAGCGTCAAAGGCAGTGCAGCTCTTCGTCGCCTTTTTCCTAAGCGGTGTCGTACATGCAAGTGGAGTATACACCTGCGCTGGCCCCACACGACCGATTACCGGATCAATGACTTTCTTCCTCCTGCAAGCCGTGGGCATCTTTGCGGAAATGTCACTGACCAAAATCTCGAGAAAAACAAGCTTAGCTCAAAAGATACCCGCTTGGGTGAAGAAGAGCTGGACGTTTTTGTATGTGCATGTTTGGTTCTACTACACTGCACATTTGCTGTGTGATGATTTCGCTAGAGGCGGAGTCTGGCTGTTCGAGCCCGTCCCGATTTCTCTGCTGCGAGGGGTGGGCTTGGGTGCCGATGAGCGGGATGGATGGTGGTGTTGGAATCCGCGTTTTGTGAGGTGGTATAGTGGGGATACGTGGTGGGATAGTGGTATTGCTTTGTGAAGGTGTGTGGGGTGGTGTTGATATGGTATAGTGTAGTGTGTAGTGTGTAGTTAGTAAATATCGTATTGGCATGCTTTGGACTTGTGTTTACATATGAGTTATTGACGACGGTAGTCTCTTTTACTCTATCCGGAGCCATTATTCATTCCACTAGGTATCTCTTACTCTCGCTACTCCCAAAATGATAAGAAAGACGCAGAGAGAGAAAGAAAGGTGGTTTACTCTCACATGTCCCCTCTTCTCCCCCTTTCACCATACCATAACATACCAACCCAACCCTCCATCCATCCACTCCTCTCCCCTCCGCTTACCCACCACTTACCCACTACTTACAGTACTCCTACACATAGCGTCTCGGCGCCCCAGTGGCTCAGCGGCCCTCCCCTCCGCCTTGGCTTACCCAGATTAGACATCCATATTCCTATACCCTCTACCTGAAACACGGGGCTTACACATATGTACATGGCAACGCTGTATTTCTTATATTTAGATACCTGCACACCTACATATACATAGACAGGGACTCCCCTAGTAGCGGGGGAAATGGGAAGTTAAGCCAGACCCAAGAACCAAGAACCAAGAACCGGGTTCTTGGACATGACTTGTGTGAAGCTGCGTGAGTCGTACAAGTGTAGAAGTATGGATGACTCGTATGTGTAGGGGGTTATTGTGTAAGGGGTGGGGAGCTGAGATGCTGGATGTAGAGATGGGGTTTACCGGGGGTGTACTGTAAGGGTTGGGCAAGGGATGGCGAGGAGAGTAAGGGTGAGGGTGAGAGTGGGATTGTCGGTTGGTGTTGGTTGGTATTGGTGTTCTAGTCGACAGAGATAGACGGATACATTCCAACGAGTATACCCCTACTCCCCCTTTCTCATCCATCTACCTCTTCAGACTACATCCTCAAACTATGTACATCCTCCTCTCCATCTCCATCACCCATGCGAACACGCGCGCCCACTACGTACATAGGTAACCCATACCACTCACGTACATACAGTTGTATGTTACAGTATAGTGCACGCGACTCATCATCCATCCTTCATACCCATCGCATAAACATCCCCCCTCTCTCTAGGATAATCGCTACCTTAATACCTTGGCACCTCAACACCTTCTCGTGTCATACACACTGCACACACACACACACACACACACACTACTCAGTTTTCCAATGGGACGGCAGCCCCGAAATGAACAAGGATCAATGCGCAGGGCTGACATGACCCGAGTCAGGTACCGGTAGGGCCGGGACGGGGAACATGACTTGTGACCCTTGAACCTTTTCTGACTTACTACGGAGTACCTAGCCAACAAGAACAAGAATAACAACAACATTGACTTGTTGTTGTTGATGTCATTGTCAACGTCATTGTCAATGTCAATGGTCGACCAGCCAGCCCCAAAGGGCCAACAGACCAAACAATCTAGAACACCACCGACTCAGCTCCGACACCACCCGACTCAACACCGACCGTCCAGACTAAAAAACAACAATAGCAACAGCAACAATCCTGGACGATGCTGACAAGGGAGGTTTTTCACTCGGATTCGGATACGAGGGGCAAAGCAAAAAAAAAGAAAGAGAGAGAGAGAGAGAGAAAGAAAAAGTCAAGAACACAAGATGATAACGTACGCGTGCCCGGTTCCAAATTTGGTCTAACTTGTAACTATGCTCTAGATATCGGATATCGGTGATGATGATGACGACGATGACAACGATGACAACGATGACGCTGATATAAAAAAAATAAACTTCGCATGCTCACCCATTCCCGCTCGCCACAACTGCGGCGCAGAAAAAAAGTTCCAAGCCAAGCCAAGTAAACCATACCAGGGACCAAAACCCCCACGTTTCTCTGCCGTCGGTCGCCGGTAGAAACAAGACGGATCTAGTAGGATATTGCGACTGGGTATCAGAAAAAGGGACTCCAAAATGCCTCGGCATAAACGCGAAAGAAAATAAAGATCGAGAACATGACGAAACAAAACAAAACAAAACAGACAAACAAACAAACAAACAAAGACATTCGAACAATGGTATGATATCTAGTTGTGAAAAAAAACATTATGCCTACTGCGTCGCCGCAAAGTGTTGGTGTGTTTGTCTAGCGTGAACAACGGGAAACTAAAATCGTGATAACTTCTCGAGGAGGGCATGAGGAAAGATGGATGTTGGATAGATGATGGGAAAAAAATGGAAAAAGGCGACAAGGAAAAAGAGAATAGAGCAAAGCGGGAAGTTCTGCTAACCACCCAATCAGTCATTGACCCGGAAAAAAACTCCAAAACGTCCTGTGCTGATGCAAGAATGCCGCCAAAACCCAACCGCCCCATGTCGTGATCCTGAACGTGGGAGTCTGTGTATATCTTCTGCTTCTTCTTCTTCTTCGTCTTCTTCTTTCTTGCTTCTCGTAGTTACTTTTTGTTTACGTAGATAAGCTTGCTATAAATGCGCGCCGAGAGATGTCGGTTGAGAATTGACCTGTAGGGTAGGCGTGATAGGGTACGGGAGGTACTGTCCGTTTTTTTGCTGGTCTGCCAGAGGGATTTCCTGGTTTTGTTGTGTTTGAGGGTGCGTGCCTGTATCGGGGCCGAGGTGGGGATCTGGTATTTGGATGTCGAGCTAGAAAAACATGTCAATCAGTACAGGTACAAATGGGTAAATCTTGTGCATATACACACAGTCAAGTAGCCCGTTCGCCGCAAGGGAATGATGGTGACGGCTTCTTTGGCGCCCACGTTCCGGTTCCAGTCTTCGATCCATCTTTCTAGGTCTGCTAATTGCTTTTTAACGCCCGTCAGCCCCGCATCCTCCCACAACCAAAAAGTGGCAACGCCCATGACGGTATCGAGACAGGCACGGAAGGTGAATGGGTCAAAGGCGGCAATGAGGGTGTCATTAACGTGCTTGATAAGTGTGCGAAAGTCGTCTTCTAGAATTAGTGGGTCCAAGATCTCCGGGTAGAGATTGGCATAGGTGGGGGCAAGGTCGCCCTTGGTCATCCAGTCGCGCTTTATGCGGATGATGCGCGTCGTGTTGTACAGCTCCGAGCTCAGTGGCACATGTGGGTTCGGATGGGGAAAGCACGGATGCGAGGGGCCCCACGGAAACTCTGATGCAGCGTCGTCATCAGCGTCGTCGTCGCGGGAGCCCATGGACGTCCGTTGCGAGGTGGGTAGAGAGACGCGCGATACAGCCTGGGGCTGGGGCTGGTTGCGGCCGCCGGCCTCGACGTCCTTGTCATTGTGCTGGACGGGGGAGGCACTGTCGCGGGCATTGGCGTTGGCGGCAGAAGCCATTGCGAAGCGCGGCGTGGGTGGCTGACTTGAGCGGTCGCGCGGGAGGCCGATGCTGGTACGACGGCTGATGCAGGTGCTGTCGTCGCCCGTGGAACGTTCTACAGCTAGGGAGCTCGGCACCGGGCTCTGGCGACTGAGGCGGCGCTCCGGCAAGGTCAGCAGAGGGTACTCGTCACGGGCTTGGTCCCTGGCGCCAAAGTCGCGCTCAATGGGTAGGTTGGGGTAGTACTCCTCGCGCGGGGCAGCGTTCGTGTGGGGTGCAACTGCGGCTGCAGGCGGTGCTGCAGGCGGCTGGAGCTTGGGAGGTGGCGGTGGGTTTTCTATCTGCAGCGCACGCGGAGACGAGTTCACGGGGTTCCAGAGACGCGAGGCGGGCTGGCGCGGCAGGCCCTGGTACAGCGAGCGCAGGTTGAGGCTGAATATGCGGTTCGTCAGTGACCAGCGGACGGGCGGCTCTGGCGACGCAGGAGCCGGCGTGTAAGCAGCGGGGGGCGAGCGTGAAGTCGTCGTGGCGACTGTGGATGAGGTGAAGGTCGAAGGGAATCAGGGCTTGTCGGCCCAGATTGGTCCATGCTCTAGGCCGGGCACATTCGACCTGCAGCGACAGCCGCGAGGGAGATGCCAGCGGTTGTCCTGGTGACGTAGGCGCCAAACGCGGTCGAGGGGTCGAGAGGGGTCAGGAAGAGAGAGTCTTCTTGGATGTGATCGGGGTGGGTTGTTGGCAAAAGAAATGGTTTTTGTCGCTGGCAGCTGGCAGTGGTCGCGTGCGTGAGCCGGCGGTACTGAATCGCTTTCTCACACGTCCTGTTTGGCAGTAGCAATAAAGTTAACGTTACAACACGCGCGTTGCAAAACGCTGGCAGAAGGGGGGGAGCCCGGGACATTTGTTCTTCTTGTACAAATCACGACCGCTCAGGAAGGCTTGCACTGAGCCCGTACGGCGAGACTTGGGGCACAGGCATGGCTCCCCCCAAAAGCGCCCCCAGCAGGCTTGCCAGGCTTGCCAGGCTTGCCAGGCCATGGCCAATTCCCATGTTCCCCGGCGCAACATTGGATCGGACGCTGCCCTGCGACCCCTGCAAAACCTTCGTCATGTGTGCCTGTGCCTGCATTAAGCCCCGTCGGCAATGACTTGCACCAGCAGCACCAGCAGCACCAAATTCTCAACCAGCGACGTGCCCAGAGCCAGACCGTTGCCGGCCAACGCCGCTGCCATCCGGGCAGACAGCGAGCGAGCCATTTTGATAGTGACCACACACACAGCCCGCCCAGCTGATGTTTCACCACCTGCCAGCGACGAACATTGTCTAGCGAAAAGGAAAAGCATTTTTATTCCCAGCCAGCCAGCAGCACCCATTGAGCCTGACTAACTAACTAATCCGCACCCCCCGCCGCTGCTGCACGTAACCATCGTGGTGCATGCAAGACCAGCACTATCCCCCAAGGCCAAACCTACAGTACATGTCAAGTCGACAAATCTCCCTCGACCAAGATCCCTATGTATTATGCTCATCATGCTCATCATGCTCATCATGCTCATCATTGCAAATCTTCCCCATAATATAATCCACCTGCTGGCCCACCGCCGACTTCCGATCATGATGAAATCTCACAATCTCACCCGCGCCCGCCTCACCTACCTACTGTACCCACTCGCACCATGCACCATGCACCATGCACCATGCACCAGCACGCCTCAATTGCCCCTCTGCCGCCCTTCCAACGCGTCCTCTTCTTACCACACCCAGCCTGTCGGATCCGCTGGCCTGCACTTGCATCTATCGGGACATGTTCGTCCGTGTTCGCGCCCAAAATTCCCCTTCGCTTGCTAACCTAGCCCGTACCACTTGCCCCTTTTTGCCCTTTTATTCCGATGCAACTGCACCACGAGCTGCGAGCTGCACCCACAAAATCACGTCAGTGACAATGCTACTGTATCTGTATGTACCTGTGCTATGTATGTGCATCGCGTCATGGTGGCCTGTGCCGAGACTTTACTTGCCGCATGCCATGTGTGATGGCGAGACACCGTGGCTGCGCCGCAGAGTCCCCTTTGACCCCATCCCTCATTTTCCCTACATACACGAACCCATCCATCAGCACAAGACACCGTCTGCTATACCCAGCCAAGCCGCCCATGCTCATGGACCCTACATCCATACTACATATCAACACTGCTGATCATATCATTGCCTTATATCGTCATTATACTGACTGAATATTGCTTCATAAGCCTAGTATTCCTATCGAGCTATATAACATATGCTCCGTCATAACACCCCAAATGGAAAGTTATAGCCTGTACATATACACGAAGAAACCCATGCCTCATATCTGCCCATCGAGATTCGTGGCCCCAAATCCATAGCCATCGTCCCGCCATATATTTACATTTTTCATCAAAGCACCACAACTAAGTGTGCTTATTGGCATTCGCCTGTAGCTTCCTCATTGCCTCGCGATGGGCATCCATCATGTGGCCGCTGCGCATCATGCTGTCCATCTGGCTAGCCCGCTGTTGCTGGATGAGCTCGCGCTGCTGCTTCTCCATCTCCTTTTGTCTCTTCTCGTTGATAAGCGCCACACGCTGTTGTTCGACAAGGTGGACTGTTGGCTGCGAGGGCGTAGCATCGCGAATGTTATCGCGCCAGCCAGAGTACAGTTGCTCGCGCTTCTGATCTGACTGAGCATTGCTCGTGCGCCTGGGCTGGTGTGAGTCAAAACCTGCTGGCGCACCCTTGGCAGCCCATGGCTTCGATTGCCATTTTTGCGCCGTCGAAGGTGGTGCTTTCCTTGGCGACGTCAAGGGAGACTCAACAGGTTGCTGTTGAAGCAATTGGCGGCGCTGTGCTAGTGTCATGTTTTCTTCCTCGCCCCGATCCGCTAGCAGATTTGCCGAAGAAGAGCGTTGCGTTAGCGTTAGAGAAGACGCTCGGTTCTTGATCAGACTCTCACGCTTACCCAGAAGTGTATTCGAGGGTAGAGGTGAGAGCACATCGAGCCTGGTAGCAGAGCTGCATCTTGAAAGGGATCTCATTGGCGGTGATTGTGTGTACGACATTCGGCGGCTAAGCGACGTCTGCGATGAATTCCTTTGAAGACCGTAACTGCTGCTTCTCTTTTTGCTGCTAGATGAAGTCGAGTCGCGCTTATTGCCAGTGAGCGGCGCTGTTAGCTCCTCGCTGAGTGGCGCAGGTAGTTCTTCTGATCCGTTTGCGAGCATCACTCCAGGCGATGAAGGCATGAAAGTGTCTTCATAGTCGGGCTTTTCCGCCGTCTCAAGGTGCTTGGCCCACTCGTTCGTGCGGTAGGACAAGGCTACTTTTGACAATCTTTGTGGCAGCACACCGTCCTTTAGACTTCCAAACTGAGATCCACCCGGCTCAGTATGTGAGCCTTGAGATTGAGCGACCGAACCCGAAGACTTGGAGGCTTTGTACACACTGCTTGCCTCTGAGCTGGAAAGTACATTCTTGGGGTCGGTACTGATAGTGAGAGATTGTCTGTTAAATGCCGAAGTAGACGGTGACGTTTGCTCCTTGTGCGCAACATCTAATGAGGCTTCGCTTGGTACAGTGTTGGAGTCTTTTCTGGCAATGCTCGTAGAGACTGGTTCGCCATGTTCGGTACCAACAGGGGATTGTGGTGGTGATAGCTCGCGCGCGGAGAGTGCATCAAGGTCATCATCCAGAGTGGCAGCGACTGACGAGGCACCATCATCCTCAACATCGTGAGCTCCAGTCATAGCGGCTTGGCGTGCTCCCATGTCGTGCGAGATGCGTTGCCTCATGGCAGACACGTCAGAAACGCGTTTCGACATACGCCTGGTCTCGCTGGAATCAGTTTCGGTCTCGGGTACGGCCGAAACAGACGCATTGTCGTCGTTGCTAAGCGAATCGTCCTCGTCCGGGACTTTGAACGGGAGTGGCACAACCGAAGGGGGTGGCGGGGGAGCCGAGGGGCGAAGGCTGCTTCTTTTTGTAAGGGCTGGTCGTGGCGCACTGTCAGATGCAGGTGACATGGATCCGTTATTGCGAGATTCGGAAATAGAATTGTCATGCTCGTTTGCAATCACATTGCCTTCAGCGTCGATCTGCTGGATATCATCGTCATTGAGAACGTTGACCGTGACGATGGTGTCTGACTGCTTCTCGTGGCTAGCGGATTTCTTGCCTTCCTTCGAGCTCTTGCGCATGTCTATGCTGTCGTTACGATGAACAGTGGGGCTCTTGAGGGAAGGTTCGCTGCTGGAATCTGCTGGGGTCGGTGCACTGCCATATGCGGCTTCCCATTGAGCGCGTTCCTTCTGGAAGTTATCTTCGACTTTACGTCCTCGTTCCTCCTCTTCACGGTCAAGTTCCTGTTGTCTCTCCAGTTCTTGGGCAGCGATCTTGGAGCGATGCTCCTTGACCATCTTCCAGACCCGCATCTGAGAGACGATACCAGCAATAGCGATGATGACTACACCAGCCAGCTCAGCCTTGATGTTCTTGGTCAATGGGTAAGTATTGGTGTTTAGTGGGAATATATTGTCATTAAGGTCTGCAAAAGTCAGTAATAGTCACCGGGTTACATGTCCTGCCACTCACTCCAGATGTACAGCCAGAACTCCTTCCAGCCTGAACCGGCCAAGCAATCGATACCAAGTATAGTAGCAGTGGCGCCCGAGAAGGCAATGGATGCAATTAGACCATAATTGCGAGTGTAGTGGCTGAAGGACAGCGAGTAGCCTCCAGCAGTCATGCCACCAATGAAGATTGCACGACCAGTACCGGAACTGATCAAGCCGCCGTCTTTGAGACTCAGGAACCACATGCTCAGGCAGAAACCACCAAGCAGGCAGCCGAAGCCCTCACTGATGTCTGAAAAGACTAGCGATAGGACACCAAAGATGATTCCAGTGAAGAAGGCAGCGACGAAGAAAGCCCCCTGAATCGCATTAGAGACGGGTGCATTCGTTAGGTAAACTATTAGCACGGTAACAGCAAGAGCTGTCAGGTAGGCAGCAGATGCAAAGACGTATATCCTTGTTTGGGTTAGCACATGTCGGTAAAGGGCTAGCAATGCACATACACTTTCATTTTGATACCAATAATGGCATATACTAAGCCGCTAAGTAGTAAGATGACGCCAGTGATACCCATTGCGGGGGTAAGCGTGGGTATGATTGGAAGTGGATTAGTAGAGTCTGCAGCTGTTTCTTTATTAGTTTTCTGTCGTTACAACTGGGGTAGGTGGGGTAACTCACAGGTAGACCTTGTTGGCGAGGGCACGCCAGTAGCAGGCGCGGAAGGTGCATTGCTGGTGGTGGTGGTAGTGGCGGAAGGTGTCTCTGACAGCTTCAGTGAGGAAGCAGGTGTCGACGATGGGGCATCAGATCCAATGGTCGACGGAGTTACTTGAGATGGAGAAGGAGTTGGCGAAGGTTCCTGAAACACGGTGCCCTGAGTTTGCGCGGGGGATGCTTCAGCAGGAGGCTCGTCCTGGCGACGGACAGCAGCATGGGGAGCTGCCGTTGCTGATTGCAGACATAGGACAAGGGCGAGGAGGACAACGAGACAGCGGTAGGAGAAGCGCATGGCGAAGGGTGAAGGGTGAAGGGCGAAGGGCAAAGAGGTGGAAGGTGTTCCTAGCAGTGATGGACGAGTGCCATGGAAGGGAATATTACGATTACTGTGTAGGGCGAGGTAGCAATATGCTCCTGCAAAAAGACACTTGGGCGGGAAGGCGCGAGATCTATAAGGTTGGCGATTCTAAGCGCGCAAAGAAATACAGAAAGAACGAATGGTAGAGTTGGACTGTGTCGGAGAGCCGTGAGGAATTACCCGTCGTGTGGTGTGTGTGGCGCAAATAGAAAGGAGTGTGGTCGGCACAAGGGCCAGTTTGATGCAGAATTGCAGAGGAGGCTTAAAGGAATGCAGCAATCGTCGAATCCAATGGGTCACGAAGGGTGCATATACCAGACGACAAGGTCATCCATATCGGGCGCCGGGGCCCTGTCAAGACACGAGATCGACGCAGCTCTCCCGCTCAGTGCAAAAAAGCGAGGGGCTTAGCAGGCACGGTCCTGATCCTGCAATGACGAGAGCTGATGCATGCATCTGGCGGCGTCAGAAACTGGGTGCTTTTTCGGGGACCCCAAGCTGCCATTGGTGTGGACCGGTCCTTGGACGGTGTTTAATTTTAAGATTGCCATGTTAGTTACCAGTCAATCTATCGCCTACTGGACGGTATTACGCGAGGAACGCCTTCAGGAAGCTAAAAGATTTGAAAAGGAATGGCATGGAGACGGATTACCAGATACAGCACTGACACGCAAACGAGCTTTAAACACTGCGTGGAGCCGTCTGGCCGAGTGGTCGTAGCACCGTCGTGGGGGGAGGAGGGGGTCTTGCGCTTGCGCCCAGGTTACGTGTTCCAAGCCGTTGGGCGTCCCTTTGCGAGACGAGCGTAGGTTTTCCTTTCCTTCCACGACTGAGTGAGCATGCGAGCTTACAACGCCATCGCTTCGGCATGACAGGAGGTTGGAGGAGAAGGCGGCCCGCTGTGTGGTGGGTAGCGCTTAGTCGTAGGGCTGCTGCTCCTCGGACCTGACAGGGTTAGGCTACGCTGCATGCATACCGGTACCTACGCTGCGGCAGCGGCCTGCTCTGCATAAACCAACTCCACATGGAAGCTCCTCCCATAATACCAGGTACTGTAGGAGTACGAAGTACTTGGACGGCGTCGCCTTGCTGCTGCCGCGATAGTCCCGAACTTTACACAAGCTTCAATACACCCTTCCGCCGCTCTACGTACATGCCAAAAGAAATCAAGTCGACTTCCCTATCGCGTGTCGTCGCGACAACATGGCCTTGACCGAAAAGGGATGCGCACATCGCCTTGGCACATGCTACTACATACGGTACAGTGTAGTAGAACTGACGACGCCTGCGTCGGATCTACTATACTGGGAGCCGTGCGGCTTTCCGGAGACTCCACTATACGAAGTAGTAGATGCAGCCATGTGTGCTCACGACCGTGCGCTGACAGCTGCGCCCAGCCTGCAGCCAACCCAACTATGAGCTGCCAGCCTGTCAACCTCCTTGTCGCCGGTTTCATCATGTGCGCGGACAGACGTCACATAGGCAATGCCGTCGTCTACCTTGCATACCGACTCATCGTGTTTCGGCCTCGGGATGCCGTCGCATATGTAGCCTCTTCGCTCCACTTGTCGCAGCTTGCTGTCCGGACAAGACCGATCTTGCCTGCTGATCATGGCACTACCCTAGCCCGGCACCTTCTTCCCAAACCTTGGTGGGTCCGTTAAGATTGCCAATACCGCCGAACCATGCCTCCATCCTCCATGGTACCAAGCTGAAAACTCATCCTCGCCTAATATTAAACAAGCGCTCAACTCGTCGCAACAAGGCCTTCATATTCACTATGAATGTACTTTGTGCAAGCCTACGTAGTAGCTAGAGCAGACGTGCGTGTAGCATCCCGAATTCCTGGCTCAAACTCTATCGACTGTACAACACACCCGGTTGGTCGTTCGCCCGTGACTCGAGCGTGATAGCCTTCCGATCATCGTTTACCCGGACACGGATGCTCCTACCAACCCGGCAGCTATAGCGAGTCACGTCTTGACGTTCAACGGTGCCTTCAATCGACCAAGCAACAGCTGTCAACTGCCCCGAACCCCGCAGCTACACCTCCCTCTTCACTCTGGTCGCCCTTGGTGCGGAGAAGGTAGCCTGCCTCCCAGTTCTCCAGTATCTCTCCTCGCTTCCCGTCTCCGTCCCCGCTCCCGTCTCTCCAAAGACAGACGCCATACACTCCGAGTTCGCAGATCACGCCACCCCTTTGTTGTTCCCCATTGCGCAGGATGGCGTTTTGCAGTGGAGGGGGCTCGATCATTTCCATCAGGATGTATGCTGGCCATTGCGTCTCGGGAAGCTTATGCAAAAATGGAGGAATCGCTTTCCGATAGACATTGTTACCGCCCCCCTCGCGTTGGGGCTTTAGCACGTACTTGGTGGCTGACGAGGGATGGGTTGCAAGTTTCCTTGCTTCCCTGCCTGCCTCACTATCATCTAGCGGGTAGATTGGGGCAAACGTTTCGAGCACTCGAGAAGCCACCTTGTCGTCAGGAAGAAAGCGCTTTAGGTGTGGCGAGTGTGGTGTTGCGAGTACTTGTTGAACTTTCTTGCAACCAGCGAGGTGGGTCAGTATGCTCGGACACTTGATAGCCCGGCTTTTTTCGAGCTGAAGCCGGGCTGTCCAATCTTCTTCCTTCGGATAGTCGTCCGGGGAGTAGCCCGCCCGGAAGTAGATCGTTGTAACCTCATAAACTGTCGAAGACAAGTTGGGTGGTGTGTAGATCAGGGTACGATCAGCGTCGAGTTGGGTGTGCGACAATGTCTCGCCGAACGGTAAGCGGAATGAACGGACTCCGTTTCCTTCAAGCAGGGCATATTCAAGATGTCTTTGATCGAAGACGTTTCTTTCCGGATCCTGCACGACAAATAGTACACATAGAGGACGGCCAGTGCGCGATGCTCCATATGCGTTATGTGCTGCAGCGAGACCTTTAGCAAGGGATGAGGTAGACTTGCTTAGTTCCAGAGCGCCATCCCTGATGATTGATGATGTTGACTTTGGGTAAGCGTCAATGGTGAGTAAGAACTTGTGCAACGCCGAGACCTGCGAGGACAGACCGCCGAATGAGGACGCAATAGTATTGAATTCAACCTGTTTCAGTCCAGACGACGGATTAGGCTGTGAGAGATCTCGATGGACCATATAGTCTGAGCGAAAAAGACCCAGGGAGAGGTCTTGGACGTAGCCATCCTTCTTGACCTCAAGATGCGTCTGCCAGAGCTTTGCAACGAAATCGTCAACATCCACGAGCTCTTCCACAATGCTCTTTAGCCATGCCTCATCTCTTGCGATAGCTGCGTATAACTCATTGTAAGCCTTTTGTATGGCAAGCCCTTGCTCAAAACAAGAGCGTGGAAAGAGGCTTGGAAATAACGTGACCGGTGCCGTGCTTGCCAGCACACCTGACGGGTCCTGCGATGGCTGGACGAACGACGGAGCTGGGCGTACTGCCAAGCCATGGGCTATCGACCAGTCTTTGAGGTTTGACAACAGGTATTGCTCCTCTTGTGGAGAGAGTTCTGGTGGATAGTTAGCATACGATACTGAAGCCATGACTGCAGATGATGTTCTGTGGTTGAAGGTTTGAACTGATCATATAGGTAATAGAGACTTACAAATACCATCCGCGCTAAAGCGGTTGCCTCATCTGCCCCGCTGAAGTTCGGCGCCCGCCTGCTTATCTATGTGCCTCTGAGTATGAGCATAAATTACCTTTGGTACCTTCTTATGAAAAAAATATTCCAGTGAACAATGGCTCTCCGGAAAGGACTGACGATGGATGATTTTGCCCCTCTTCGCGCCGTCACGTGATAGCGTGCACGTTGCGTTGGGTATTGGGCGCTGCATCATGCCATCAACAATGCCTACCGGTACCTACCTAGCTGCACCTTACACCGCCCGGGCTCTGTCCCACTGCCCTCACCTGCATGCATTTATTCACACGTCTAACGCTTAACTTACCACAATATGCCTGCTAGCGATCCTTGGTTCTGGACAGTGGATCAAGTCGTGGCCGAGGTCTGCGGTTCAGATGCGCTCTACCTAGCTGCGCGGGTACCAACATCCAATGTCCCCGATGGCGCAGCGCTCGAGAAACAGTTGCGAATGGAACAAATTACGGGAAAGAGGTTCCTTCTCTTATTTGACAGGCCCAAGATAGTAGTAAAAAATGCGCTTAGCATAGCCCAACTAAGCCAACGAATGGCTTTGGCGGATGTAATCGACCTGCTTCGATCGAGATCTTATACATATGGCCAGCAGGAGGCCACTGCGGGCGTGAAATCTCTTGATATCAATAGGAAACATTCTCTTGACCTTTCAGTCTCAGGTTTTCCCAGCAACGTCACTAGTCGCAAGCGAAGAAAAATCACACCTGTGTCAACAGCGCCCCTGTCTAAGAGGCCTCAAGCCACTCAGACAGCAACACCGAGCACGGGACCCGCTCCAGAAGATCCATCAGTAAACACGAATAGCTGGAGCCATCTACTACGATGGGAGAATGATCGTGACACGGACGATATCATAGACTTCGCCGCCGAGGAAGAGCTAGAAGAGCCAGAAGAAGAGGACGAGGAGTCACACGATAGCCTCGATGAAGAAGACGAGGTTCCAGAACAATCATCTAGCAGACTGACTCAAGAAGAGGTGGTCAACATCATCAATGATCGTATTGAACATTATACGACTTCCTGGGCACCCAACAAAGGCGTTGCTCGTGGCGAGGAAATAGATTACGACCCTGTACTTATGTGGGAAGAGGTGGAATCATCGGGACAAAGAGAAGCCATGGTGCAAAGATATGAGATGGAACATGCATATTACAAGCAAAGGCTTGATACTTTGTGTGACGAGATCGTAAAATCTCCAGGAAGCAATGCGGTAAGTGATCGTGTGATGATTACATGAGGACCACCACTAACAGTCAGCTAGACCCAAGTGCGGCGTCAATGTAGCAATCTGGAACTGACGATTCAATCTATGGAACTTGCTGGTTGGATGAAAGATATCTACCAACTGCCACCCGTCGCGAACAGCGACGAAAAGGATGAGCCACAACCACATGACTATCCTCCAGTGCACCCATCACAACCAGGTGCTTTTGTCGAGATCATTGATCTTGGCTCACCTTCGGTATCATCTGGCGACGAAGTAGTCATGCCTGGAGATGCTGCAGATATCCGGAGACGATCTTCCACACCAGACTCAATCATTACTGAAAGCGTGGAGCCAATTATAGCAACACACCCTGAGCTTATCTCAGCAGCTATACCTGTTAATCATACAGATGAGTCCCAACTTGCGTCAATTAGTACAATACGCCGCTGCCTATTGGCGGACCTGATAGAGTATTCCGATCGGAAACGTGTGGTTTCGAAAGCTATATCCAAACTGAGGGCAGACGACCGCGAACTGATCCGCAATCGAGTTCAGCTTATCGGGAAGATGGCTTCTACAAGAGAGATTACAGCATGCGTGGATATGCTGTGGAGCGGAGAATCAAAGCTCCGAGGCGTACTTCCTCGAGACATGCCAAAGATCTTAGTCTTCGTCAATCTGTTTTTGTCGTGGTGGTTTTGCCGCGACTACCTCAAGGGGCCAAAAGCATCTAAAGCGGACCTGGCAGATCTGAAGCTCTCCATTGAAGATGGCTCAGCTAAGATGGATGTCTTTTACGACTACGTGCATACAGTCATGGGGACGACCTTTAGCGAAAAAGCTCTGCAGCACCCTGAGCGGCCATCACAGGCTGAGATTATTGAGATTTCGGATGACGACGACTAAAAAGAGTCACTGCCGATGCGTGCTGGACACGATGGTGATGCGGCATGTAATCCAAGCGTGGTTTGTCATACCTGATGTTCCAGGCAAAGTGCGGAGTTGCGCTAGGAAAACTGTCGCGGCACATGGATGCCGACAGAAATAGCAGGCCATGTACGATACCACTCCCGGCACTCCTCAGACATAAGCGTCGGAGCCACGGGCCTCGGACGAGATGCTGACTCTCGGTGCATTATGCTGGCGTGGCTGCTGACTTGTGTTGATGAACCAATCATGACGAATATATTTGATGCCGACGGCCGGCATGCTAGGGTCTGCGCTATTACCGCATGTACCTTCTGGACTTTGTTAGAACACATGTCGAACCCTCTTTCTCCCACTTCCTCTTACACGACACACAGCTTGTTTCCCTTTGCCTGGTTTACCACACACGCTTCCAATTCCACGCGCCGCGCAACCAACCATCATGGAGGCTCTTTTGCGCCAGTCCAAGTCTATGTGTCCGTTTCTTCATAAAACGTCACCCGCCACCCTCCGCTCCCTCTCCACCACCACGGCCGCTGCTGCGCGCCCTGAGGTGTCGCCAGGCGCCGGGAGCATGTCGAACCTCCAGGTGCTCGCTCGCCGCTGCCCAATCATGGGCAAGGCGCTTGCCGTGCAAAATGCCCGCAATGGCAACAACGCTCTGGCGGGCGCTTTTGGCGGTGCGCGTGCTTATCACACGCGCGTGAACCGAGCCCGGTTGCACACGACGGCATCCAAGGAGGCGAAGGTCGTCGATATGCAAATTGGGAGCAAGAAGGGTACGAGAACTTAACTATGTGTAACTCAGAGACTAATTACATGCAGGCCCTGATCCGACTAATGTCGCTGCCTCGTCTACCCCGCGAGCCACTACGTTTGACTACGAAGGCTTCTATCAAAATGAACTGGACAAGAAGCACAAGGACAAGTCGTACCGCTACTTCAACAACATCAACCGCCTGGCCAAGGAGTTCCCCCGCGCTCACAAGGAGTCAGTGGAAGATAAAGTGACGGTTTGGTGCTCCAACGACTACCTCGGCATGGGCCGCAACCCGCAGGTGCTCAAGTCCATGCACGAGACTCTGGATAACTACGGGGCTGGCGCGGGAGGCACTAGGAACATCTCCGGACACAACCAGCACGCAGTCGCACTGGAAGATACCATCGCAAAACTTCATTCCAAGGAGGCTGCCCTTGTTTTCTCTTCGTGTTATGTAGCCAACGATGCGACGCTTGCAACGCTCGGCAGTAAATTACCCAATTGTGTCATCCTCTCCGACAGCCTAAACCACGCCTCGATGATCCAGGGTATCCGTCACTCGGGCGCTAACAAGGTTGTCTTCAAGCACAACGATGTCGCAGACCTCGAGGCTAAGCTGCAATCCATCCCTGCAGAATACCCCAAAATTATTGCATTCGAGAGTGTATATAGCATGTGCGGCTCAATTGGACCCATCGCAGAAATCTGTGACCTCGCTGAAAAGTATGGTGCCATTACCTTTTTGGACGAAGTTCATGCAGTAGGCATGTACGGACCACACGGCGCTGGTGTGGCCGAGCACCTTGATTACGAAGCCCACAAGGCAGGTCGACCCCAGGGCACCGTCCAGGACCGCGTAGACATCATCACTGGCACTCTCGGAAAGGCATATGGCTGTGTTGGTGGTTACATTGCTGGCTCTGCTAAGCTTGTTGACGCCATCAGATCACTGGCTCCCGGTTTCATTTTTACTACATCGCTTCCACCAGCGACTATGGCTGGCGCTAAGACGGCCATTGAGTACCAGGCCAATTACCAGGGTGACAGGCGCCTCCAGCAGCTGCACACTCGTGCAGTAAAGGACGCTTTGAATGAAAAGGGCATCCCCGTGATACCCAACCCTAGTCACATTATACCTATCCTCGTTGGAAACGCCGAGGTGGCCAGGAAGGCGTCTGACCTTCTTCTCGAAGACTGGGGTATCTACGTCCAAGCCATCAACTATCCTACTGTTCCTGTAGGCCAGGAGCGTCTCCGTATCACGCCTACTCCTGGCCATATCCGTGAGTACCGCGACCACTTGGTTGAAGCCGTTGAAGCTGTCTGGACGCAGCTGGGCATCAAGCGTACCAGTGAGTGGGCTGCCAAGGGCGGCTTCATTGGAGTTGGCGAGGCTGGAAAAGTGGAGGAAGAGCCTCTTTGGACTAACGAGCAGCTCGGCCTGAACGACGTCATCAATGAGATGAAGGCGGGTCAGGATGCGACTGGTGTGCTTGAGGCCATTCTGGAGAATGAGCGCAAGGCCACAGCCCAGGCTGTTGCTGCTGCCTAGCCGTACGCAATGTAAATATTCTGGTGTGAAGACGGTCTGGTCGTTCGTTATTCTTTGAGACCTGTTTATATAGCTTGACAAAGCGTCCAGAGCGCAGCGAATTCATCTATTGTTCCTGCCTAGCAATATGCAAACACGCAAACAGTGGGTAATGTGCAACATCTTATTGTGAGGTAGACACGATCAAGTGAAAGTGAAGAAGATTGATATATTGTAGTATATTGTAGTATATTGGAAGTGAGCGTGTGTGGTAAATGCTCGCCGGTTCGAGCCAGCGATTGACGCTAGTACGCTAGTCCGAGCTCCTTCCTTGCACTGAGCCTCATGAATGGAACTTTGAGACACGCTCCACCATCACCAGCCTGCGCCTGCCCGGAACGCGAATCTCTCCATTCCGTACGGCCCGCGCCATCTAATCGCAGTCGTTGCCGCACACTCCCTACCCAGTGACTGACACTGCGACCACGCACTACCCAACCCCCAAGTAATCTTCGAGCAGCCACCGCATGCTCCCCACACATTCTATCAACCCCAAACTCGCGCCGGTCTCTCTGTCATAAGAGGGTACCACTATGGCTCCCCCGCCAAAGCGAAAGCGAAACGATCGTACCTACTCACAAGAAGACGAGCGCAATGGACGGCCGTCGCCGCATCGCCCGCAAAACCTCGGACTCGCGCATCAGCAGCAGAACAACAGCCCGCGCGGCGGCGGTGGAGGCGGAGGCGGAGGTGGCAGGCGTCAGAGCAGAAACAGTGGACGCGGCGGTACTTCCAGTGTGCCTCAGAGCCCCAGTATGCCGCATGCGTCACCAACAGCCATGTCTCCGCCCGCAAACACGTACCCGTCGACCAGGCCATCGCATCCAACCCCGTTGGCACCCGCGCCGCCAGCTCCACAGCTCTCGGCGCCTTCGTCACAGCGCGAAGTTCCTGAGAGCAATGAGTACCTGACACCGGACCGCGTCGCCCACTGGAACGGCCAAGCACGCGACGCCATAGTGAAGGCTGCCGCATTCGCCCAGGCAGACGGCGATGCGCTCACGCTGGCCGTCATCTTCCATGAGATCATCGAGGCGTCCATGAACAGTCTGTTAGACGCTGGCGAATTGGGATCGATAGTCCGCGACATTGTCTCTGCACCTTCACACGAGCTAGTGGACCCAGTATCAACATTCCTCGACACGCTGGGTTCGCTCACGCAAGATGAGGGAAAACAGGCGGTGGTACGGCAAATGCTTGTTGCGACTAGCATCGACTTGTCGCGCATGCGCTCCGAGCTAGAGAACGATCTCCTCAAGTCCCTGGGCCTAGTCCGCGACAGCTTCAGCAAGATGGGAGTCCGGAAAGCAACCCATGCCCTGTATCGACAGTCGAATTACAACTTACTCCGCGAAGAGACCGAAGGCTACTCTAAACTCATGACTGAGTACTTCACTACGGTGAACAGCGAACCGCCCACGCAGGAAGTTGTAAGCGAGACATATCAGCGCGTAAACGCACTCATTGGCGCATTCGATCTGGACATCGGCAGGGTCCTCGATGTGACACTGGATGTATTTGCCAGT
This sequence comes from Pyrenophora seminiperda CCB06, assembly GCA_000465215.2. Lineage (NCBI taxonomy): Eukaryota > Fungi > Ascomycota > Dothideomycetes > Pleosporales > Pleosporaceae > Pyrenophora > Pyrenophora seminiperda. The sequence goes on along the minus strand of KE747825.1, from coordinate 449,077 downwards.
CTTTTGGTCAAGCACGGAAAGTTCTTCGTCAAGCTATTACGGACAAGTGCCTGGTGGCCCCAACTACGTGGCTTTGATGGTATTGAGTGGGAAGAACCCGAGGTACCTACCCTCCCCCGTTGGGCGCAGCCAGACTCGAAGCAATGGTATTATTCCGATGAAGAAAAAGAAGAACAACTACGATTGCGGGAATCGCGAGATCGAAAATTCTGGCAACGAGTGGGCGAGCTGGGTGACCGGGCAGGAGTACAGGCCTTTTTCGAGCTCGGTGCACGTCGCATCACTTCCAACAAGCGACAACCGGATCAGAAACCACCTGCCGACGGTGCACCGCTATCTAAGCAACAGGCCGCTCGGAAGTGGGCTGATGAGTGGATGGAGCAGACCAAGACCCTCCCCCCTTCCGGCAACGACATTGCGGCTCAGCTCCTTGGTTTCAAGCTCCAATTCTATGCCTCGGACAGCCGTGATGCTTCGGACGAACTACCTGATAACCTGATGTACCTGATCGCACTCTTGATCAAGATTGGCTTCATCTCCATCCTAGATCTATACCCACATCTATACCCATTAGAAGAGGACATGTCAGCACACAAGGAGAAGCTCTTCAAAGTAAAGAGGCAAAAGGAGGAACAGGAAGGAGGAGCAGTGCTCAATGCGCTGACTATGGCCGGTGCATTGCCCGATGACACACCTGGCCAACCAGCTGTTTCTCGCCTCAGGGATGCCGAGAGCAGGTCAAAGTCGGACAGCGGACGCAACACGCCTGCCAAATCCGACGAACCCGCTGATAAAAAGAGGGAATTACCTGAAGCCAGGGACCAAAAGTACACGCTGTTGAAGAGTCTGCTTTGCATTGGCGCGCTCCCCGAAGCATTGTTCATTCTTGGCCGTCATCCATGGTTTCTTGAAGTGTACCCCGAGCTGCTGGACCTCATCTTTCGTTTGGCACACCACTCGCTGAGTAAGGTCTACGAAGCCTCCAAACCCGCCTCGGCTGAACGTCCTTTCATTTCTACCAAGGGAGCCGGTGTTCGTGGACCCTCAAAGCCAACCGACTTCGTTCCCCGACGGCCTCTCCGATGGGCCAAAGCAGATACAAGGGACATGGATGGCGGAATTGACTACAAGTTCTATTGGGAAGATTGGCTAGACAACGTTCCGGTATGCCAAGAGGTGGACGACGTGATGAAGCTCTGCTCCACTCTTCTAGGCTTGGTGGGACCAGAATGCGGCAAGGATGCTGTGCTCTTGACCAAAATTGTACGGATTGGTAATAAGAGCTTGGCTGATGATTCCTCGGCCGCGAATCGAAAGCGATGGATCAATTTCTCGACAACATTCATAACACCCGCCATCACATTCACTGGTCGAAACCCTGCCGTCATCAATGAGGTGTGGGATCTACTCAAAACTTTCGACACTGCCACCCGATATACCATTTACCAGCAGTGGTTCAACGGAATTCCCAAAGCAGCGATTAAGACGGCTTTCCAGAAAGTTCAGGTCGAGACTAGGCAAACGTTGAGCCGAATTTCTGCCACCAATACCAAGGACTATGGTCGTAAAATCGCTAAGATCTCACACGCCAGTCCTGGAGTAGTTTTTGAGAGGACGGTCAAGCAACTCGTCAATTATCCTAATATGATCACCGTATTAGTGGAGTGCAGTCGATACCTTACCCTGCTTGGGTATGATGTCCTGACCTGGACCTTGGTCACCTACCTTCGTAACCCTAATAAAGGCTCACAACAAGACGATGGCATGCTATCCGCCCCATGGCTCAAGAACATTGCCACCTTCGTTGGCAGAGTTTATGCAGAATACCGTCTGATGGATGCAACGCCAGTCCTACAACTCATTGCTCATCAACTTCTGTGCTCAGAAGGCGAGCTCTATATGCTGGACGTGCTTGAACAGATGGTCAAGTCTATGGGTGGTATTAGCTTTAGTGGATCTGTGTCTGAGGCCATGACCCTGGCGCTCAGTGGCGGACCTCAGCTCCGCACGTTCATTCTATCTCATCGCCTGGCCGACGATCGTCACAAAGCTGGCGTCCCAGCAAGGCGTCTTATCAAATGGCTAAAAGATACGGGTCTCGGTCCTCAGATACTCATCGCACTGGCACAACACGTGGAAGCCTATGTCCACCGTGAAGACCAGCAAGATGTGCCCGACAAGCCTGTGCTCTTCAACGTTGACAAGCTGCGCTCTAACCTACTTCATTACCTGGAACTCCTTCGAGCGTATATATCTGTGGATGAATTCGACGCCATCTTCCCCTCGCTGATCGAGATGATGGCTGATTTTTATGTGGAACCGGATGTCGCCTTCACCATTGCGCGCGCGAGCATAGCAACCAAGGCTAGTGCGTTCCGAGCTGCACAGCGCACAAAACTCATCGCTGGCGATGAGACGAACGGCGATACATCCATGAGTGGTGTTGAAGATTCATCACTTGCGAGTGGAACAGACACTATGGTTACCAAGACCACGGAAGCGACGGAAGATGTTGAGATGAAAGATTCAATACCATCTGCAGATGCTGTCACGGGAGAAGGAGATGCAACCGCAACTGCTGTCGCCAAGTCCGATGTGCTCAATCTTGAGATCGAACGATTGGCAACCCAACTGAAGCAACATATGCCGGACACCTTCGGTCAACATCCATGTCTGACTTTCTACATCACTTTCTGGCAACTTTCTTTACGCGACGTTGACCGTGATGGAATCGATCAACAATACAAGGAAACGATCGAATATCTTGAGCGGCGAATCCCAGCTCCTGTGCCGGACCGACGTGGCGGCTACAGACCCAATGTGCCTAAACCCGATACTGCTGAAGTGCGCAACGCCAAAGCTGAGATTGTTCAACTTCGGGAAGAACAGCAAGTCTTCACCAAAACGAAAGCTGCAACACAAGACAGCTTACGAGCTGAACTTGGGCGATGGTTCGACGGCGTTCCCATGATTGGGCCACAGTGTGATGCTTTACACAATGCCTTACTTCAAGACTGCTTCATCCCCCGCAGCCGCATGTCGTTGGAAGATGCCCAATATGCATCTTCCATGCTCATGTTCATGCACAGCTCAGGAGTGCCTGGATTTCGCATGAGCAGACTTTTGGATGTCCTCTTCAATTCCAATAAGCTTATGGCCATCATTAGCATGTACACGGAAGCGGAGGCTTTATCTTTTGGTCGATTCCTGAGCGACATATTGCGTGAACTCCAAATCTGGCACGCCAACAAGAATGACGCTTACGTCAAGAACGCACATGGCCTAGAACAGAATCTGCCTGGGTTTGGGAGGAGCTACAACGCAGAGCGGAACGCGACTACATTCTTCCCTTACGAGCAGTTCTGTATGGTCTTGTTCAAGTGGCACAAAGCACTGACTACTGCGCTCAAGACATGTCTCGAGAGTGGCAGCTACATGCAGATCCGCAACGCTATCAACGTTTTGCATGCGCTTGGTAGTCACTTCCCCAAGGTTGTAACTCTAGGTACGGAACTGAAACAGACAATCGAGGCCTTGGTTGAAACTGAGGAGCGAGAGGACCTCAAGAAATCATTGCAATCTATACTGGGACCGATTATGAAGGGAGAAAAGCTATGGCTGGAGGAGCATATATTCCGCAACGTCAGTAAAATATTCCATCGTATCCACAACGGCATCCTAACACACGACAGACACCTGCACCGCCTCCAGGGCCTGGAAGCACAACCAATGGAAGCGACAAAGCTGCTCTAGAGAAGGGCAAAACGCCGCAGCCGCATGACACAAGGCCAAATGCGACTGCACTTGCCTTTAATACGAAATCGGAACCGTAAGTAAACAAATACGATGCTGTCAACATAGAAACTAATTGATACCTTGTAGCAACGGCGTCCAGCGAACCCCAGCTCGAGCAGACGACAATGGGTCTAAGCGCAGTGTCCACAACCCTGCAACCCCTGCTCTTTTAAGAGATAGGGAACCGGTCCAGTCGTCTTCAAGACTGTCCGAAGTCAGGCCATCGACTCCCTCGCAACAGGAGAACGGCACCGGTAGATCTACATCCAAACCGGGCCCGCCAATGCACCCATCTTCTGTGCCGCCGCGCCCAGATAATAGGAACACTCCAATACAACCAACTTCAGTTGGAAGGCCATCGCACGCTCTACCATCGCGACCGGACTTGCAACCGTCGAGAACGCGCCAGCCTGAGCGGCCTCTCGCTGAGCGGCCTCTCGAAGGTGGACACAGTCGCTACGAAAATAGAGGTCATCCAGCTGAGTATGGGCGGCTGGATCGCTCCGGAGATCCTGCACGCCAGCGTGAAGCATCACCCGGCCGACGTCCACGCCTCCCTGGTGGCAGAACTCCTGAGAGGATGCCCACAGGTACCGACCACCGCGAGTGGTCTGGGAGAGAAAGAGATTATGACGATTGGGCTCTACGAGCAATGCCGCGGGACACCCGGGCGCCGCCAGTACGGCCACCACCCGTTTGGGACCCACGTGACGCCAGGGACCCACGGGATCCTCGGGATCAACGCGAACGTTCCGAGCCCCGAGGCCATGCTCCACTTCCAGTAATGGATGCCAGGCGCATGCCGTCCAATTCATCATTGGCCAATGAATACAGGCGAGATGGTCCGCCAGCAAACGCCACTTACGGCTCAGAACAGAGTGATAGACATTCGCGAGTCTCCCAGGGGCCAACTCCGGCCAAAGAAGAGCCTACGGTCAACCCTGCACGCGCTGCATTGATCAATCAAGCCGAGCATGGGAGACATGAGCTCCCAAGGCCTGATCGTGACAGCCGTCGCGAGAGGGACTCTCGTCTGAATTCGCCTCATCATGGCGAAGATAGGCGTAGTGACGATCGTCGGCTTGACGAGCGCCCACCTGGGTATCATGGACGAAGTGATGCACTACGCGAAGTTCGAGACGAGCGCCTCAATCATCCACCGTCTGCGATTCGAGACCGACGAGATGAACCAGCAGCAAGCGCACCTACGGGGCCGCGTGGTGGACGCAATGAATCTACATCCTCTCGCGCATCCCGGGAGATGTTCCAGCCCGCGTCTGGCCCACGAGCATCCGGTCATCAGGTTCAAGATCCCAACTATGGGAGGTTAAACCAGCCTTCTGAGCCGGCACCACCATCCGGGCCACGTAGTGATCGGCCACATTCACAACCGCAACCTCCCACTCCTACTGCACCTACCGGGCCCGCAGCCTCACTACCCGCAGGTATTCATCCTAGTAGACTGGTGAATATTGAGGGCAGACCATCCAGCGGACCACCCCTTCAAACCAACATGCCCAATGCTCCAAGCGGCCCGCGGGGGTCTAATAGGGCACCGCAAGGTCCTATTCCCTCGTCTCCTGGTGGTCGGGGGCCACCCACGGGGCCTGCCGCTGCCGAACGTGGATCAAGGAACGCCGGAAACCCGCTACGGGCTATCAATAACGTCTTGACTGGGAATGCGCCTGCTGACCGATCAAGTGAGTGGACTGCACCTCCTGCTAACCCTCCTGTGCGCGGTCGGGGTGCTACCAGAGCCAACGGCACCGTGGAAGGGCCAGGCGGTATGACAAGCCCCATGCCACCGCCATCGCACGCGTCGACTCCCAACCGTATTGAGAACCAACATCCTAGAAGCAGTCGGAACGACGATGTCCTAAGCCGGACAGATGCCGTCCCCGCAGAGGAAGGTCGCTCTGAGTCACGCAGTCATAGGGACAGCCATAGAGATAGCAGACGCAGCGAGCGGTCAGGACGTGAGCGGTCATCTCCTGAACGATCCGAGCGCCGCCTAGAGGAGCGAAACAGCCGCACCGCACCTTCAGATCGTTCAGAGGGCGAGCGTGGGGGGAGAGATAAACGTGGTGGTGATAGGGAAAGTAGTCGCCGCGACCGCGAACGAGAAGGCGAATCCCGATCCGCACGTGAACCGCGGGAGAGCAGTAGACGCGAACGTGGCACTCGAGAGGATGGCGGACGGACATCTGGCCGAGAAGACCGTGACAGGAGGAGCAGAGGCGGCGGTGGAAGCGGCGGTGCAGATGACATTCGCAAGAGGAGCCGTGATCCTCAGGATCAGGGACATGTCGATGTTAAGAGGAGGCGCTAGATGGATCATGCAAAAGGACTGGTTGGCATAGCAGCCATCAGCCGAAGCAAGAGTATGGACATCGTTTGAACAAAGTAACCGGATCTTATTTGAAGATGGCCTTGTTACGTTTCAACCCCCTTTTTATCTTCTCTTTACAAATTTGTATATGTCATGAAAAATTCCCGGGGTCAATGGGAACTGGCTGGGAAATTTGCATTGCGGTCGGCGTTTTCTCTGATTTTTTGTAATATCCATGTGGTTGGACACATGGGTGTTTACTTGTCCGAGGGAGGGATGGAGCCATGTTACGATACCCCCCACTCCCTCAGAAAAGAAACCCGAGATTCGATCAGTCTCTGGCGTCCGTTTGTCGAGCGAGACGGTGAACGAAAAAAGAAAGGGGCAAGAAAGAAAGCATTGTCATGGAGTTTGATTGTTGGGTCGTTTTCTTTCTTCATTTAGTAGGTTGCGGTGCGGTGGATGGACGTATGGATCTTTTCTCTTCTCTTCTCTTTTGAGCTGTATTATCATTATGATGGGTATGTAAGGGGCTACTTACCTAGCTACTTTACTAGTCCATCTATTCTACGTTACCAGACATCTAATGACCATCAACAAAACTACTTTCTACATTTATATGCATTGGATAGATTAGACTCTACCATACTTACGTCTGATGTCTGATTTACCTTGAATCCCGCTGGATTATCTATGACGAGGCGCAGTGCGACTATGTGGTTCGCTACCGAACTTTGGTAGCATCAATATAGCAGATATAGTTATACAGCTGTGGTATAGGTGCGGTATTACAAGGGCTCAGTCAGTAATATCGAAGTACCGCCCGATGTCGGCGCCGTGAAGCACTGCGGAAATTTCGACATGACTTGCTAGATGCTGCTGTTTTGCTGTTTTCCAACAAATTTTACAGAACTTTTTTGCTCAAAGGACGTCTTTACAAGCTCAAGAATTCTCCCCAAGTGCGAGGCTTGCGACACATTGGTGCGGAGCTTACATCGATTAAGAGTATAGCCATATTACACTATGATTAAATGGGAATAGACGAAGTAACTAGCGTGGACAGTCGTCACCTGGTAATTACCCGACAAACCGGATGTCCAAACGACCTCACCTCGCCCACCCACTTACGTCTCAGAAGCTTTGGAAAAGCGCTGACAGCACTCTACGCAACCTTGACTTGTGACCACTCACGGCAATGGCCGACGCATCCCGCCCCACACGGAGACGCTCACGCAAAGGCATGGGTGCTGCAACTACCGAAATGCCTGTTGCCAACATCCACCAGGTACTTACGGAAGTAACGGTCCACGAAGCCACGCATGCAGGCACTCGTTCCCTTCAATAGGAACGCGGTCAGATTGACATGCAACTTCGGCGAGCGTCTCATTTTACGAGAGCAAGTTGCAAATAGATTCGCGTTGTGAGCAGATCGTCCAGGGAGACATTGCACAGTTTGATTCTACGCGGTCGCTTCAACGTGCGGCATTCCTTCCGTGTTTCCCAGCCATTCCGGTACTAGGAAGACATCCATGTCGCGTCCTCCATCTACCGTTCTCCGCTCATCTTCCAGAATCCTGCCTCATGTGCTCATTCCAACTCACAAGACATCCCAATTAGCAATCTTGCATCCCTAACGAGCCTTGGCTATATCGCTGACCACTTAGGCCTGTTACCGCCACCTCTCATATGGTAAGATTCAGGATAAATGCAAGATTAAAGAGCTTCCAAGATCTACATCTATCAGTTCCAGCTGACATATAGACATATAAGCGTTTCCAGAAGTTCCTTCGGCCGAAACATTCTGGGTCGAGTTTATGTGCTTGCCGGTATCCATCAAAGGCCTGTTTCCGTCAACAGCTTATATAATAATATGGCAACAGTAATTTTCTATTGATTTATGTGCATAGCTGCTCACCACTGCTGCACTGTGATAGCATGTGGCATACAGCTGTCATACGATTTATATACAGTCACGTACTGCCAAACAGTAGGCTTTGAAGCACATAATTCTAATGGTCGGACCGATCATTATTCTTAACGCCATATATCCAGGCAAAAATGACCCGTGTAACAGGCGGTAACCTACCCGACAGTGCCATGGTTTGGGAATGGGGCTCAGTCACCATGAATGTCCGATCTTATACGTCTCCGACTCGGTAATCATATCTGAAGTTTGTTTGCCATGTCCTTTTGAGGCAAGGCTTAGAGCTTTGCGCGCAGATCGCGGGGTAGAAGCCCGGAAACATAGGCACCCCCGCATCCGCAAGGTGTCTCATGTAAATGTTCATTTATTTACCCTTGGCTGTTAACTTGTTTGAGCCATAAGAGGACTGGGGGTAAGAGCTAGCTAATGTCACAATGTCAGATTGTGACCTTGGGAAGAAGTAGAGGATCCAACAATGCAGCTTTATTTGGTCACATTCATGGATCTACACAAGGCAATGGCCTTTTGATTAACAGTAATTCAGGTCGACAAGTGCTACTGGATCGCAGTAGATTGAGGCTACTTCGCGACTATGTACTTGTCTCCGTATCCAACTGGAGTCACTTGACGATCAACCCTGCATAGATCATAATACTGTCGATATACCTTCATTTAAGCCTCATCTCCCAGGTGCTGATCGCACAGACCGGACGTTGTATCCTATGTCCGCGGTCTACGGGCCTGCTTCCTGATGAACTGGTACTTCATACCTGAACTAGGACCTAAACCGGTCACAAATGTTGGTATAAGAGGCTTTGGTTCCCCGAAAGCTCAGAGTATCAACCCAGCACCAAAACATTCATTCATTCATTCCTATACAAAAAAAACATGAAGGGCATCTACTCTGTGGCTTTGGCTTCGGCCCTCACTGGCGCTCTCGCCGCTCCCACTCCCGCCGACAACGCCCCACTGGCTGCTCGTGCAGCATGCTCCAGCGCGGTCACTCTCTCTGGAAACCCCTTCTCTGGCCGCAAGATTTACGCCAACAAGTTCTACGCTGCTGAGGTCAACAAGGCTGCGGCGGCCATCACTGACTCTACTCTGGCGGCGGCGGCTAAGAAGGTTGCTAGTGTCGGAACTTACTTCTGGATGTGAGTGTTTCTCCTGTTGGTATCGCAAGGCCCCTGTAATTGACCACTGTGTAGCGACACGCGTGCCAAAATCTCCATGATTGAGGACGAACTCAAGAATGTCGCTTGCACCGAAATTGCCGCCTTTGTCATCTACGACCTGCCCGGTCGTGACTGTGCTGCCAAGGCATCCAACGGTGAACTCGCCGTAGGCCAGATTGACGTGTACAAGAGCGAGTACATTGACCGTGAGTAGTATCCCAACTACCTAAAATCTCCACTGAAACTTAATTCTCACGTACCATTGATCAGCTATCGTGGCCATCTTCAAGAAATACCCCAACACGGCTATTTCGCTCATCATCGAGCCTGACTCCCTGCCCAACTTGGTCACCAACATCAACCTCCAGACATGCCAGCAGTCGGCCGCTGGCTACCGCGAGGGCGTTGCCTACGCGCTCAAGCAGCTCAACCTCCCCAATGTAGCCATGTACATTGACGCCGGCCACGGCGGTTGGCTTGGCTGGGACGACAACCTCAGTACGTCCTCTTCCCCCCCATCCCCACCCCCTCTACTAACCCCCTCCCCCCCTTCAGAGCCCGGTGCCAAAGAACTCGCCACCGTCTACAAAGCCGCCGGCAGCCCCAAAGCCGTACGCGGCATCAGCACCAACATCGCCGGCTGGAACTCATTCGACCAATCCCCCGGCGAATTCGCAAACTCCTCCGACGGCAAGTACAACAAGGCGCAAAACGAAAAACTCTACGTCTCTGCCATTTCGCCCGAGCTCGTCGCAAACGGCATGCCGGGCCAGGCTATCGTCGACACGGGCCGCAACGGCGTTACCGGTCTGCGCGCTGAATGGGGCGACTGGTGCAATGTCAATGGCGCGGGCTTCGGTGTTCGTCCTACCACCAGCACGGGATCGAGCCTCGTTGATAGCTTTGTGTGGGGCAAACCTGGTGGTGAGAGCGATGGCACGAGTGATAGCAGTGCGAAGAGGTATGATTCCTTTTGTGGAAAGAGCGATGCGTACAAGCCTAGTCCTGAGGCTGGTCAGTGGCATCAGGCCTACTTTGAGATGTTGGTTAAGAATGCTAAGCCTGCTTTTTAAACAACAACAAAGTAGAGAAGGGTGTATATAGATTGATGGATGTGGGTTGTTGATTTGGTGGTGGTGGTGGTGGTGGTTTTTATCTTTCGTTGTTGATATACATTTATATTGATCTATAGGATTAGAAGAAAGCGGAGGGGAAATCAAGACGCTCGTTTTCAAGGTTAAGATTTTTTTGTGATTTTCATTTGGTTTACTCACTCGCATCTACAATGTTCTTTTTTAGTCATGGTAATATTGGAGTGGTATTGGGGAGTTCCAACACTCCGCTTCGCTTTGCTTTGCTTCTCTTGGATGGCACTTGCCTCACGGATGGGATGCGCATTCACACATGCCCACTCATACTCACCCTCCTGCATAGCATAACATAGCATCGCATAAGAGAAGATAAGAAGATGTGAAATTCATGCGTCATGATGACGAAGAAAACATTCTAAATAACGATGATGATATCTCTCTAGTTTTAGACCTAGTTTTAAAGAGGTAACCCTCCTTTTGCACAACGGGGCGCGTGTCATGTCGTCGCAATCCTTTCAGCGAAGCGAACATGCCCCAGATTCGAGAAACTTCATCCGAGATAGCTCTAGCCCCTCAAAGATGAATCTATCCACTGAACACCCCATTCACAAACAGGAACCAACAACGCCACTAATGCAACCCTTTGGACCCCCAGGTTTAATAATACCATTAAAATAAAATCAGACATTACTTCCCCCCGGTCCCTTGCCCTGGTCAAGCAACAAATGCGGCTTCAGGAACCCATCGTCAATCTGCTTGAATGCATTCGCAGGATCATGACTGATTTCGTTGAAGAGTTGCTTAACAGCACCGGTGGCAGTCGCGACTCTACCCGGGCCACCGTCGTTTGCCGGTCTAATGCCTGACGTAGGGTAAGGGGAGCCGTCGCTTGCAACCATGGGCGAAGGAGCGCGGTTGGGGGAGCGGCGTGCGCTGGGTGGGAGGTCGAGGTCGATGTCGTCTTCGTCTGCAGAGCCGCTGTCGGCGGGACTGAGGAGGTTTTGGTCTGCGCCGTCGCGGGCACGGGGGTGGCTCGAGTTGCGGCGTGTGGCGCCGTTGGGGCGGACGGGCGGACTGTTGCGGTTCATGGAGCCGCTTGAGTAGGTGGCATCAGGCCCATTGACACTGTTGAGGGTGAAGCCACTCTGGCTGAGGCGTGGGGTGTGGCCGTACCCTTGGCCCTTGTTGCGCGTGTATGTGCCGCCGGTGACAACTTCGATGTCGAACTCGTCGTCGCTGTCAATTTCTTCCACTACGCCTGTGCGGATACCGAGAATTTCCAGCATGCGGGCTGTGGTTCCGCCGAATATGATGACCGTCAGGACGACTACAACAAGGACGGTGGCTCTTAGCGTGTCGCCGTTGTTGCCGGTAAGACCTGCGGCTAGGGCGACACCGACGGCTCCGCGCAGACCTGCCCAATAAATCATAGCCTGGTGCGCCCAAGGAATCTCCTCGACCAATTCCTCTCCACGACGGCGTTGACGATATCTCGTGACAGCGTTTATAATTCTAGAGAGTGGAAAGACAGCGCACCATCGTGCGGCGCAGATACCGGCGACAGTGATCAAAATAAAGAGTGGCTTGTAGTCTAGCTTATCATCAGTGAAGAGCGAAAGTCCCAGGTAAATGAAGATGAAGTTCTCCGAGATCTGCGAGGTGATCTGGAAGACGAATTTGGTAGTCAGTTGAGTTCTTCTCGACATGTTGTGGTAAGCGTAATGCTTCAGACATATTCCGCAGAATAGCAACGACACAATGCCTACGATTTGATTAGCAAAGGCCAAGTGAGACAGACTGTGTACTTGCCAGACATGTGGATTGCGTTGGATAAGAAATACGTCAAGTAAGCAGTAAGGATGATCAGACAGCTCTCCGTTTTGGGGAAACGGCGGACGTAGGTGAACTTGAGCATGAGGGACACAGCAATGCCTACGGTGACGCCAATGAACAGACTACCGAAGAAGACGCCAAAGAAGATGCCAAAGGCTTCAAACAGGCTGACAAGACCTAGTGATTCAGCACCATCCTTGTACTTTTGCGCAGTCTCAAACAAGACAATAGCAACGGCGTCGTTGAGAATGGACTCGCCGAAGATGAGAGTGTACAGCTTCGGTTCGACTTTGTACGTGTCGAAGATGGCCAAGATAGTCACGGGGTCGGTAGCAGAGAGGGTGGCACCAACAGACATGGCCTCGACAAAGTTGATCTTGAAGCCATCGAGAGGTATCCTAGTCCACAGGAAAAGTATGAGTCCCAGGACGAGGGCGGAGATGAATGTGCCTGCAAAGGCAAAGGTAAGGATGGTGCCGATGTGTCTGAAGAAATTCCCCTAGCAAGGTTAGGGCTTGAGTGATTTGAACAGCACGTCTGACTCACTTGATGTAGTTCGTAGCCGGCCGACAAGATGATGGGGGGCAGCAGCAGGTTGAAGAACATCTGATAGTCGAAACTGACTGCATCGCGTACCGAAGCGGGTGCCGTCAGGCGTAGTATGAGCCCAACGACCATTCCTGAATGGCGTTAGTGTGTGTGCTGTAGCGCGATACGATAGCCAGATGAGCTAGGGCGCCATGGCCAGTGGACATGTGCAGATTACCCCACAATTGGACAGGTGATGGTATTTTTGCCTGCAAGTGATGGGGCCTTATGTCATGGACGTTGCGCACTATGCCCACTACGCCGAGCTTGTATTGACGAACGCCAAGGTGGGCAACGACTGCAGAGAGCCGCGGGGACAACGTACCCGCAAAAATAGAGAGAACCGTCTCATGGACGGCCTGGATTTTCCGCGTATGGAGGATGTAGCTGGTGAAGAGGGCGATTATGAGCAGCATGATTAGGATGGACAGGGCCCATGATGTGAATATCTCCTTCTGGCCTGCCTCTGGTTCGTCTGTGTCGGCGCATTAGAGGGGGGGCTCGTCGCTGGAGTGCGGAAGAACTGACCGTCCGGGTCTGCATCGGATGCGTCTCGCTCTGTAGCGTGTGGTCAGTTACAGCGACGCATTCTACAAGTTTCAAAGTTGCATACTGAGTAGCTCGCCGATAGCCCACCACCCCATTATCGACGCCATGCTGGACTTAGGGCCAGGCTGTCATCAGCAGCCGCGTATCGTAGGCGACGTCGCGGGCAGTTTGCGTGAAGCGAGGATGTGCGGGTGCAGTCGCAGTCGCAGTCGCAGTTGCAGGTGCCGGTATAGGTGGCTGTTCGGCGCTGGATGGGATGCTACCTAAAACTGGGCAGGACAGGGTTGCGCAGCTCTCTTTGTCGGGTTGCTGGTGGCTGTCACGTGGGGGCAACTCGAGGGCGCGATAATGTGCTGCTGGCGCGGCGATGGGGCAGAAAATAGGGTTCAATGTGCACTTGATAGAGACTCCTGACCAACGCGTCGCTGCCTGCGCTCCAGGTGTCGCTTTCCACGAATGTCTCGGTTGCTGTTCCAGCGAACGCGGCGGCGGCCAATCAGGCGCAAGCAGTCCCGACCAGCCCCGACCGGGGTCGCGAAAGGACGGGTGATCGGTTGATATCCATCCAACGTCATAGGCACACACTTGTTACCCAACCTTGCATGACATCTACTCAGAATCATCTGCAAGACCTGCTAGGCCCTTCACCCAGCCCTCGCATACACACCCGGCATGCACATGACCTACACCGCCTCTCGCTAGCAGCCTCACGCTGCCTGCTTATTACGCCCGCTACGCCCGCTACTCCCACCACCCCTCCGTAGTCTCCCATAGTACCATCTTCGTAAACTGTCTGGCCACCATCCCAGCCCGATCCGCCGCAGAACTTACTAGCGGCTCATTCACCACCATAGCATGAATTAGCCTTGCCGCGCTTCCCAAACTTTTTCTTGATAGTCTTGCCTTCTCGCACCACATCACTCCACCGTCAACTGCTACCCGTACCCAACTTTCATACACATCCATCGGCCCTGCCAATCATACTTTGCCAACCCCAGCCAGCAGCCAGCAGCCAGCAGCCACGAGGGCAGACCACGTCGCCTGCCAACACCACACCACATGTCTTCCTCACGCCCTGATGGCGGGGATGAGCCCTTGTCTTCACCTCGCTCATCGCCTCCCTCTAAAATCGACACCTCGACCCGCCCAAGACCTCGTCCTAAACTCGTCTCTTTTGGCCGCGACTCACTAACTGGAGGACGTCCAGACGCCGAGGGTCGCCCCCACGTAGAATTCATTCACCAGGACTCACCTACCATTATACCGCGCATGTCTTCCGAGGTCGACCCACTCCTCAAGGAGGCCCTGTCGCCCGACGATGACGATGACGACTGGATGGGCGAACACCAAATCGAGGAGACCAAGAGCAGTTGGTTCTTGTTCCTCCTCACCTTTGGCGGCCTGGGCCTACAAATAGGGTGGTCAGTCGAAACCTCTAACGGATCGGTAAGTACCCTTCCTGCCAGCGTAAAAGCAATGTGTACAAATTGGTCCCTGCATGTACATCAAGACCCTGTGGGCACTACACGGCTCTAAGATCTGCAAACATGTATCGCTCTTAGCGCTAACCTTGTGTGAAGCCATATCTCCTCTCGCTCGGTCTGAGCAAGTCGATGCTTGCCCTAGTGTGGATCGCCGGTCCTCTCTCTGGTGTACTCGTCCAGCCCTATGTCGGTCTCAAGAGTGACAACTGCCGCATGCGCTGGGGAAAACGGAGACCCTTCATCGTTGGTGGTGCAGCCGCAACCATCGTCTCCCTCATGGTTCTCTCGTGGGCAAAGGAAATCATCGGAGGCTTCCTGGGTGTTTTCGGCGCTGACCCCGAGTCAAGCTTTGTCAAGACCAGCATCATGCTCTTCGCCGTTTTGTTTGTATACGTGCTAGATTTCGCTATCAACGTCATCCAAGCCGGTGTACGAGCGTACATTGTCGACGTCGCGCCCACGCATCAACAAGAGTCTGCCAACGCATGGCTAATGCGGTCAGCTGGTATTGGCAACATCCTGGGTTACCTCGCTGGCTACGTCAAACTACCAGAATACCTGCCATGGCTCGGAGATACCCAGTTCAAGGTTCTTTGTGCCATCGCCTCATTCGTCATGGCCCTCACGGTTGGCATCAGTTGCTCCACTTGTGCGGAACGTGACCCACAATTTGACACGGCCCCAGCCGAGCAAAAAGATGGTGTAGTCGCTTTCTTCAGGGGTCTTGCACGCTCAGTCAAAAAGCTGCCTCCACAAATCAAAAAAGTTTGTGCTGTCCAGTTTTTTGCCTGGATCGGATGGTTCCCTTTTCTCTTCTACATCACAACCTATGTCGGCGAGATCTTTGCGGACCCTATCTTCGAGAAAGATCCCCACCTACCCGATTCAAAGATCGATCAAGTCCTAGAAGATGGAACGAGAATCGGCACTAGAGCACTTCTCATCTTCGCCATCACTACCTTTTTTTCTTCTGTCATTCTCCCATTCGTCATTCCTCCAACCTTCCAAGCCCCGGAACCCGACCGTCCAATGACACCAGCAACGCCCATGACACCTGCAACCCCACATTCCATGGGCGGCTCCGGCTACTTTGCGCTGAGCCACACACCAAAAGGAAACCCGAAGTCTGTTATGGAGAAGATTTCAAAGTCACTGGAGATGTTGCAGATCAAGTCGCTCACCCTGCGTCGCGCCTGGTTCATATCGCACATTCTCTTCGCCGTGCTCATGGTGTTGACCTTCTTCGTCCATAGCACGTGGGGAGCCACCGTCCTTGTTGGCGCGATTGGCATTCCATGGTGCGTAACCAACTGGGCTCCCTTCGCCATCATCTCCTCTGAAATCTCTAAACGTGATGCCATCCGCCGCGGCATCATCAAGCCCCGCGACCGCGAAGCCCAGCTCATCGCCGAAGGTGAAGATGACGGCTCCGGCGCCGACTCCGCCGGCGTAGTTCTAGGCATCCACAACGTCGCTATCGCCGCACCGCAAGTCATCGCCACCCTTGTCAGCGCCATCATGTTCAAGCTCCTCCAAAAACCCCGAGGCACCGCCGGCGACACGAGCGTCGCCTGGGTCCTCCGCTTCGGCGGCCTCTGTGCCCTCGTGGCCGCCTGGCTGACCCTCCAAGTCAATGAAGAAAAAGAAGAAGAAGAGACAGAAGACCCGTTCTTCCGACGTAGACGGATGTCATAGGATGACTCCGCCAGCGATCATGAATCTTTATCAAAACTTAGGCTCCAAGTGCATAAGTCTTTGTCGATGCTTTCCCAAAACGTTGGGGCGAGTAGTAGATCTGGGGACGGGTAAAAGGCAAGGTGTAAATGGTGCATGGTACTTATACTTTACACAGAGAGAGAAAAGATGGGCTTCGCGGCCCAATACAGTTTTGCAGATTATTTCAATTCAGTGAGAGGGACTTTCGTTTTGGGAATCGGGACTAGGGATGGAAATGGAAACGGGAATGGGACCGGAGTCGATACTTTTGCTTCTTTGCTTCTGCTTGGCGCTTCAATGTGAACACGGGTAACTGAGCAAACGAATGGAATGGAATTGGATAAACCGGTACCGGTAACTGGTAGTTCGCAACGGGTTACTGGTACTGGTACATTGGTATTGGCGTTGGGATTGCATGGTCAGTGTAGAATCGCGCGCTAGATGTGTATTCATCTTCCTTGACCTGGAATATCTTACCTTTTTTCAATTTTCTTTTCCCTTTTACTTCATTTTGGAACTGGCGTTGTCGAAAAGGAGTTTTGTGAAGGGAGTTATAGGAAGGGTGACGTATATATATATATATATATATATACATATGCACATACATATAGACTCTTATACACAACTACGTACGCTCTGTCTGGCTTATGCACGCATACCCACATTCTCATAGACACAGAAACAACGGAATGAGTAAGTGGGCAAGTGAGTGTTTAAGCTTAAAAAAGTATTGGAATGCAATAGTATCAAAAGGTATAGAAGGAGGAGAAGGAACAGGAAGGGGCAGAAATATCCAACACAAATAATGAAGATAAATAGTATAAAACTTTGAAAAATCATAATAAGAATAACAATCGAAATATGAGAACACTTATATAACTAGAGAGAGGCCAGCCAGACCATAAACCACACCACCCATCATCGTGTTGAGGAGAAAAAAAACAGACTGACTAAAATCGAGTTCCACCGTTTCCAATCACACAACCCCCATCCATCCAATCCATTTCAATCCATGCTGTCTCTCTCTTTTTCCCCTCAGAACCAACAAACTGCACAGAAAGACAAAGACAAGGGCATCATCGGCAGACACAAGAACAACGCTCTTTCTTCTTACCAGTCTACATCACACACACCGTAGCGCATTCCCATTTACGTACACGTACGTGTGATTCATGCGCACCAAATATGCCAAGCAAGCAACGAGGTTGTGAATATCGTCCTCCAAAATATCATTCGTATTTTTCTCCATGATGCCATCTTAAGCGCCATTGTACCTGTCGAACCTCCAGATCCTAGCGCGCATGTCGCCACTGCCTGTAGCGAAGACGCCGCCAGTTGGGCTTGGGGCCACAGATATGACTACAAAGTTGGTGTTAGCAGACAGCATTAGCAATAAATGGTTTAGATAAGCACATACCAGAGTTTTTATGTCCTTGCAACATGAGCTGCGCGACACCGGTGTGGGGATCCCAGAACTGAACGCCGCGGTCCTTGGAACCACTCAGTACCCAGTCGCCATGGGGTGTGAGGGCAACGCTGAGTACAAAGTCCTTGTGACCTTCAAAAGTGCGGATGCATTTTCCTGTCGGGTGGTTGCCGCCGGTGACGAAGCGGTTGTTGGTGGAGAGCTCCCACATTTTGATTGTCTTATCTAGACTGCCGCTGACAAGGCGATTGCCAGATGGAGCAAATGCCACACTGTAAACACTATCCTTGTGGCCGTGTTCGCCCTCGAGTCGGACGACAAGCTGGCCGGTTTGGATGTCCCACACACGGACACTCTTGTCGAGCGATCCGGCGGCAACGTAAAGGTTGTCGGGGGAGATGGCCACGGTGGTGACGCCGTCCTCGATGGAGAAGTTTGAGACTTGCATGTTGGACTCAAGATCCCAAAGGCGGACACTCCTATCGCCACTACCTGAGGCAATAATCTTGCCATTTCTTGCAAAATCAAGCGAATAAATATCTTGCTCATGACCCGTGAATTGATGCTTGATAGTGCGACTCGCAATGTCCCAAACCTGGCCGCAATGTCAGTAATTGTCGTTTATCCATGTGTAGGTCAGAACGTACCCTGATGACCTTGTCCTCAGCACCAGTCGCCAGGAATTGGCCATTGGGACTGAAGCAAACGCTCCTGATGTAGAGGTCGCCATCCTCTGGCAAACTGCCGTCCTGGAGATGCGCGACAGGATTACCAGTCTCGACATCGAAAATCTGTGCGGAGCGGTTGCAACCTGTGGCGACATATCTGCCGTCCAAGCTGAAACGAACACAGCATACGACACTCTGATGTGGGAGGTTATGAATAAGGTCAACATCAAGCACTCGCCTCGAACGAGGGTTGAATACGGCGAACCAATCACTACCCTCTTTCTTCAAGTTTTCAGGCAATTGCTCGATATCAAGGTCAGCAAGGATATTACTTTCTCTAAGAGGAATATGATTGGGTGCCATGAGGGCATTCTGCTGGTGATGAGGGGGCGGGGTGGGTCGCGGGACTTGGGGCGAACCGGGGTAGGGAGCAGGATTGTTCTGCTGGGGAGTGGCGGGGTTGGGGGGACCGCGGGCAGGACCTGGACGCTTAGCACCAGGTGAGGCAGTGGGCTGTGGAGGCTGACCATAACCTGGATGTGTTAGTTAACATGATCAGCCACCAAGCAAGAGAGGTGACTTACCGTTCACAGAGGGTGGCCCAGTCTGATAGCCACCAAAGTGCTGTGGTGGACCAGGGGGGCCTGGAGGGCCCGGAGGTCCTCCCAGTTGTGGTGGCATGCCATGGCCCTGGGGCGGCTCCTGTGGAGGAGGGGCTAGACCTGGACCCCCTTGGGCAGCACTACCTGCCATTATACCACCAAACAAGTTGCTAGGACCGTGACCAATCTGGGGCGGCTGGGGTTGCGAGGGGCCGTGGTGCTGCGAGTTCTGGCTGGGGCCACCGCGGGCCTCGAGCTCGCGCTCCAGCTGGGCGATGCGCTCCTCGTACCTGCGGGCAAGGTCAGCATGGCCATTTCCGATGGAATATCTCTTCTAGCGGTCGGTAGGACTAGATAGGATGTAGAGCAAACATGCGACGCTTACTTTGATTTCATCTGATTGTGGGATTGCTCGAGCGAATAGACTTTTCCGCGGATCAGTTCAATCTCCTGGATGTGGCGACTGACTGCAAGGAAGAGATTAGCATGTGTTTAGAGTGGCCCTGTCGAGGTGTTCGCGACGTAGTTCCAAAAACTAGTTCGGCCGCGTCCATGTCCTAACGGCGTGTTGCGCGGGGGCAGTGCAGAAGACACTCACTTTGGTTTTCGTACTCGACACCGCGCTGGGTTTCGGTGTCGAACTCAGTCTTGATGCTTTCGAGCAGCTCGTTGAGGCGATGGGTTGGGCCAGGCTGGGGGCCGCCCATAACACGAGGGGCGTAGTGGTTCATGGCGGCGACGTGTATGCGCTCTTAGACAGGGTAATGAGGATAATAGAGCGTCGGTGGGCCTCGCGTCGCGGGCTGTTGACTGGCGTGGGTGAAAACGCGGTATGCGACGGTGGAGTCGGTGCCTGCCCGTCGCAAGGCTGCTGTCGCAAACGTCGGAGAAGCTATCTGGGCAGGAAAATTGGAAGGGCCGGCCCTCTGGTGGGCGCGACGGGTATCGGATGGATGAAGGGTAGATTTTGCCGGGAAAGATGTGGGCGAGTGAGGTTGGTGGTGATAGCGTGAAGGCTGAGGTTTGGGCGGAAGCTGGGTGGGTCGGTGGTTGGTGCGTTGCTTGGCTGCACGGAGGAAGCTGCGTTTCAAATCTGGCAGGCGCTGGGCGGGATGGGATGCACGAAGACAATGGTCCGCCACCTCGCCATCGCCATCGCCATCGCCTGCAGGTCAACCCCACTGAAATGTCGCCCACGGTAGGTGTACAGGTACAGCCGTCCACCCATGGCTCCAACACCTCCCCGCACCCACACACCTGCATCCCCCAGGCTCCGCGCGTCTCCTCTGCATCTCCCACCCGCGCTTGTCGCTCTTCTCCACCCGTCCACCCACCATCCCACCCTGGCTAGCCCTTCCGCTGCCCGTCGCACGCTAACGAGCCAAGGTGCCGTGGGTGCGGTGCCCATCATCACACGTGCTTGGCTGATGGTGACCGAGGGACACCGACTTCTTCTCGTCTACTGATCAGATCACATCTTACATAGTACACCACTGTCACGTGTCCCGAGGCTTTTCTGATCAAGTCGCCAAAACATATGACATGTCAGAATGCTATTGAGCGCCACACAAGCAGTGCGAGGTCAATCACGTCACCCCCCACGGCCTTGCCAACATTGGTAGGCACTTGCCAGGGACTGCAATCACCCAGCCCCCGTCACGTCTGCAGTCGGATGCTACATATGGCGAGACTCTTGAAAACATCCGATAGTAATGCCAAAATAGCTCGAGGCTACCTTACCTTACTCCATGCCGTAGTACCCGCTTACAACGTCACACAGCCATTCATACCATCTCTGATCGCATTGCACCCACAATCACGATGGTTACACGCTGCTTTCGGCGGCTGAACCCAATACGCCACCCATGGTACGCAGCGAAATCCCCCGCGTCTGTCTGGTTGCACAATGTCTGGACCGCCCTGTTCGGCTATGAAAATTCGTTCATGTCATTTTTGCACGCCATTGGGCCAATGCAGCACACCCAGTACCATGGTAACTTTTTTTCCGCCGTTGGCTCTGCTTCCAGTCAGCAGCTGTTCTTTGCCTCTTGTAGTCCCGCGTTTGAGCGTCTAAGTACTTTCGCGTAAGCCGTTATCGGGGAACGCTCACTATTACCCAGTACCATATTCTTGACCCACCTCCAGATATCGTCGCGTCACCCTGATTTCCGTGCTGCTTGCCAGGGCCCATGTGGCCACCCGTCGGTCTCTTCTCCATTTGCCGCTTACATCACGCAACATCGGCTCTTCAATGGGAACACATTCCGTCTGCACTGCCTCTTGGCCTGCGGAATGCTGCCAATCGCCATTGCTGTCATGTCCGCGTTGCTGCAATGCCTGCCGCAGTCACAGGTCACTGCTGTTGCTGCCTGTGAAGTACCCACGCCTACCATAAAAGGCGCGTCTGCCTGCAATCCCCACCAACCCCCATCATCTTCCATTTCCACAGCTTGCTACACATCGCTACTTGCCAGCAACTGACTAATCGTTATCTCGTTTATCCCCCATTTTAACGTCCAACCCGTCAAATGATTAACACACATTCGCCCAAGATGCCACTCCTCCGAGTACCTCCTGCACAGCGGCCACCGCTATCCCGTCAAACAACCCAAGAGCGGCGCCAGAAGAGCCTGACCGCCTTCAGGTCATCCGAATCACTCCAGGAGCTCAAGAAACAGGCGGGCACCATCAATGCCGCTGTTGAGGTCAGTGATGACACTTTTAGCTTGATTTGTTGATACTAACATGCCCTTGGTAGGCTGTGTACGCCGGCCTTGCTGCCACACAGTCCGAAAATGGAGAACTGTTCTATTGCATTGCTTTACACGACGGCACCTATCCTATAGACTGCCAAGACAAGGCCCTTGGCTTCACCAGGAGTGTCACCAGGAGCATCCGCTTGACTGATGACTCTTCTGCGAGCGAATCGGGAATCTCCACACCCATGTCGATCGTGTCGGTAGCTGAAACTCCAGAAGCTCTAGTGGACGCATTCATCGACTACCTCCGTACCTACCGAGAGACGAAGCTCTCCAAGCCCATGGGCGCATCTTTGACAGCTGAACTCGACCAGCTAAGCCCCCATTTGGCTGTGCGCTTGTGGGCCGAGCTGGACATTCTTCCATTCATCTTCCCTGTTAAGCAGAATGATGAGAAAACAACCATACCATTGGATCAACAGGCTGAGTACATGGCTAGGAAGACTGTCAAGCAGTTTAACGTCAAAGGTGAGTTGCCCGTACAGATGGGACCTCGTCGCCAGGTTCTGGTCGACCTCGACAACAAGGTACGCATAGCAGAACTGGAAAGTTACAATTCTACCACCAAGGCTGAGACAACTGGGGCTGCAACCATGCACTACGTTACATCACTAAAGAAGAACAACGTCAAGATTGCTTTCTTCAATAGCACTGCACAAGGTGGGGGCGTGGCCTTGATGAGGCATGCACTCATGCGATATCTGCGTCTTGCCGGTGTTGACTGCAAATGGTAAGCTTTAATTATAAACTACTTGAGAAATTCCCGTATTGACACCGCCCTAGGTACGTCCCCTATGGAAAGAGCAATATCTTCAGAATCACAAAGGACAACCACAACATTCTCCAGGGCGTTGCAAAAGCTGGCGAGCGTCTCACTGATGAGAAGATTGATAAACTCGATGCCTGGGTTGTCGAAGAGGCCGAGAAGTGTCACTGGACTGAATCCGGTGGCCCGCTCGCTGCTCGTGCTGCCGGCGGTGCTGATGTCATTATTGTCGATGACCCCCAGATGCCGAGTCTTGTCAAGATTGCTAAAGAGAAGGATGCAAGTCGCCCTGTCATCTTCCGCAGTCACATTCAGGTTCGAGCCGATCTTGCTGATCAGGAGGGCACCGCAACTTCCGAGGTATGGAACTGGATCTGGAATCATGTCAAGGCCTGCGACGTCTTCATCAGTCACCCTGTGCGCGCCTTCGTCCCGAAGTCAGTCGATTCGGAGAAGGTGGGCTATATGCCCGCCACTACTGACTGGTTGGATGGTTTGAACAAGCACATGGACCCCTGGGATGAACAGTACTACATCCACGAGTTCAAGGTGCAGTGCTTCGCAGCTGGCCAGCGTCAGATCCACCTTCCTGAACGTAAGTTCATCGTCCAGATTGCGCGTTTCGACCCGGCCAAGGGCATCCCAGATGTTCTCGCATCCTACGCTCGACTACGCAAGGTATACATGAAGGACACGCCTCTCATGGACATTCCACAGCTTGTCATCGCAGGCCACGGCGCCGTTGACGACCCAGACGCTACCAAGATTTTCAAGGAAACGGAAGATGCTCTGAAAGGCGAGTACGAGGAGTTCAAAGAAGACGTCGTCATCATGCGCATCGGTCCGTCCGACCAGATGCTCAACGCACTTATGTCGTGTGCTCATGTCGCCCTCCAGTTGTCGACCCGCGAGGGCTTCGAAATCAAGGTCAGCGAGGCGCTCCGTAAAGGCACCCCAATCATTGCGACCCGCGCCGGCGGCATTCCACTGCAAGTCTGCGACGGTAAATCCGGCTTCCTTGTCAAGCCCGGCGATCACGATGCAGTTGCAAAGCACCTGTACGATCTCTTCACTGACACAGAGCTTCACTCGACCATGTCAGAGTATGCGAGCAAGCATGTCAGTGACGAAGTCAGCACTGTGGGTAATGCGCTTTCGTGGCTGTATCTGGCAGATGAGCTTGCCAAGGGCGTCAAGGTTGTACCCAACGGTCAGTGGGTCAACGATATGGCGAGACAGAAGGCTGGCTTTCCGTACCAGAGGGATGAGGATATTTTGGTGCGCAACGTGAACTTGACGGCCAACTGAGTGTAGGCCGAGAGAGGAGACAGAGAGGCAACGGCTGGAAGGAGGTCATGTAGGAATGAATGGCTATGGTTCATTATGTCTGGTGGTCTCTTGGTAAGTATGGTATTTCCTTATTAGGAGAGTTAATCGTGGTGCTGTAGTGCGTCAATTATACGGTTACGATGTATGAAATTCCAAGCAACCCCACCAAGGTTCCTGTGATGTTTTTTTTACCAAGGAGTACTTGGGAAAGCCCTGGAATGCATAATACCCCTGTCTTTTTTCCAAGACGGCGCTCCTCATGTCGTGCATACATCGGGCGATATTCGGTGCGGAGGTGTCATATACGTCGTATACCCCTCAGTAGACGGCGAACGCACCAGGCACAAACCTAGTACGAACATCATACGCTCAGCTTCACACCGACTGTTCTGCCCATGCAGCAGGCCATCATGCGCCTCGGTGTTTGAGATGATCTTACTATGTAGATGCAGTGCGACGCCCGCCCAGTTGGTTGCAGCAACCACCCTGCATCCGACGTGCAGCGACTAAATATTTCTCCGGCCACGGGTGATGGCGTCGCGTGCCCACTCCCAACCCTCCGTTCCATCTCGTAACACCATTTCCGGTGTGGCCGCATTTCCCCAGCCGTTCGCCATTGTGGTAGCGTCAGTCGACTATCGACGGAGGCAGGCGAGCCGATTTTCGACCTGTCGCCTGACATGCCCTGCATGTCTTTGACAGGTGTGTTTCCACTAAACCGAGGGTCACGCGCGTGGCGCCATGGCAAGGTAGCTTTAGTCAGACACACGTCCCGTCCGAGCTCCCTTTCCCCCAGACATGTTTAAGATGATTGACCGCCCGGTTGTCGGCTGGCTCCTCCGCTATGCCACGCCTCCTTCACGGACGTGTATAAGAGGTCTTGTTTGACACCGAAGTTGCCTTGCTACCAAAGAGTTATGTCCAAGGCACGCTACAACTTCAAGACGCGCCCGGTTGCGCACCCGGACGCCATTGTCGCGGGCGACAAGTACCGCTTTACTGTTCTCACCGATGGCCTGCTGCGCTTTGAATGGGCCGAGGACGGTCGCTTTGAGGACCGCGCGAGTACCTTTGCCATTAACCGCAAGCTGGCTGTCCCCGACTTTTACGTCTGGGACCGTGGCCACGGCATCGAGATTGTGACGAAGCGCTTCCACGTCGTGTATGACAAGAAGAAGTTCAGCGCCGAAGGCTTCAAGGTACATCTCAAGGGAAATGTGACGGGCACGTGGACGTACGGGCAGTCCGTTTCTAACCTGGGCGGAACTACACGAACACTGGACGGGGTAAACGGGCGGGCCAATCTCGGACCCGGTATCCTGTCGAGAGAGGGTATGACACCTCTGGACGACACCAAATCCATGCTCTTTGAGGATAACGGCTGGATTGCGGGCCGCCGAAGTGGAGAGAGGAGTGATCACTACATTTTCATGTATGGCCGCGACTATCGGGAAGCCATGCGCGCATTCTACGCAGTCTCGGGAAGCCAGCCTCTGCTGCCGCGGTATGCCATGGGCAACTGGTGGAGCCGATACCATGCATACAACGAAAAGGAGTACCTCGCCCTGCATGATCATTTCGATAAGGATGATGTGCCCATGAACGTGGCAGTTGTGGACATGGACTGGCATTTGGTATGGGACATTCCCGGCGGTGTCAACGGCTGGACCGGATACACGTGGAACAAGAAGCTCTTCCCTGACCCGGATGCCTTTATGAAGAAGCTGCACGATCGTGGGATGCGATTGACACTGAATCTACATCCCGCAGATGGCTTCAGGCCTCATGAAGACCAATACGCCGAAGTGGCCACATACCTCGGCATTGATCCCCAGTCCAAGCAGACGATTCCTTTCGATTGCACGGACAAGAAGTTCATGGACGCCTACTTCGACATTGTACACCACGAGCATGAAGAGCGCGGCGTAGACTTTTGGTGGGTCGACTGGCAACAAGGCAATACGTCCAAGATCCCCGGCGTTGACCCACTCTGGGTGCTCAACCACTTCCACTTCCTCGACTCTGGCCGTGGCTCGCAGCGTCCCCTGATTCTCTCGCGCTTCGGCGGACCAGGCGCCCAACGATACCAGGTAGGCTTTTCCGGCGATGCCATCATCACATGGGAGAGTCTGCACTTCCAGCCCGAATTCACAGCAACCGCGTCAAACATTGGCTACGGCTGGTGGAGCAACGACATTGGCGGCCACACGCACGGCTACAAGAACGACGAGCTGTACACGCGCTGGGTGCAACTGGGCTGCTGGTCCCCTATCCTGCGCCTCCACTCGGACAACAATCCCTTCAACACGCGCGAGCCCTGGCGCTACAACGCCGAAGCTTGCTCAATCGTTGAAGACACGCTGCGTTTCCGGCACCGCCTCATCCCATACCTGTACACCATGAACGCCCGCAGCGCTAGCCACGACGAACCCCTCATCCAGCCCATGTACTGGGACCACCCGGAGTGCGAAGAAGCCTACAACGTCCCCAACCAATTCCGCTTCGGCACTGAGCTCCTCGTCGCGCCCATTACGCAGCCCCGCTCCCAGACTACGCACCTCGGCGCTGCGAAACTCTGGCTCCCGGCTGGTGGCCGCTACGTCGACGTCTTCACGGGCGTCGTGTACGACCGCGCTGGCGAGTTGGCCGTGCACCGCCCGCTCGACCGCGTCCCCGTACTCGCAAAGGAAGGCTCCATCATCCCGCTCGATGCGGCGTATCGCCCTGAATCGGGATCGCCTAACCCGCCTAGTTTGGAAATCTTGCTCGTTGTCGGTGCGGACGGTAACTTTACGCTTACGGAAGACGATGGAACGGGCCATTTAGTCGATGACTGCGGGTTTAGCCTCGTTTCCTCGTCTGCCCTCGAAGACGCTTCCTCTACCGATGAAGATGAAGAAGACGACACGGTAACCTTCATCACCACACCCCTAACCTACAAGCAAGCCACTGGTGTCTTGAAAATCGGCCCTGCATCCCCTGCCCTCAACGCCCCGTCTATCCCTGCCCATCGATCGTGGAAGATTCGTCTCCTGGCACATACGCCACACAAGGCTAGCCAGATTCGCTGCGTTACTACCGCGCCGGCGACGAAGCGAAATGCGAAACCGTTGGCCGTCAATATTTCCACACAGGACAACGGCACCTTGATTGAAATTCCAGCGGTGCCAACAAATCATACCATTATTCTCGAACTCTGTCCTAGCACCAGCCCCGGCTCCAGCACTCCCACCATTTCCACCAGCTCCCGGGATCCTCAACTTGATATCCTTGACCCCAATCCCCTCATCTGGTCCCTTCTCGATGCCGCATGGCTCGACAATGACAAAAAATGGGACATTTATAACTGTGTTGATAACAATGAGCCTGTGCTGAACAAGGTGAGAGCATTGCAGGGACGAGGTGTGGAGAGGAGTGTTTTGGATGCAGTGTTGGAGCTTTTGTTGGCGGATGAGAGGTATGGCGGTACTGGGGAGGGGATGGATTTTTGAAAGAAGTCGAGGTTAATATAGAACTGTCCATGATGATGACTACTGTGTAAATGAATTTAGTATGAATGAAACGTTATAAGCAGTATGTGTTTTCATACAAGTGGTCATATCATACACACTCCACTCCACTCCACTATTCACACTACTTCACTATCCCTCATCATCGCCATCCTCACCACATCCACCACCACACTACGGCCTCAACTCCACTCCCTCCCTTCCCTTGTATCCCTCCATCGCCTTTTTAAATCCCTCACTCCCCAAAATCTCCTCCACCTTCTGCAACACCTTGCCCTCTCTCCTCCTCCTATACTTGTCCTCCTCGTTAACCTCTTCCGATATCCTCCTCGCACTCTCCAATCCTTCAAACTCCCAAATATTCGCTTTCATTCCCACCCCGTGATATTGATGCTTTGCCAAAAACGCCAACCATGCCTTTACAACATCTGGATGTCCATCTTGAATCTGAATCAAGCGACGCATGGTAACTCTTTCGAAATTCTCCTGGCTCTTTTTGAAAATGAAATTTGAACGGGGGACTGTCCAGCGCTCGGTTATGCGTGGGAGGGGGATGGGACCGCGCGCGCACAGACCGAGGTAGTAGGCGGCGCGGACGGCGAAGTCGGAGAAGAGGAGAAGGCTGCGGACGTTGTAGGTGCGGAGTTGCAGGTCGGCGACGGGGTAGCCGTGGGTGGGTGTGCGGCGCAGGGGGCGAAGATGGACAGCGCGGACATTGAGGGGGGTGCGGAGGGCTTCCAAGGCTTCTGTTGTGGCGGTATCGAGGGGCGGCTTGTCGGTGGGGAGGGTAATATCGTTTTTTCTGCGAGTGGGCGTGTTAGGAATTACGGTAATGTTGTGGGTGGAGAGTGGAGAGGCATGAGGATAACATACTCTGCCAGTTTAATCGGCTCGATACCCGCGCGCTTATAGATCTTCAGCAAGCCGAGATGATCAGGTGTGTTTTGCAATTCCTTCCATCGCCGCTGTGCTTCCTCGCGCGTTTTGGGTTCGAAGTTTTGCTGCTGCTTGTTGACTTTCTGTTGACTGGCGTAGAGTCTGGTCTTTTGTTAGTCATACCTCCAAAAGTAACACCCACCAGTTATCTTGTAGCCAGTGCAGAGTTTGTATGAGACATACTTCTTGTATTCGACAGGATCAATCCCCATATGCTCCAACCGCTGATCTAACGGCATATCTCCGCTCTCAAGCTCCATCCGTAACCGCGCAATCTGCACCGCATCTCTATCCTCTCGCGAACCGCTCTTCGCTCTTGAGAAAGTGTGCGTGTACGGTCGTGCTGTGGCGGGTTGTGTACTCTGTAGCAAGAAGTGCGCATTAGCAAACACACCCCTCCGTCAAAAGAACGTCGAGAATCCCGAATTCAGCGAACGCAATCCATACCTTCACCCTCTTCGCTGGGCCCCAAAAGGACCGCACACACCGTGGGGCGGCCATCTGCTCGATTAAAGAAAGGTACCGTAGTCAATTGCACACACCAATCGAGTTACCTGCAACCAACTCAAGACCAACTTCTTCCCTCCGATAACGCGCTAGTTCATACATGGCTTGGCAAACGTCGGAATACGCCGCGCCTTCCTTTCTGCACCCTAGACTACTTGTGTGAGGCTCCGATCGAAAGAAGTCACATGTACCTCTAATCTAGCCAGACCAAACTGTTTCGTTTTTTTCAATTCACTTTCACCAATTCCCGAACACCTGCTACAAAATCAAATTTCAGCATGGACTCCAACCTCGATACCCTCGCCGCGCCAAACGCCTATGCCCGCGCTAACGCAACCGCAAAGTATGTGCGCTCGCAGCTGCCCGCTGCGCTACAAGCCCCAAAAGTCGCCATTGTGTGCGGCTCGGGACTGGGCGGACTTGCCGATACCATTGAGCCCTCGCCCAAGGTAGAGCTGGCGTATGGAACGATTCCAAACTTTCCTCAGAGCACCGGTGAGTCGTGTGCAACATGAAGCCCTAATTAACATGCAGAAATGTTGATTCTCTGGATTTAGTCGTGGGACATGCTGGCAAGTTTGTGTTCGGGCAGATTGGGCCTCAAAAGACGCCTGTAGCGCTTCTTGTTGGACGGGCACAGTGAGTCACCGTGGGACAAGAACATGGTACAATCAACTTGATATTGACTTTGATAGCTTCTACGAAGGACACACCATGGATCTAGTCACCTTCGCTACGAGGGTGTGCAAGGTGCTCGGCGTCGAAACCATGATCGGTGAACTGAACTACGAAGCAGCAAATCAGGTCCATCAACTAACGTGTGGTAGTCACAAACGCAGCTGGTGGTCTGAACCAGACTTACCACGTGGGAGACATCGTATGCCTAAACGATGTGCGTCGTTCCCTTCTACCATTGAATGCCGACTGACGAAGTTCAGCACCTAAATATTGCCGGGCTAGTTGGTATGCATCCTCTGCGAGGCCCCAACATTGAAGAGTTTGGCACGCGGTTTCCGCCACTATCGGATGCATATGACCTAGATCTTCGGAGACGTACCCACAAGGCGTGGAAGAAGCTAGGCCTCGACCAGCAGAAGCGCAGGTTACACGAGGGCGTGTACGCGTTTGTTGGAGGACCAACGTATGCCATTCATCCCCCTCCTTTACTATATATACCCAACGAATGCTGACTGTTCCAAGCTACGAAACTCGTGTAGAGTGCCGAATGCTAAACATGCTTGGCGCTGATGTCGTGGGCATGTCAACTGTACCTGAGATTATCGTCGCACGACACGCTGGCATGCGTGTGCTGGCTTTCAGTCTGGTGACAAATGTCGCTGTTTTGGATGCAGGTGCTCGTGGGGACGATGCGGAGATCCAGAGCATGAACAAGAGAGAACTGACTGAGCATATGAGCAAAGGCAAGGCGAACCATGAGGAGGTGTTGGAGGCAGGACGGGAGGCAGCCAAGGATATGCAGGCATTGGTGAAGCAAATCCTGTCAGATCTTCAAGACGAATAGCCGGGTTGACAACCAGAATGACTCTTGTCTTGAATACTCCGGACTGACAGATCGTCATAGCGAAACAAATACAGACTAGAATAGACTGCATCGTTTGCAAGCAGGTAAGAGGTCGTACTGCCCTAACCGGAATGAAAAGCGAGGCCCAGCATTGTACTTTGGGGTGGATGGACCGAGCGTCATGCAGATCTTCAAGGTTTCACCACCTTGCCTTTGCTTCGCTTGGCTTTCAATGCGTTGTAATATGCCTTCTTCCCGCTGGACTTGGTCGTCTGGATATCCTGGTACTTCCGGTTGAAACGGCCACTGTCCTGCTCTTGGGCGATAACCTCCTCAAGCATAGTCTGTTTGCGCTCCTTGTTCTTGATACGGCTGCTGAAGAATTCTGTCGGGCCTTCAATGATGGTGCCAACTTGAGAGAACGCGGGAACATCGTTTTTCGCATTGTCTTTCTTGTAGTGGCGTTTCGGATCAAGGACGCTCCTCATCTTTAAGAGTTGCAGGTCTCGGCGCAATTCTGGGGTGAGATCGGTCTTGGGCATGTTGAACCATTGCGACCCAGCGGTTGCTTTCTTCTCCTACCAAAAGCCGTTAGCATGTGGCAACTGTCAAGTTGAAAATGCAAAACTTGAGTGGAATGATGCCTCAGTGTAACTATGAACTAATGGGACCTCAGTGGTGCAGGAGGGCAACCAAGACGGCGCCCCAGTCTGCTCAGTAAAAATATTTGGGATAGATATCATCACGGGCGTGGAGATGGATGAAACATGGCTTAAACGTACCTCTTGCTTCTGCTTCTTGAGCTGGAGCGGATCCTCAATCTTCTTGATACCATTAGCCAGAGCCTGCTGCTTCTTGTCGACAAGCTTGGAATGATCTAGGCGCGTAATGGTGCCGTCAGTCTTCTCGTACGTATCGGCGATATGGCCGGGCTGCAGCTTCGGCAGCCTGAAGGGAGCGTCGGTTGAAACGGCAGGCTGAGCTGCCTTTGCACGCATGCGGACGGCAGCCTCATTGAGCAGCTCCCGAATCTGCTCATCGGAAAGGTCATCATCGGTGTCGTCGTCGACGAGCGGCTGGTGCGTTGGCAACTCCATGTTGGCGTTGACAGGGTAGAGGTAGGAAAATTTGGGAAAGGAACTTTTTTCACGAGGCAGGGTGCACGCGCCACCTCGGCAAAACTAACCTCCCAGCCCCAGCTATTGTAGGTACCGCGCAAACAAGGCGGCCACGGTTGTGGTAGCATGCCGGCGGAGACTTATTCTGTACACTAGGTCATTCGAGCCTTTTGATGGTACTGCTGGTGGTGGCGCTTGACGGCATCTCGCAATCAGCTCCGCCACGTCAAGTCAACTACCCCCATTCTCCAAGCTCGCTTCATTTTCGAGCCGTCTGCGTTTGTCATATTGGCCTATGACGCGTGCCTGCATGTGCCGGCGCGGTCTCGAGAAAGGGTTATTTGAACAACTCATCGCTGGCATGGCTTCTTGCTTGCACGGCCAATAAAGGGGGCGGTATTCCAGCCAATGAGGTGGTGAAGATTGGCTGAGGTTCGTCGTCCTAGTGCGGTGCCTCGATGTGAAGTGTGTTGCCCTGGTAGCCTGACCGGCCTAGTTGTGGTCAGGATGGGCTCGAGTCTTGCGACGCGTGCAGGAGAGGATGTGACGGAAGCGGCAGAGCCATTGCGTCGCTACTGTGCTGTCACTCTGGCCGGGCTGGAGGCGTGGTGCGACGGGCATAGGACGCATACATATAAACATGGGCGGAGTGACCGTAGTGGGCAACATGGGAGCGACCTTGGCTACGTCACAATCTCGCGGCCTCGCGTGAATCCGTCAAATACTGCAGGCTGTCCCCGCCGTCTTTGCGTGCTTTCGGCGTACCTGAGTAACGTTGGGGCCCTGGCTTAGACCGCCGTTCGTGGTTCGTTAACGCGCTGGAAACCCACCAACCAAGCATCCAGTCCGCGAATATATACTTGAGCTGGAATTTGATTCGTCGGACCCAAGCAAAAGGTCAGTTGCGTCCCGGTGTCAACTCCATGAAGGGTTCGTGCAATAGCATGAAGTCAAGCTCATACAGGATGGCAGGCGCACACATAGCCGTCTCTTCGCCCCAAAAGACAGGTACCTGCGGCCTCCCCGCCCCTCGCTCTGCACCCTTCCCGGCCACTCAGACCGCACCTCGGACGCAATCACGACTTGCGCTCTCCTTCCACAACGCGCCCACCGCAACCCCCCCGAGCAGCCATTGGATATCGCGCCTTAACTCCTGCACCCACCCGCCGCCTTAGAAGCGCTTCTGTCATCCAGACACGCCCGCGGACAGACGTGAACCCTGCCCTATCGCGTAACACTTGCGCGACCCAGCCCAAGCCATGGACCAAGTCAACCTCCAGGGCCACGGCCAGCAGAAGATGCGCCAGTCGACGGCCGCGCCCCGCAAATATGATGGTCAGCAGGGTAACCCACTCTACGACTCTGCCAATGGTGGTCACTATGGTTAGTTGCGCCTTTCCGAGCTGCCTCGCTCCGCACGCCGTCCAGCTCTCCTTTCCCGCCGCACCGGCTATGGAACTCTATGCTGACTCTGAACCGCAGGCGCATCTGCTTCAGTACGTCCTCGCCTGTTCCTGCCATGCAGCCACTGATATTTGGTCCAGATTGCCGCAGCAAACCAAGCTCCCGATCCGCAGCTCTTCACCGGATCCTGGCAAAATGTATGCGCTCAAACTCACCGCCCTTGCGACGGTACAGACTGACGGTTGTAGGTGAATCAAGGTCTTACGGGCAACTACCGTGACATCCTTAACACGTACTGGCAGCAGCAGGTTACGAAGCTCGAGACAGACGAGCACGACTACAAGCTGCACCAGCTCCCCCTCGCCCGCATCAAGAAGGTTATGAAAGCCGACCCTGAAGTTAAGATGATCTCGGCCGAAGCACCCATCCTGTTTGCCAAGGGCTGCGACATCTTCATCACCGAGCTCACCATGCGTGCCTGGATCCACGCCGAGGAGAATAAGCGTCGCACTCTGCAGCGATCAGACATCGCCTCTGCACTGTCAAAGTCGGACATGTTCGATTTCCTCATCGACATCGTCCCGCGCGAAGAGGCTCTTCCCCACAAGAGGAGCGCTGGCCAGAATGCTGCAGTTCAGTCGTCGGCTGCAGTAGTTCCGCCTGGTGGAATGGCGCAGCCAGTACATGCCCAGCACCCCATGGCTCATGCCGACTACAGTATGAATCAGCATCTTGCTCAGCAGGAGGACTACCAACAGCCGGCCATGTACCCAGGCCAGGTGCAAGGCGATCCTAGAGCGTATGCACAGCAGCCCATGTTCGATCCCAATGTTTACAGTGGGTATAACCAAATGAGCCAGCAACCACAGATGTACGCCGTTGGCCAGCGTGGACCCGATCCTATTGCCGGCGACCCGCAGGCCTTTGGTCGCTATGAGGCCGACCCTGACGACGACGCTCAAGGCGAGCGAGTGGATGCCGATAACTAAATGCTATCGGACCACTTTCAACGACTGGATAACTATACAGTGGATCGCATTCAGGATTGTTGTGACAATAAAGCTGCTGTCAAGTTGAATATGGCGTTTGGGTACGGTATTTGGGCACGGCCGCGGAACGGCTACATATCATGAAGGCGTCACGAGACGGGTATCAATAATTCAATGGCAATCACCTTGTATACAGCTAGTTCTTAATTTTGTACCAGCTTAAGCAAGAGCGTGTCTGGCCACGCCCAAGTATGTCATTACCAGCGAAATTCCGGTCCGCTCCGGCAACTAGGCAAGGCTGAACATGGCCGGGATCTTCCTAGGTCTATGATCGCCCATAGCCTGATCCCCACGGGGTACTGCATTCGACGAGCGCCCGCTGTGTACGGAATACTTCTTATCAATTACACATGTTGATTCAAAGAAGTGCCCTGGAAAGTTGGCCAAGGTAGCATAAGAGCATTGGTCTCCGTCGATCCCAGCCAGTCCAAGTCAAAACCCATGTGTTTCCGTACGCGGGCCAAGTGTTAGACTTTCCCCCCTGTGTCCGTACCTGCATTTTCACAGGCAGACAGACATCCGTCCTGCTCCGGGCAATGGAAACACCGAGGCACCTGATTTTGTGACTTGGTTCAATATATCAGCCTCAGCCGCCGCTGAAGACTGTGCCTGAAACCCCCCACCAAGCTCACCAAGCCCGCAAACGAAACTAACGGTGTTACGAGTGTTACGAAGAGAGGCCGACTTAGCCTGTAAAGCATTAGACTGCCATTAGTCTGAAGCGACATCCCAGACATACTCCCGGTACCCCGCTACTGGCCTGTGCTTCACCCCACCTTCCTAGGACCAACAGAACACGCGCGTGGTGTGCAGCTCCTACTTCAAGCCACCAATTCTGCTTTTATTCTCTTCACCGACTCTCTTTCTTCAATTGCTTCATCTCAAACTACCTCTCTGAAACTAACCTCAACCCACAAAAATCACATCAAGATGGTCAAGGCCGTAGTAGCAGGAGCGTCTGGAGGCATTGGACAGGTACGAGCTGTGGACAGCTCACATCTACCTACGAGGGCCAGTAAACTGACCATGGATAGCCCCTCTCCCTACTCCTCAAGAACTGCCAGCTCGTCGACGAGCTTGCTCTTTACGATGTCGTCAACACACCAGGTGTCGCTGCGGATCTATCTCACATCTCCACTCCAGCGGTATAAGCTACACAAGCCCCGCCAACACACCACTATACTGAACGTCGATAGATTGTAAAAGGCTACCTCCCCAAGGATGATGGTCTCAAGGGTGCCCTGACCGGTGCCGACATCGTTGTCATCCCCGCTGGTATTCCTCGTAAGTCAGGCCAGTTGATCACTATATGATAGTAGAAGCTAACAAGTTCTCACAGGCAAGCCTGGTATGACCCGTGATGATCTTTTCAAGATCAACGCTGGCATCGTCAAGGGTCTCATCGAGGGTGTTGCTGAGTACTGCCCCAAGGCATTTGTCCTTGTCATCTCCAACCCCGTCAACTCAACTGTGCCTATTGCCGCCGAGGTCCTGAAAAAGGCTGGTGTTTTCGACCCCAAGAAGCTCTTCGGTGTCACCACCCTCGATGTTGTACGTGCCGAGACCTTTGTCGCAGAGATCACTGGCGAGAAGAACCCTGGCAAGCTGTACATCCCCGTCATTGGCGGTCACTCTGGCGAGACCATTGTTCCCCTATTCAGCCAGTCCAAGCCTAGCGTTAACATCCCCGCCGAAAAGATGGATGCTCTTGTCAAGCGCGTCCAATTTGGTGGTGATGAAGTCGTCGAGGCAAAGGAGGGCGCTGGTTCAGCCACTTTGTCCATGGCTTACGCCGGATACCGGTATGTTTGTTTAGCTGTATATTTGAATACAGCAACTGACTGCGAATAGATTCGCCGAGAAGGTCATCAAGGCCTCTAAGGGCGAGAAGGGTATCGTCGAGCCTAGCTTTGTCTACCTCCCAGGTGTACAAGGCGGAGACGCCATTGCCAAAGCCACCGGCACCGAATTCTTCTCCGTGCCCATTGAGCTTGGTGTAAGTGAAGACTTGCCTCATCTCTCTTAGTATCTCGCTGACATTTGTAACAGCCCAACGGTGCCGAGAAGGCCATCGACGTCGTCAGCAGCGCCAACGACCATGAGAAGACTCTGCTCAAGGCTTGCTACGATGGCCTATCAGGCAACATCTCCAAGGGCATCGAGTTTGTCGCAAACCCTCCCTCCAAATAATGCAGCTCGGTATGCTACTGTGCGAATAGGAGCTCATAGGTATCTGTAGGCAAGCTTTAGGCCGCCGTGGTGGATAACGAGATATGACACCATACGAGACACAATGTGGGCATCATGAATAAATGCCAATCTGTACTCGAACACGTTTGATGACTACGCAGTGATGATGAACATGTGCGTGACAGTCATGAGTATATGTCAGTGACATCAAGGCTTATAACCAGATGCTCACAACGCGGTATTATGGCAACAATACAAGAAGTGCGTGGCAGTTGTTTAGATGCCAACTATGGATGAGACGATGTCAGGCAGTCTATCACGTCCTTGTGTTTGGATACTCATGAACTCTATAAAACATAGGACATATATCCTCACAAGCTCTTATAACCCCAGAACGCCTTGCAATGCCGCTGAATCGTGTCATGTTATTTTCCCTTTCGCAAGCCTCAATTCTTCGCCCCAGCCGTCCGTATCTGAAACGTCGCGCCTGGCAACGCCGCACTCTCCGCCGTGACCGTTGCCTGTATCCCTAAACTAGCAAGACAGCCCCGTATCAGTCCTGCAGGGAAATACAGAAAAGGCTGCACCCTCGCCTGCGAATTTGCATCCCGTCCCAGCGCCACATCGCCCGTCTGCGCCACCAGCGCCGCCTGCATGCCGGCATCAAATTTTTTCGTATCAAACGACATGCGTCCTAATGGCTTGAAGGTATTGTCCGTCAGCACGTAGATTCCGCGG
>KE747825.1:332812-411787 GCA_000465215.2 Pyrenophora seminiperda CCB06 | reverse complement strand
TCTTGAGGTTGTCGATTGTTTCTAACATGAGGGTCCAAAGGTCTTTGCAGAGGAACTTTATGCAGTCAGGGGGGGTATAGGGCGGGGGGCGTCGCGGGAGAATCTGTTGGGTTGGGTGGTTTAGCTGAGGAGATTGGAAGAAGAGGGAAGGAAAAGAAGACGAGATTGGTGTATATAGTGAACGTACCTCTCCACCACACCCAACCCAACTCTGTAACCCAGCCCCTCCAACCGGTGAAATACCGCCTCTCTCGCCTCTTCGTCGTCTACCGTCCCAACAGCCGTCCCGCCTACAGGTCCGCCATCCGTTGTTCCCCGCGCCGTCCCTGTAACGCTCGCCGCCGTCGTGCTCGCTCCCGTGTCTCCGCGCCGCTCCTTGTCCGAGCCGCGCATCCATTCTTCCTCGCGCAGCGCTAGGTCTGAGGTTATGCGGTACGCCATGGGGACGAGCTCGATGAGCAAGAGGTCCAGACACGAGGTGTTTAACAGAGAGTAGGTTGGGTCTGGGTAGGTTGTGCTGCTGCTGGTGCCGGAGGTTTGGTGGGGGTGAGGGTCGCTGGCTGGAGCGAGGGGAGGTAGGGATGACATTGTTTGTGCCTGGAGAAGAGGACGGGAAGGTGTACGGGTTGGCGGGTTGTTGTCGTGGCGCGAGTAGCTTGTTTGTTTGCGCTTTGAGGCGTCGGCGGTTATGCGATTGTGGCGCGTGGCTTGTGGAGGTATTGTAGGTAGGTAGGCCGTTGGGTCTTGGACGGATATGGAGATGAGGAGGGACTGCCAACCGTTTGAGGACCCATCACGTCTGCATTCACGTTTCCGCTTGCACCAAAACTCCATCAACACCTACCTATCACATCCATCTTCTCCACCCCAACATACTATACTAATACCACAACAATCCCATGTATCGACCTTCAAAACTATCAAACTACGATCAATTCCATCCTGCATAAAATAGAGGATTTAGCACTCCTAGTGATCCTACCAATATATCTCACAATGGAATCATACTCTACCACTCTAACTAACACATCAGTACATGCAAATATTACCGTGCAGCTAGTCCTCAGCCCGCGAATTAGCTGGTGTGTTAGGGCGTACTAATGTATCTGCAACATACCGATGGACATTAGTTCGTAATCATCTTATACGTTACATGGCTATGCTGTAACAACGAAATTATACTAGTAATGGTATGTTAGCCATGAAGGATGGCAATGAGTAAGAGGGAGAGATGCAAACACAATATCATCCTGTATACCAGACAAGTTAGATCAACATAACGGACTAGTGATGCCATTTGCATGTTTTGAGACTTGTAAAGTACAATGAGTTGAGTTTCTCTGTCTGGTGCTGCGTCCCTCCCTATAAATCTATCTAGGCAGCGCCAGTAATGTAACATCTAAAGTACAATTCATGCTCCCAACCCTCCCATTCTCCTAAAGGAGCTGCAATAAAACATCGTATACAGTGAACTTACCCCCAACAATTTCAAACCTTGCCACGAACTCGGTTTCTCTCCTCCATCGCCAGACAGGCAACAACAAAGCCACTACCTTTTACTCTGTATTCGAATCCCGTGCACGAGGCGCCTCCTTTTTACGCTCTTTGTCGATATCTCGGGCTACCTCGCGGTCTGCTTTATTCAGAGCCTCAAGCTCTAAGCCATATCTCCTCCGGTCTAGTTTATTACAATACTCCTGGGAGAGTAGCGCTTCAAGTGTTGTAATCTCGTCGCTTTGTCCTTGGCCATGTGCTATCGGCTTCTTGTTCTTGTTCTGGTCTACGGCGATATCCTGCTTTCTGGGCAGTGTTTTGCGACTAGCCCAGCGATCCAGGTTAACTAGTAAGGAGCGAGTGACCGGAAATATAAGATAGGAGAAGTCAGAAGAACGTTCTTCCGCCGCGCGCAGGAACCAGTACTGAACTAGAGCGGAAACCTCACCCCAGTTCTCCGCATCCATGGTTTTAGGTAACTGTTTCCAAACGGATGCACCTTCCTCAGGCTCGGGTTCCCCTACTGTCCACAGGAGCTTATGGTGCGGTGCCGGATCACCTGGAAGTCGGTTCTCTAGCTCAAGTATCAACTTGGGCTCTGTGGTCGGGTCGTTCCCAGCAGCCAGATAGGCCCAAACACTTTGCTCATAGTAATCTGCCCCGCCACACTCGATTTGATAGTTGGCAAGAAATAGACGGACAAATGTGGTACGACCTTTGGTATGCTGCTTAGTATGCTTCTCGAATCTTCCAAGCCATGATTCGCTCATCCCAGAGAGGACCAATGCGGTGTATCCCAAAATATGCTTCAGTAGGTAGTCATAAGCACCTGGGCCCCCATCGTGTTCAGCGACTGGTCTATCAGGGCTTTGCAATGTGTTGTTCATGTTGTCGAGCTTTTCTTTCTGCGGAGCATTGTCGCTCTCCAAATCCAACTCTGTGTTGATCGCGATACGCCCAGAGTCGCGTTTATCTGAGAGATTGTAGCTCAAGGATGATTCCTGTGTCGTGCTATCGGATGTTGAAGCGCATTCCGATGTAATGGGATTGTCGTCCAGGAGCTGATGAACAGTGTTGGTGTCGTTCTTAGATTTAGCCCGAGCTTCATCAGCTTTCTGCTCCACAGTCCTATTTCTACCTTGCGCTTGCACAGACGTCTTCTTAGACCTTTCCCGGATCTTCCTTTTCATCTTGATCGAGGGTGTTTTCGTCGGCAGCGTCAAGGCTTTGTGCGCTTCTGCATGTTCCTTCCTGATATTTTTGCTGCTCTCGATCCTCTCCCTAAACCTTTCAAGATAATCACTTTCATTAAATTCTTTCTCACGGGCGGCGCTCTCCTTGAGTGATTTTTTAAAGTCTTCCGTCTGCTGCAAAGCGTCGAGACAGGACCGCAGATTGCTGTAGTTGGGCCTCGGGAGCTTGACATGCCACAATCCTTTTTCGCAAGCCCACACGAGGAAGTAGTGCTGGATGAGTGCCAGAGATCGTGGATCCATGGGCTCTTTTAGACCCTGCCAAATATCTTCATGCCATCCAAGCGGTGCAGGTACAGATTCATTCGGCAAATATCGTAGGTCTTCTTGCGTGATATGTTTGGTACCATTCGAACGAGTAACCGACCCGTCTGGATAGACGTAAGCTGCTCCGTTGTACGACCCGATGTATAGCCTGAGTGGCTGTTCATATGTCTCGGCTGTTTTAGAAATTTCTAACTTCGTGGTTGCAGGTAAGAAGGCGAGAATCCTGTGATGGCCATCTTTGTAGAGATCAGTGTAGAGGTCGAAGAGGAACTGTGGGATGGCGCTAGCAGAGTCGGCCATGTTGAGAGTGGCAACGTCCGACTATGAGCGATGCGCGTCTTCGCGCCTGTGTTGTTGACTCGATAGGTCAGCTTATTGCAGAGTATCCATGTGCAGTTATTGAGCTGTGTGTGAGTGAGTTGATGAGTGGCATTTGGAAGATGTTTTGCGGGTTATTTATACTTTATGGCGAGCCTCTAATCATAACATGATCAGTGCGCACAGCGATTTGAAAAGCTTTGAACCTCCTAGTGAAAGTCCAATACAAAATCCCGTAGACCTGGCGCACATCAACTGTGGCCAATTAGGTGCTCTGTTATGGAGTAGAATTGCCTCAATCGTCGACTAATCCAGTTTAACAGCTAAGAACACGTACAGCGGACTCTGCAATTTACGCTGTTGAAGATCCCTATTGGTCGAAGTCTTGTTGTGTTGTGGACTAACGGCACATCATACCAGGGTGCGTCATACATGGCCCTTCCCCATGTGTTTGGCTAGCTCCTACTGCATATATAAGCCTACAACAGGCCCTTCATCTACTTGACCACTACATCTCTTACTACTATCAGCCCCAAACAGTGAATACCTTCCTAGGTGGCATTCATCATGGGTGCGCAACACCCGCCAAACACTGCAGTAGATGTTGACTCGGTTGACAGCGACGTTCCATCCGGAGATACAGCAACGATGCAGGCACTAGAGAGCAAACTGGGAAGAGACTTACTAGGAGCGCTGCCGGATCTGGATTCTCTCGACTTCCATCAACAAGACGACGAAGAATATCTTCCGATCTACCTCCATCTCGGTATTTGCGGCGACGAAGTCTCTGACAAAGTATGCGATCTCTACTTCTATATGAAGCCAAGCACGAAGAACGGGTCCGCTCCAGGAACATGCATTGTCATCGGGAACACGGTGGCGGGCATGGGCAAGGGCAACACAGGTACCCAGATCGATCTTCAACGCCTCCTCAACATGAAAACATCCGGGATTGCGCAGCTTGTCTGGCCGTTCCGCGCGATCGATCACCCAGAGCAATTCAAGGCGGTGGCGAAGTGGTGCTTCATCAAAGCTGCAGAGTCGCACGTCTTCGGTTTCAAGGACCACGATATTCCGTATAATGAGAGTTTTCAGTCCCAACTCAGCAAGGCCTGCGATCGCATCATGAACGCCAAGAATGGTGGAATCAAGATGGGAGTTGACAAAAAGGCAAACGACAAAGTAACCCTTGCTCTCATGAAGTTGAAGAGCGAGAAGCGTACGACGAATATTAGTGGTAATGTGGCACGAGATGTCCTTGAGACGGGCCTCTCGAATTTGGATGATTTGCCGCCGGGGTTTCTACGCATGATTGATGCGCCAGACAGGAGGAACAGCTCCCGAAGTAGTCCAAATTCTCACGCCGGGCCCGCCATAAAGGAGGATGCTCGTACTCCGGACATGATCTTCTCCTTCACTTCTCAGCAAGCCGAGTTTCTACACGAAACGAATGCCCTAAGCAGAAGAAACAACTCGCCATATGGTCTAAATTCCTCCGCTGGATCCGCCACTAAGGAGGATGCCGGTACTCCAGACATGATGTTCTCCTCTTCTTCTCCGCTAGCTGAGCCTCTACCCTCTGGCCCTTCACGATCTCCCCGGGATCGATTTAACGGGCTACATGGACGCTCTCGTCTTTTCGATGTAGGCTCTTCCAAGTCATCACCTTCACCACCTAGGTCAGGTATGCCAGCATCGAGATCAGAAGCGCGTCGGCGTGAGAGGATTGCGGAAAAAAAAACTCTTGCTCGTACAGAGGAAGACAATGGAGGGGTCCATAATCCGCAAGCACAAGAAGAAGCAAGATTTGAAAAGGAAGGTAAATTGTGTTAATGAGAAGTTGAAAGCTCTATATTTGGAGGCTGTGGCAGACGGGGGAGAAGAGTAGGATGTACATGTGGTGGCGACGAAGACGGCGATGATATGCGTGCATGTGTTTGAAATTATGTAGATGAGCCAAATGGCGGAATGTATTACGTGTGTTTCACAATGGCTGCATGTCTGCTATGATGGAGTGTGAGTGATGTGCAGTACCGTACGGAGTATGTATGTACTCGGTACCCTTGTTTAAGCGAGCGTGGTCCATGCTCAATGCCGCGGCATAGGTAGCGCATGGGAGCTCGAGCTCGCATCCACAGGGTGAAGCACTGAGCAGGCAATCCTCTGCCAACGCCGCCCCCTCTTCGCTTGCACGCCGCCGCCACCGCCATGCTTTCCGGCATCCTCATCTTCAACCAAAAGGGCGAGAATCTCATCTTTCGCGCCTTCCGCAACGATTGCCGTCCGCGACTGGCCGATGTGTTCCGCATCCAGGTGATTTCCAACGCCCAAGTCCGCTCGCCCATCCTTACGCTTGGCTCGACGACGTTTAGCCATGTCAAGCACGAAAACATCTACCTGGTTGCCGTGACCAAGAGCAATGCCAACGCCGCCCTGGTGTTCGAGTTCCTGTATCGGCTGGTCGGGCTGGGCAAGGCGTACTTTGGCAAGTTCGACGAGGAGGCGGTAAAGAACAACTTTGTGCTCGTGTATGAGCTGCTGGATGAGATTCTCGACTTTGGCTACCCCCAAAACACGGAGACGGATACGCTGAAGATGTACATTACAACCGAGGGAGTCAAATCGGAAAGAGCCATGGTAGCTGCTTCTGCTTCCTGCTTCCACATGCGCCAACCGACACACTGACACGACGACAGGAGGACTCGTCCAAGATCACAATGCAAGCCACGGGCGCGCTCTCGTGGCGGCGGGCCGACATCAAGTACCGCAAGAACGAAGCGTTTGTCGACGTGATCGAGGATGTGAATCTGCTCATGTCTGCAACGGGCACGGTACTACGAGCCGACGTGAACGGGCAGATCATCATGCGCGCATATCTTTCGGGCACACCAGAGTGCAAGTTTGGCCTAAACGATCGACTGACGCTAGGCGAGGACCATTTGCAGCAGCCTTCGGGCAACAAGGCAGGCGCCAAGGCGACACGCGCAGCCGCAGGGAGTGTCACGCTCGAGGACTGCCAGTTCCACCAATGCGTCAAGCTCGGCAAGTTCGATGCCGACCGCATCATCTCCTTCGTGCCACCGGATGGTGAGTTTGAACTGATGCGATACCGCGCCACCGAGAACGTCAATCTGCCCTTCAAGGTGCACGCCATTGTCAACGAGGTAGGCAAGACCAAGGTTGAGTACAGCATCGCCATCCGCGCAAACTATGGCTCCAAGCTGTTCGCCACCAATGTCGTTGTACGCATCCCCACCCCTCTCAACACCGCCCGCATTACCGAACGAACATCGCAGGGCAAGGCCAAGTATGAGCCCGAGCACAACAATATTGTTTGGAAGATTCCGCGCTTCACCGGCCAAAGCGAGTTTGTCTTGAGCGCAGAGGCC
Source organism: Pyrenophora seminiperda CCB06 (assembly GCA_000465215.2). Classification (NCBI taxonomy): domain Eukaryota; kingdom Fungi; phylum Ascomycota; class Dothideomycetes; order Pleosporales; family Pleosporaceae; genus Pyrenophora; species Pyrenophora seminiperda. The sequence goes on along the minus strand of KE747825.1, from coordinate 405,066 downwards.
AGTTTGACGAGCATGACCAACCAGAAGGCGTGGTCACGACCGCCGCTTAATCTGAGCTTCTCGCTGCTGATGTTCACCAGCTCTGGACTGCTTGTCCGCTACTTGAAAGTGTTTGAGAAGAGTAATTACAGTAGTGTGAAGTGGGTACGATACATGACGAGGGCGGGGAATTACGAGATAAGGTACGTCGAACCCCAGCCGAGCCTTGACTGCCTTTGTCTCACAAGTAGACTACAGATTTTGAACCTTGCTATACTGTATATTGCTTTGGGTTTAAGTATCGTGTTGCATTGCAGGCGTCATGGTACCAATTTTTACGATATCCCTAAACATAATGGAACACATCACATCAACTTGACCAGTATCGCGCTCTGGTAACAAACCAATCCTCATTCCCTAGCGCCGCTAGTAGGGCCGAGGTTCCATGTGCAGCCTTGTGGCACGGGTTTTCGCGTGCTGGTCACGTATGCGGGGTTGGGGGGGATCTAAATTCCCATTCCCACAGAATCTTTCTGGTTGCTCTGAACCGTGCCGCGGCCCTAATCACAATTGTGACGGCAGGAATACGATTGCTATTGACGACAAAGTCCTTGAAATACGTCATCACAACATGGAACATAGATTTCACGTCAGGGGAGTATCAGGCGTGTTTGAAGGAGAAATTCGCAAAGGGGAAGGCGACCGAGCAGGCTGTGAAGGCTGTGAAGCTCTCAGACTAGTCCACCAAATAGAAGCCGGTTACGCAATGATATACTACATGCTCTCCAGAAGCTTGGATTCATACTTTCTCTGTTAATCTCAACTTAGTACAACACACCCTTTGTACTCCGGACCTCGCCCTCCCACTGCTTCACTACTGTTGTCGCATGCCTAATGGCAACCGCGAGCGCCTTGAAAGCTGATTCTGCCCTGTGATGGTCGTTTTCGCCCCGTATACAATCCACATGAAGTGTAGTGCCTGATGCCTGCGCAAAGCTCTGGAGACAATGCGGAATCATTTCACAGCTCAAGTCACCAATCTTCTCTCTCCTGAGCCCCAGCTCAATGATACTATATGGTCGGTTCGACAGATCAATCACAGCCCGCGACAGCGCCTCGTCAAGCGGCGCATACGCATGTCCGAAGCGGGCGAGGCCGGTGCTACCTTGCAGAGCATTCTTGAACGCCGTGCCCAGTGCGAGAAACGTATCTTCGCTTGTGTGGTGGTCGTCAATGTGCAAGTCGCCTTTGCACCGTATGCGCAGACTCCAGCCAGCGTGCTTGGCGAGGGCGTGGACCATGTGGTCAAGAAAACCGATGCCAGTGTCGACAGAGATCTCCTGGGATGCAGACTTTTGCGTTGCATGGTCCTTGTCGACCTTCTCGCCTTCACCATTGAGCTTCTCCTTATCAAAGGCGGCCCAGAAGTCGCTGTGCTCGTAAGGTGCAAGCTCGCCGCCGTCAAGGTTTATCGAGACCTGGATCTTTGTCTCGTTGGTGTCGCGGTTGAGGGAGCAGGAGCGCGGCATTGTGGCAACGGCGTAGCTTTCCTTTCTTCAGTTGTTTGTGCGGTCTGAGATGTTCAGAATGGGGATGAGGTGTCAAACTGCTGTCGTAGAGGGTGACAAATCGAAAGCGGGACAAAAAGTTCAAGCGGTTCAGTTTTCGGCGGGGGTTCCCCCACGCCCCACGTCATGGCGCCAAGCAATATAAGGCTGAAAAGGCTCAAAAAGTCTGGCCAAGCGCGCCGAATCGCCGAACTACTTTGGAAAGTCCGCTTCTCCCAAAATTTTGATGCCGAAAAGTCACGCTTGATTCAGCCCAAACGCGAACTGCACAAAGAAATATATTTGGAGTACAAGAACAAGGCACTCTCAACATGCCCGGCGCCACCGAAGAATCAGCCCCAGTCCAGATCTTGGACCCAACCTCGATGGACGACGAGGAAATCGACCCATCAGTTGATCGCGACAGGATTCGTGTGGTACGTGGGGAAGCAAGAGGAGCTCAGGATATACGTCTAAACCCGTCTAGTTATCCGGCGCAACCGAGACGGCTGCGTCTTTCCAGTTTGACGGCGAGGATCACACGCTAGGCAATGCGCTGAGATACATTATCCACAAAAAGTGAGATGGTATATATTTGTGCAATGAGCAGCGGCTGACAGTAGGGTAGTCCTGACGTGGAATTCTGCGGATATTCCATACCACATCCATCAGAGGCCAAGATGAACTTGCGCATCCAAACATATGGTACGTCTTGGATTTGAAATCTTATCCACGCCCTGGCTAACAAGGGCTCAGATGGTGTTAGTGTTTACACTGTTCTCGAGAAAGGTCTCGAGGATCTAATGGCCATGTGCGACATCGTTGAGCAAAAGTTCACGATTGCACGAGATGAGTTTGCGAACAAGATGCAGGAATAGAAGCATGACAGAAGTATTAGCACGGATTGATTGCATTGTAGGCGTTCACGGGTAGCACAGGCTCAATGGCGAACGGAAAGGAAATGGTATTGTCTTCAGTTATATACACCGAATTTTGTGACTGCTTTACTACTGGACACAGCAATGGTGAGCCAATCAGTTGCGACCCTAAGTATGTGTTAGGTTTCCAAAAGTCATGATTTGCAGGCAAAGTCCTTGCTTACCTCCAAGAAGCCGTTGATGAAGTTGGTCGGCAGCCTTGCCTTGGGCTCCTCTTCGGCGCGGAAGTACTTCAAGACGTGTGATAGTTGCTTCCAGAAATTCAAGGTTTCCTGTCTCGCGCATCAGAACATATCCCTCTTCCACCTGTGTCGATTGCTGTACCTGAAACTCTTGATGGCTATTGAACAGCAGCACATCCACCGTTTTCAGTTGATTCACATATCGATGCCGCTCGAATTCTTGCCGCATTTTGGTCCGCAGTGTGGAAACGGGCAAGTTGAGCGAGTACATGGTCTGGATCTCGGGGGCCTGTACCGTTGCTGTCAGCACTCTGCTCCAGTACCGCTTGGCTGGTGCCAGCTTCTTCGCAAGCTGTCGCGTCCATGTTCCGGCCCGGGGTTTTCCTTGTGTATGATTCCTTCACACAATTCTATTCCCCTGCAGTGCCTATAGGATCGGGAGTGCACGTACCGACCGCAGCCAGTCCCGGTAGCTGTGAATGACCCTCCTCTTCGCATCACTCCAGTTGATGGCTGTGCCCACGTTAGCCATGTCCGTCACTCAATGCTGCATGCGGATATTCACTAACATGAGCGCGTGCGCTGGGCGAGGTAGGTAGGGTTAATGACCATGTTGGCGGCGTTGCGGAGCTCCAATTACTTCCAAAGCTCGAGTTGTGGTGACGATAGGGCTCGGGTCAAGTGGAGTGCCAAGCCATGGCGTTAGCGCGGGTGTGTCGACGGCGCATTCGCAAAGTGCATGGTCGACTGCTGCGTCCGCGGGACGACTTCCATCAACAACTAGACTCCAAATATCGCGCCCAAGGATATCACGTCGCCCTCTCCTCATCTCAGTTGTCTCAATTTAATTCTACGTCTGATCGCCTACCCCGACACACATATCCACAGCAGACATGCCTCCAGTTCGCACTGCACGCGCTTCGAGAAAGGCGCCGCCCGAAGGCTTCGATGACATTGAAGATACGCTCTTGGAGTTCCAGAACAAGATGAAGGACGCCGAGAACGCCTCCCACGAGGGAAAGAAAAAGTACGAAATGACATGGCCTATCTTCCAGATTGTCCATCAGCGCTCGCGCTACATCTACGATTTGTACTACGAGAAGGAGGCCATCAGCAAGCAGCTCTATGACTACTTGCTCAAGAACGGATACGCGGATGCCATGTTGATTGCCAAGTGGAAGAAGCAGGGATATGAGAAGGTGCGTCGCCTGCCACCATACATGTATATTTGACTGGGGCTAACAAAGTCTAGCTGTGCTGTGTACGCTGCATCCAAACCAAAGAGACCAACTTCCGCTCGACCTGTATCTGTCGTGTGCCAAAGGACGCGCTCAAGGAAAACCAGGATATCCAGTGCGTGAATTGCGGCTGCCGAGGATGCGCCTCCAGCGACTGAGGCCCGTCAAAAAGGAACTAAGAAGAGAGGGCTTGATCTTTATACAAGGCCGTATAGATCTCCACCAGGATATATGGAAACAACCATGGCATTCTGTCACAGCTACGTTGTAGATACGGCGCGTTCAGGGGCACGCAATTACACGACATCCCAGTACTGGACACTCGACGTAGCGTCTGCAGCGTCCGCCACAGTGTTACGACACGTGCATGATTTGAGAAGGATAAAAGCATAGGGTGTGTCTATTGGCCACTTCATTTTAATTCAATTGTTAACATGTCTACAGAAGAAGTGTGAGTGATGATGCTCCCGACCCGAACACCTGAACCAAGATGGGGTATACCAGTGAAATCATATACATTAATCGTGAGGAAAAAGACAGCTCCGTTCCGACAAACCTCCTTTTTGCTAAGCCAAAGCCGAGGATCCCGGCCTACTGCTTCTCTTGGATGAGCCTGCCATGTTCCTTCGCTCCTGACCGCTCATACGCTGTGGTCTTTGCCCTGACATGTCCTGGCCGAACCTCGAAGAAGGCAAACTCTCCAGAATATCCTTTCGTTTCACCCAAGCTGTTGGTGGTGGTGACGTTGGCCACAGGTCCGAAATTTCGGTCCCTAAGCTTTTCCGTACTGTGCTGCCGCGCTTTAATTTGAACGGGCTCGATGAGTCGATTGGCGAATCGGCCCCTGATCGTTGCTTTCCCGATCTTGCAGAAAGCTGTGATTTCCTCGTGCTTGTTCTGTTGCTTCCGCGCCGCTGTTTTTGTGGCTCTTGTCGACGGGGCGGTCGCGGTCCTACATACCGGCCACCATTGACCTGAGTACTATAGGCAGCCAGATTGAGTACCCTGCTTCCCCTCTTGCTGTCTTCGACCGGTGGGATGAAAGAGTTGCGGCGCTTCTCTGGAGTCAGCGGCATCAGCTTTCCCATCAGAATTGCTTTGCGCGTCTGCCTCCGCCGCCACCATAGAAGAAAGAAGACCCATATAAAGCATACGCCGATTACAACGGGTATCATGCTAAGACCTAGTTTAGTCCCAAGAGTCATTTGGTGTCGTGGGGCTGTTGGATCATCGGGAGTGTATCCTGAGGGGACTGATGGTGTCGGTGTGGGTGTTAAGGGATGTGTTATGATGCTGCTTGTTGAGGGCGGCGGGCGTTTCGGTGGGTGACTTGATGTTGAGTTTGTTATATTGGGGTATGTACGCGGAGGCGAGTGTTTTGGCACATTAACGCGAGGGTAGACTCGCGGTAACTTGCTGAGTGGGCTCATGTTGAAGATTGTAACTGCAGCAGGTGGGTTTCAACGTCTTCTCGGATTGAGAACTAGACAATTACAACAAAAGAGGTCATGTCAAATCAAATATGTAGACGAAGACAGAAGGAGGTTAGGGATCGTGTGTATGTTTGATGAGTAGCTCTTGTTGACCGTACTGAGCGCAGCCTTGAAACCAACAACGGATAGGGCGCCCTTTGTAAAGAATACAACGAGATGCACGGCCGAGCCACCACCACCGACACTTTCTTTGCTTTCTCGGACACGATAGCACTGACCAGCAGCTTAATCCTGTCTATCTCGGCCACGGATATCGATATGCAGAGCGTACGTCGCGCCACAGGCAGCAGTGGAGACAAAGGACAGCTCCGTTGGGCATCTTCCGCACTTATTTTGGTAACGCACAATGAGAAACACATGACGCCCCTTGCAGGACGATGGATGAGGAAAGTTTGTTGTACCTACGCTTATCCACAACATGTCGTGATTCCCCGTCCCTCCTCCTTTTCGCTTGTTTTGTCTCCCCTACAACGGCGATAGTGTACCTTGCACGTCTGCCCATTCGGGTCCTGCGCCGTTGCTTGCTTTTCCCCCGCCTCTCGCATAGCAACCTCATTTGGAAATCTCTTCTGCTCTCCCAGCAGCACCGACGTTGTTACCTTTGAACCAATCACACTTGCTTAAAAAATAATCGGCATGATGTGCACTGGTCTTGCAAGAGATGATTCCTTCAACATGATGTGAACGTTGAAGTTGCGATCAGCAGGACAGCTAACGTTGGAGGGGAGCCGCAGAGCGGGTAGAGCAGTAGGCGCAAACGCTAATTCTAGTTTGTGGCTGGAAATGCTTGCGCAGGGCTTCGGCTGAGGCTGAAAGAGGGCGGCACCGGATACGTTGGTTGGAAAGGGGAGGGGTGGGTGTTTCTGGTGGGCGTCTTTTTCTCTGCGGCGCCTGTTTGCGGGGCTGGGTCGGCGCCGGTTGCGGCAATGACCCGTTTTGGGGTTCAAGGTGGCTGAAACGTGAAACGGGTTTGCAAACAGGCTGCTGCGGTTCTTATTTGCATTTGATGTGGGAAAGTTCAGAGGCGCAGGTTGCGAAGTTGCGAAGTTGTAAAGTTAGGGAGGTGGGGAAGAGAGAGGTGAGGTTTGTCAGCTGTTCTCACGTTAACGCATGGACTGCTATGTTTGTGTCATAAGTTATGACTCATAACTGTCTCGTGGGTGCTGGATCAAAAAGGAGATGGGTAACGCCTGTATCCGTAGGTAGTGCTAGCATTGTTGTCATGCTCGTTCCGGCAACCGGGGCGGTACTTTCGAGTCGTACCGTAGCAATACCGCCTACCCATACAGTATAGGGTTGCTTTTCATTTTATGCGTCATCCATGGCTGTATTGAAATACGGAGTCTATCTCCTCATTGTCATCCTACAGATATGGTTTCGTTGTCCGCTGCATGACCATAGGCAAGTTTGCGGGAAAGGGCCAAGTTGGCTGGGCGGACAGACATAAGTGGAACTTGGACGGTAATAGTAGACATGATATGTATACAGTAGGTCCATAGGAACTGTTAGACCGGAAGTCAGACAGAGGTGCCTTGAAGCATGTTGGCATATGTGAGCAAGTAGACGCTCGTGATGCACATAGTACGAAGTAGCTAGACGAAGTTGGCTCATGTTGTTTCATTCTAGATGCTTTGAACGAGGGCGTTTCTCATACAGCAACGGACCGAAGTCAAGCCAAAGCCAAGATGCCATGTCGGACAACTAGGTCCGGTCGTTTCACAAGGCGCATCCCAAGACGACCGACCATTGATATCTAACACTGAGTGTACCGGTGGCGCCACATGGACAGAGCAGCGTGGTATATAACAATGACAGGCGTACATGTAGCTCTTGAAGTAGTTACCTATTTGTATTTACGATGCCGATGTTTCCTACCTCTGAGAAAGCGCTACTGCTCCCCATTGCCGAGACTGGCGTCGCGGCCAATATGGAAGCACACGACGACGGCAACGACGGCAACACGCGCATCGAGTGCATGTTGCTGCTGGCGACGCTGATGCTTACAGCCTTCCAATTCTTCGTCCTCTACAGCGCAGATGGCGGCGTCCCTATCGCGTTCGGGGCGCAATGCAGTGCTCTGCTGGCGCAACTCGCGCGCGGGCTCCGCATCTCCATCCCCGCCAGCCTGCCGACGGCGGCCATGTTGTTCCTCGTGGCACCGTACGTGGCACAAAAAGAGCGTCTGGTCATGACGCGATACGCCATCCTCGCCTGCTATCTCGTCGGCTCGACGTTGGGGTCACTGCTGCTGCTTTAAGTCGCCTGGTCCGAATGTGGACTAGCGGCTAACCGTATAGGCGATATCGGTACCAGGGCAGGGAGGGACCTTTTTTTTTGTTGTTTGTGTCGCACGTCGCAACACTCGGAAGAGGCGCAAGGACTAGCAGCTGCTTCGTTGCTTCCAATGCAAATGTCTTCTCTTACGCGTCCGAGTGCGCGTCTCCTCTCCCGCACCAAGCGCCTCTTCACCGAGCAGAGTCGACGATACGCAGCCCCGGGCGACAGAGAGATACCGGCTGCGAAGAAGCACCATGTCCCAACCTCGGGCACCTACCCGCGCGGCTTCAAAGTTGGCAGCGCACATGTCGGCGTCAAGGCGTCGAATACCCGCTTCGACGACCTGGCCCTTATCACGTCCGACACTGACTGCGTGGCAACCGCCGTCTTCACAAGGAACAAGTTCCAGGCCGCGCCTGTAACAGTGAGCAGGAACACGTTGATGAAAACGAAGGGCAAAGGCATCAAGGCCGTCATCGTGAACTCGGGCTGTGCCAATGCCGTGACAGGTAAGGGGGGAATTGAGGATGCCTGGACCATGGCCAGACACACCGACGCCTGCCTCACCGACAGTTCCGACGGTTCCGACGACGTGCGAGCCCATCGCAGCCTCGTCATGAGCACTGGCGTCATCGGCCAGCGGCTACCCATTGATAAAATTACAGCCCAGATCCCCACCGCATTCGCCAATCTGGGCGACACACATGACCACTGGCTAAGTGCCGCACGCGCAATATGTACAACCGATACCTTCCCAAAGCTCATATCCAGAACCTTCAAGCTACCCAGCAGCGACCGGGAGTACCGTATCGCTGGCATGACCAAGGGCGCCGGCATGATACATCCCAACATGGCCACGCTGCTGGGCATTATATGCACTGATGTGTCCATCGACAACTCATCACTCCGCTATGCACTGCGAGCCGCAGTCATCCCGTCATTCAACAGTATCTCAATTGATGGCGATACATCTACCAACGACACTGTAGCTGTTCTCGCCAACGGTCACGCTGGCGAGCACCACATTGACTCGAGAAGTCATCCTGATTACGACTCTTTCAGGTCTGAACTTGAACGCTTCTGCGTTGATTTAGCCAAGCTGGTGGTCAGAGATGGCGAGGGCGCAACCAAATTCGTGACCATCAAGGTCAAAAACGCTGCAACCATGGCCACTGCACGCCGTCTCGCGTCCAGCATCGCGTGCTCGTCCCTCGTCAAGACTGCCCTCTACGGCAAAGACGCGAATTGGGGTCGCATCCTGTGTGCACTTGGATATGCCCCCTTTAACGGGCCAATAGTGCCTCAAGAGACAAGCGTAAGCTTCGTACCCTCAGATGGCAGTGCAGAGCTGAAGTTGGTGGTGGATGGCGAGCCGGAGCAAGTCGATGAAGCTAGGGCAGCCGAAATCCTGGAAGCAGAGGATTTGGAGGTCAGGGTCAGTGTGAGTAAGACACCGGGACCCGAGGCCGTATACTATACTTGTGACCTTAGCCACGAATATGTTACTATAAATGGCGACTATAGGACTTAGGCCACTGGTATGGGGATTCAGGATAGTAGCGGAATATATATATATATAAACACCGAGGATACTTGTGCACTATCTTGTCCGATGAGATACAAAAAAAATACCACTTTCTTTCCACTCACCATCATTCTCTCGGCTCTCAGGAACAGCAGATGGGCCCCTTTTCTGCGCGTTGGGAGCTAATAGCTGACCATGGGGGGCCGGTGCCGCACTGCGGTATACTGACAGACGCATGTGTGCGGTGTAGCAAGTGTAACGTGTACATGTCCGTGTATCAAGTACGTCCATGGTGCTGGTAGAGCATTGTCCTCGTCTGTGGGTTAGACTTTGGGGTAATAACGCAGACTAAGTGAGAGTACCGGTACTGTACGGTACGGTACGTCTAGGGGTGGATCCCTTGTATGTCTGCCTCTTCTACCACTCAACACCTACTTCCAGCCACTGACCGATCCATGCATATATGCATGCATGCCACTAGACCAATGCAAATGCAATGCAGAGTGACTTGCATCTTGTTATTCTACTTATTCCGTACCGTATGCAACATGGACCAGACCCTTGTGAGAAGGGAGTTGGAGGTCGGGGGGAAAGAGGGGGCAGGTGCGCTATGGCAAAGCACTAACTAAGAAGCAAAGCAAATGTGTAAGCGTGAGGGCTGCTAACAGAGGGACAGGAGAAAAAAAAGAGACATACGACAGCGGGGATTCGCCAATGGTCACCCACTTGACTACTAGTCCGCCGGTTAAAGATTTATCGTGTGGAGAGCAGACGGGATCCAGAGTTGTTGCTTTACCTGTGGTCGTATGTGAAAGAAATGGCGCACGTTCAGATCCATATTCCTGCGTGGTAAATGGTTGGCTATACTACAAAACCATCAACCGGCACGCCTAAGGAACACCTGGGCATACACCACAACACCACGACAGCAAGCGCGAGCAAAGACAGTATCATCAAAGATCAAGACACATGTGCAATTCGCTGAGCAACAAAGACTATAGTATCCGCTACGTTCAGGCATGGTCTCATCCACGTCATTACGCCATAGAACCAATGACCGTCAACCACTTGTCAATCCTGTCAAACATCCGTCTTCAATATATCATTACGCTCGCGCTCGCTCGCAAACAAAACAAGAGAATCCCAAACACCATAGGTAGACACACAGTGACAAGCGTAGTATATACGCCCACGTAGTCGTGCAACTCCTCGCCTAATTAGAAGTAGCATCAAAAGATGACGCTAATAGTTGAAGGGCCAGCCGTTGCTATCGTGGGTATCGTTTGTCGTAACGTCGTGAGGTGGAACTATCCAGCGGACAATCCAAAGTAGCGCTAGTGGAAGTGATGATTTGGGGGACCTTGATACGCAAAGGTCAATGGATAAGAGCTAAAAGATGTAGTCGCAAGATGAGGGTATCGAGGAATGGCGAAGAAAGAGGAACCAAGATCCCGGGGGTGAAATCCTGAAGTAGAGCAATAAGGGGAATATATGATCCAAAGGCCGGTGATAAAGGCCCCAGGTAGTTAGATTAGAATCGGACAGTCGAGCTGCGGGCCAAGCCCGGCCTCGAGGCCTTCTTCTGTGGTGATCCATTGGGGGCGACGGCCAATGACCTGGCGCCAATCTTCTCAAAGCCTTGAAGAAGGTCGATGCCAGGCTCTGATTCGTCGCTGTGTAAGAGATGGAAGATGTCTTCGTCGTCTTGCTGTTGCTGTTGTTGCGGCTTAGCCGGAACAAGAAATGTCTGGGGAGGATCAAGACGGGCATGGTTGTTCTCCTTGTTGGCGCCGGGGAGAGCAAAGTCCAAGAGAGCGCTGGATGTGGGAGGCTTTAGCAAGGGAGCTTTGATGGGTGACATGTTCTTGACGGGCGATAGGTCGGGGATATTGAGGAAAGAAGACGACATCTTCCAGTTGGGTGTAGGTGAGTCAACCATGTTGCCCTTGGTACCGGTGATATCGGCGAGTACTCCACTAGTAGTAACAGCACGTTCAAGACGAGGACGCTTAGCGGAACGCTTGATAGGGCTTTCGTTGTAGCCCATATCGCCAAAGATATCAAAGGTGTTCTCGAAGCCGTGACCAACGAGGTTGACGCTCTCGTCGTTGGGGACAGATACAGCCGGGCTCCATCCCTTGTTGTCGAGGAAGGAGGCATCAACCCACATGGCTAGGCTCTTATCAGGTGAGCCGCCGACGAGTTCCCGCATCTTATTGCGGTGGTTCCGAAGGTTGGTATTGGGAGATGCAGAAGCGGGCGGCAGGGCAGGGCGCTTGAAGACGATAGCGGGGGTAAGGGGATTGAGGACCTTGTTACCCTGCCGAACCGGCGACGAGATGAGGTGTGCATTGCCAGGCTGCTTGATATGCGGCCTGGTCTTGGTCGGAGAGTCGTAAGAGGAACCGCGAATGCGTGCGATTTCCTCCTCGGCACGGCCACGCTTCAGATTGGGACGGTCGAGATCCGCCTCGGACGTAAGTAGCGGTCCCATTGGATTGCCCTTGGTAGCGGATGATTCAATTGACGAGTAGTAGCCGCTATCACCGAGACCGTTGAACTTGCGCTGTCGTCCACCTGAACGACTGCTGTTAGTTGGAAAACGCGGAGCACGGGGCGGTGTGTCCTGGCGAATTGAGCGCGAGCGTGTGACAGGAGGCGGGGGCGACGAATGAATGTCTGCAGCTGGGGGCGAAGAGGGTATCTGACGAGGCGGTGGCATGCTGAGGGGGTCTTGACCATCGTGCGCAGCTGGGTCCGAGCATGGAATGGTGGCCTCTGAGGAAGGAAGCTCGGGCTCTTCGGGAAATTTGCTCGAGTCAAACCCCTTTGTCGAGCTCATTGGCGGGAAGCTAGCTGACATGGCCGTTGACGGGCGAGGGAGATCACTGGGGTAACCTTGTGAAAAAGACTCTGGGTGAGCAGGCCGGCGGACGGGCTTGACCTTGTGATATTGCTTCTCAAATCCAACGTTGATGACCCAGTAGTGGCCCTTTCCCGGGTCATCCTTTGGGCGCTCTTGTTTAGAGAAGGACTTGCTTAGGCTAAGATTGTGTCGGATGCTATTCTGCCATCCCGTCTCTTGCGAGTTACGGTAGAAGACGAATGTGTCGGATATCCACTTGTAGATCTGGGCGAGGGTGAGGCGGCGGTTGGGGGCGCGCAAGATGGCCATGCCAATGAGCATCGCGTAGCTGTACGAGGGCTTCTTTCCGTCGTCTTCCACGCTCGGCATCTGATCCGGGTCGGGGAGGGGGCCGTCGACTTCCTCGATCTTGATTTCCTTGGCGAGCTTCTGCTTCTTGCTGTTTATGTTGGTGTTGTTCATGTTCATGTTGTTCATATTCATATTGGTGCGGTCGCGCAGTGGCGCCGCGTCCATCAAGGGTCGCTTCGGCGCGTGCTTCATGAGCGGTTCTACTGCGGACATGGCGGGATTGTAATAGGCGTTCTCTTTGTCCATATGAGACTGGTAGCCAGGCCAGTACTGGAGGCCGGCCGCCATTGGTTGCAGATGCTGCGAGAGCAACGGCTGGGTCTTCTTGGGGGGCGCGTCTGTGCTGAACCACTGTTCTTGGGGTGGCGGGATTGTGACGGTGTTGAGGCCCTTCTCAACCAGGGTACTGGGTGGGGGAGAGCTAGAAACGTGGCGGGTCTTGCGGGGCGACTCTTCGGGTGTGTCGTGGACGGGTGGCGCGAGGAGGGTATTTGAGTGGTTTGACACGTCGGTGACGGAGCTCAGGGTGTCGGGGTAGCGCGGGTTGGACTGGTTTCGTTGATGGTGGTGGTGGTGATGGTGTGGTTGCACAGGGTCCTGAAAAATCTGCATGGAGGGCTGTCGACGCGCTGCAGCCATAGCGAGACCAAGGTTTAAGGACTCCAACAGGCTTGTATAAGGTCTCCAGGCGCTTTGACGCGTGAAGTCGCGTTAAGGAATCCAAAATGGAAGCGTCGGGCCTACTGAGCACGGGCTTGCGGCGCACTGATGCCTGAGATTGCGGTGACGACTGCCAAGCGCGTCGTTTTGGGAGCGGTCAGGAGTATGCTGCCAGCTGTCGACGGGCGTAGACTGTCGGGCATGTACAGAGCAATTCTGTGTGAATTGGGGGAGAAAGGAGGCCGCTGTGGGGTATGGACTGCTATCTACCCTGTGCGGATGCGATGAGGCAGCGGAGCAATTCGCTTATGGGCGCTAAAAAGCAACCTCTGACGACAGAGTAATGCCGGATTTGGATCTGCAGCGGGAAGCGGTGTAAGTTTGCTTTGCTTTGAGGTAGCAGAGTGCGCGTGGAGATGGGAGGGGGAGGAATGGGGAATGGGGAATGGGGAATGGGGAATGGGGAATGGGATGAGAGAGAATGGATAGACAGCAAGCAGGTAAGCGGGTCGCGCGTCCAAGAAGAGCGCGGCGTAGACAGCAGAAGAGCCAAAGCAAAGCAAGCAGGGCTGCAGGGCTTGGGAGAGGGAACGAATGCGGGCAGCAGCAAGTGCAAGCAGGAGCGATAGACAGCGTGCAGCGCGCCTTCCTTGGCTGCAACTGCAAACGCACCTGCAAGGAAGGAGCGACGGGCGCAAGGGCGCAGAGCCAATGGGAGCGGCCCAGCACGCGTTCGCTCTACTAGAGGGGCACGTCATGCTGGCCGCGCTCTGGGAATAACCTCGTGAGAGTCGTGTCTTCGGCGGACTAGACAGCTGTTCGCAGTCGCCGTGCGTGTGCACATTAGCCCTTTAAGCTCTTTGCCATCGATGCCCATCGGAAACGCGTTGCTTTTGTTCGCCGTCTGGTATCTGGCAGCCGTTGCAACTTGCGCGCTGCAGGCCCCGGGGTCAAGCCCGCAACCTGGAAGCGCCTGTACGACGCCACGGTGAAACAAGAGCGTCGACAAGGCGAACCACGGTGCAAGCTGATGGCTGACAGTCTTCCGAACAGCAAAGAGTTGCCCACGCAGCCTATCCAGCAAAGCCCGACGACCGGGGCCCCTGGTGCGCATGAAACTCGACAAAAATCCCCTGGTCGATAAGTGTCGATAAGTGCCCACAAGTGCCCACCTCAGCTCAACCACTCAAGCCACAGACGATACCCTAGGCGTACACGGCCACGGTACACGGCTACTCGGTGCACGTTGCATACTATATGCCGTGGTCCAGAAGGGTCTCTAAACGCACTTGAGCAACTTCTCATTTCGATCGCAACCCCGCCGCACGGAACATGGCCGTTCCTGCATCGCCATCGCAAACTCGCCAAAGGGCATGACTTGTCCATCTGGTCGACTACAATCGCGCAGCGTCTTCGGCGCCTGAGCACGAGTACTTCCCTATGTAGGTGTACATCTCGCAGTCCTTTCCCGAGCATACCGTCTTAATGCGAGGGACGCTGCCTATGTACTCTGCGCCTGCGTGTCAGACTACCCCAGTACCGCACCCCACTCTCAGTCCCCATCGCATTTAGGTGTACTGCTTCCGGCATTCCCTAATGCACATGGCTCTCCCTATCCCTCCCTTTGCGCTTTCATTGTCCGACTTCAACTTCACTGTCCTTGCCGCTGCCTCGACATATGTACATACATACTTACTATTAGCCGGCCGTCAAAACCGTCTTTGGATCTTTTAATAACCTAAGCGAAAACCAAGCCTTTTTGATCTCGATGCAAGCGGAGCCTGCTCCGGTGATTACCACTTCAACGTGGGGCGGGCGGCTCATCATGGTGATCAGCGGGTGCGAGTTCCGACCTCAACAGTGTCTGTTCACCTCGCGCCTAATCTCGCACAAAAAGTCATAATCGTCCCGACGTGAGAGTCATCTAGGAGGCAGGGGTCATTTTGATTGGAGTCCCTACTGGCTATAGCCGCGTCCGGCGTTAGTAGTCTCATATCTCTACCAGACTTGCAAACGTCTGACGTCTGCTTAAACTAACGAACCCCATAAACTCATGCCCAATCTTCATAGTCGATCCAGGCGCCTTGTGCAATACGGCCGACCCATGGAACACAAGATTGAAACACCAAATTGAACCCATATCACTGGTACCGTATGAGATGGAAAGCAATCTTCACATGTCAACCAAATACATGACGGCGTAGTCAACATCTAGAACAATCAAATTCCAAATAAAGTACAGTCGCGAGTCCAGGAAATGAATGAGAGACATGGACGCATACCAAACCCGCTCTTGTACAGTCTCTGCTCTTGCGCGCCTTCCACCGCCTCAGCCAAGCCCCCCAATTCTCTTCTCTAACCTACACCCACTTGCCCTACTCTCTCTTATTTCTCATTCCATCCCATCTACTAATACAACCACCATTCCTCTCCCAAATCATCCACCGGGACTGGCCAAACGCTGAACCTCCCACACGGTCCATTGCTAAAACTAAGTGCATACCGCTCTGGGAAATCCTCCTGGCCCTGTATCGTACCCATATACAAGGATAAACTACCCCTGCCGCACGTGGCATTGCTATTGTGCACAGGGCTAGCTGTGGACCAGGGGGCGGAAATGCCACTAGGTGAAATCATGGTTGGGAAGATGCCCGAGGCGCTGGGGTAGAGCGTGGGGAACGAGGATGGGTACGTTGCGTTGGGGAATGGATAAGGTGCATCGGGTACTGCTGAATAGGTTGCGTTATGGAAGCCAGATGGGTGAGGACCGTCGGATAAGCAGCGTCGAGGGAGTGCTCCTGTACCTGATGGCATTGCTATTCCAGATGGAAACGCGATACCAGATGGGATAACAAATCCAGAGGGGTAACCTATACCTGACGTATATGTAGATGGAGCAGGCAAAGCAGGTGGAGCGGCAGGCGGTTGCGTCAAGCGCAGATGGCACTCTTGATCACCTGGAGCAAAGAAGGACCCAGCGCAGTTGGGCTAACAGTCATTAGCAACATAAATCCTAACAAAAAAAACCACAGTATACGATGTAAGCACTTACAGTAGTATGACAAGCGATACAGCACCCAACAGCATTCGTCGTATTAACCACCAACTCATCCTCATTGGGGAATCCTGTCGCGGGACGATAGAGAACTCGATCGAACATCATCGTCATGTTATTGATACCCTGGATTCTGTTCACTAAGTCTCGTGTCAGCATTTCCTCTCCGCGCCACGCCCAACACCAACAAAAGTACTAACCAACATTGTTCGCCCCACAAGCCGCATACTGCGTTTCCCTAGGCAAAACCTCTGTGACCGTACTCGTCACACTGACTGTCAATGTACTTGTTACCAACGCAGTGGCCCCGTCTTGATAAACCGTCTCAGGCAGTCCAGTTACCACGACCGTTTGCGTACGGTTCACAGTTTCGTGCACGCGACAGTCGACGCGGTAGATGAATCTGCGATCCAGGCTAGATGTTGTACCATTTCTACTGGTCCAGAAGCCGCCACTGCAGTTGGGGCAGGTCTGTCGTTTGCGTAGCTGCAGGGAGGTGTCGCCAGATAGTGAATGTCGCTTGATGCGCGGGATGGGAGTTGCTATGGCATTGGGTGCGTTGCCAGCGATCAAAGGTATGAAGCCTGGTTGAGCGGGGATTACAACGGCAGAAGGTGTTGATGTCGTTGTTGTGGAAAAGGTGAGAGTGGTAGTTAGCATATTCATTTGTGTAGTAGCATTTGCCGTCACCGTCACCGTCGGTCGCATCTCAGAGGTGACGGTAGTCACGCTCGTCGTGGTGAGGAATTGATACAATGTTGGTACTGCGGTACGGCCGGCTGTTCCCGTGGGTATGGGGTAATATCCAAAGCGTGAGGTACAGCTTGTCACTGTGTAGGTTGTATCTTGGGCTACAATGGTAGCTGGGATAGCTGCCAGCGCAGCTAGAGAGACGAAGTGCATGACGAACGAGTGGTTGTATTCAAGCAATAAACGATTGTGAGTAGCGAGATGCAGGACTTGCTTTCTGTAGAGAGCTGTATATATACACACTTGGGGCGCAGAGCATTGTCCCAGAGGCGTCAAGGGAGGCCAAAAGACATGTCGTGAATTCTAAAAGCTGAAAAGAACCGAATGCAACCACGCAGATGAGCTCAGCCATCCTGTCCGCTACGTGAAGGTGAGATCGTATGATCACGTCCAGGTCCATGTCACTGTCTTTGACATGGTGGCTGAATCATCTTGAAGCCCTCGACGTTATCTCCGTCTCGAGAGTGCGGTGTTGACACTTGAATATTGCATGGCACCTTAGTTGCTCCCATATCGTGTGGGAAAACGTCACACCACGTAGTATACCACAATGTGTTGAGCTTCCCACAGAAACTTGGAGGTAACTGGATTGGCAACTCGCGCAGAAAGAAGAAATTAACACTACCTGTGTAACCCAGAACGGTCTCGAAGAGAATTTGTCCCACCTAGCGCTAATGCAGGTACCATTACTTCGTGTTCTAGGGATAGCGTTTGTGTAACTTGTCTGAGGCAATCCTACTTCACCACAACCTCATGGGAGTATGAAGAATTTTGCCACCATTGCTAGCAACACAACATTGACATGACATGAATTGAATTTGTTTGGAGAGACTGAACTTGCGGAATCAAATGGGGCTAACATGATGCAACTGGGTATCTGAGTGCGGTATCGCACCAAACTCGGTAGTACTCTATCCTCCCTTGCTTCCACTGACGGAAATCAAACCATCCCAACGTAACGGCATTCAGCCGCAATCTATGTCTATGACCGGTCTACACGAAGAACGCCCAAGAAAGCAAGACATTATGCGTCAGCAGCCCATGAATTGCCTTCCAAATAATGAAAGTAACACGCTTAGTCATGCGACACCTGTCGAGATCCAATTCGCAGACCCTGCACTCCCTTCAAGCCCATCTTGCCCACGATCTTTTTATCGATCATAGGCGGCTCTGGGCAGCCCATACTGCGTGCATAATCATTCGCCAAGCGAACCAAATCAGCCGTTGAGATTTGTAGCTTTTTCACGAAAGTTTTGTTGTACCCAAGGAAGGCTTGGTACGCTTTCGACTTGGAATCCTCCTGAACATTGATGAAAGCCTGGTCAATTTTGTCCTGGTACGGAGCTAGGCGTGATAAGATATCGACCGTGTAAGGCTTGATGGGTATCATTTTGTTCAATTGTCTTAGAAAGAAAGATTCTTGCTCGAAAAGAACAAGCACGGCTCGTCCATCTTTGCCGGCACGAGCAGTCCGACCAACTCGATGAATGTACTGGTCGGTGGTAGATGGGAGACCCACTTGGATAACGAGGCCGACATTGGGGAAGTCCATGCCACGTCCGACCACGTCCGATGCGAACAGTATGCCACTCGATGCATTCTTGAAATTTTCTGTAGTACGTGTCCGAGCAGACTGAGACATGCGGCTGTGCAGTTCAAACAACTTGAATTTAGGCAGGGCCTTTTGGTATAAGTCATACAGTAATCCGACGCCATTGGCCGTGGTACCGAATACAATAGCCTTGAAGTCGGCAGGATTCTGGTCGTGTTCCTCTTCAATCAATGCTAAGAGCGCGGGGAAGGTTCGGCCTACAGTGGGCACAGTGAGGAAGTACTGCGGCACTCGCTCGTGGGTTGGTACTTCGTTAGGATCAACTGTGGAAAGATGGGTGAAGGAGGGGTACAAAACGATCTTGGCAATATCCAAGACCTCTTTGGGGAGTGTAGCGGAGAAGCACATTCCCTGCCAGCCGTCACTCTTGGGCGGAAGGCGACGCAGAATCTTCTTGACCGCGGGAGCAAATCCGGCATCGAGCATTTGGTCTGCTTCGTCAAGTACTACCGTCTTCAAGTGGCTGAACTTTTCATGGACCTGCTCTTCGCCCAAGATGTCGTCGAGTCGTCCCGGTGTAGCGACCAGAACGGTGGGATTGCCTTGTAAGAAGGCATTGAGGTTTGCTGAACGCGAAGTGCCTCCAAATGCGGTGTGGCACTCCATCTTCCGGGGCAGACACGCCGTGAGGCCGTTGCATTCTTTGGAGATTTGCAGCGCCAGCTCACGGGTGGGACATATGACGAGTATGGCGACCTTGCCTTTGGGGGGCATATTGCCAGCTAGGAGGTTCTGGATAGCGGGCAACAAGAAGGCCGCGGTCTTTCCCGTGCCCGTCTTTGCCTGGACAACACAGTCGGATGATAGGGAAGGTAGTTGGGTCAGCACCTGTTGTTGAACTGGAGACATGAATCTGGACACGAGTCAGCTTAGGTGCTTGACATGGCTAAAATGCCACGGAGGGCAGAAGCAATGCTGGGCTTCTGTATAGCCTAAGAAGTCGCGACTGTTGCTTGTTGTTTCTTGCTTACTCAAATCCCATCTTGTCCAGGCTGTTGAGAAGGCCTTTATCCAGCTTCTTGTCGAGTGTGTCGAAGCGCGCAGGCGCGGCAGATGAAGCTGATGTGCTGTACATTTGGCGCACATCGACACCGCCCTCAGGCTTTGGCTGTATATCCTCCATCTTCGGGCGTTTCGGCTGCTGCGCCATAGTTGAACGAGGATTCGTGGGCTCTCCCTGTGTAGGGGCATTACCGCCGCCGCCGCCGCCGCCTCTACCGCGGGGCCACTTGCGCTTTGGCGGTGGAGGCATGATGGAGAGGTGAGTTGATAGTGGGTGGTTGTGGAGTTTGTGGGATAAGGTGAGGGTGAGGGGGGCAGTTGAGATGCGGCTATATCGTATCTTAGTTGCTAGAGACAGGCGCGACGGAATGAGATGGGCAAGAGCAAATGGGTGTGGCATGAGAGAGTGTGAAACTAGTTTCATTGTCTTTCTTGATACATGCACAGTAGAACCCCGACCAGCATTCTAGGAGTAGGGAAAACAAAAGATATCGTGGGGGCGGTGAAGATTGAATTTTGCGCCCGTTTCACCACCATCTTTGCGGGACGGCCAAAAAAATGTTTAGCGCGCAATGTCCGTCTGTGCTTAGCCAAGTCTGCCACCCGCCACCCGCCACCACGCGTACGGTAGGTACAATACTCCTACCGGTACAGGACTAGCGGCTAGTGCGAACTCCCGAAGACTCTGATCTCATCAACTGACATCCCAAGTATATCCCTGCACCCCTCCATTGATTGCCCCCACTACCATAATGTCTACCGAGGCGCGGTCAGTTGAGAACAGGACACGCTTAATCTCTCATTTTGATGATTACAAGTAGGAAGCGTCACTTGGTGCTGCCACACCCGTAACCACAACTAATCGTCGTAGGACACGCGATGCCCAGAGCGACGGGTGGGCCAAATTATGGGAAAACAATGAATCGGGCCTGTGGGACCGTGGTAGACCTTCGCCTGCTTTGATAACCTTCTTGGATCAACATGCATTCCGTGAGACGCTACTCCGAGACCACGGCAAACGCGTACTGAACGCATTTGTACCTGTACGTAATTTCC
Organism: Pyrenophora seminiperda CCB06; assembly: GCA_000465215.2. Classification (NCBI taxonomy): domain Eukaryota; kingdom Fungi; phylum Ascomycota; class Dothideomycetes; order Pleosporales; family Pleosporaceae; genus Pyrenophora; species Pyrenophora seminiperda. Next base: position 384,535 of record KE747825.1, on the reverse strand, counting down.
ACTCGCCCACAATTGATACAAACCTGAGTCCTTTGAAGGGTTGTGGTAAAGGTCACGATGTAGCGCTTTTGGCACGTCATGGCTATCGGGTGTGGGGCCTCGAAGTGTCCCAAGGAGCAGTGGACGCAGCAAATGAGAACGTCAAGGCACAACTGAAGGATTCAAATTCCCATGACGCCCATGTTATACTCGGAGATTTCTTTAAAAAGGACTACGAGACCCAGTTCGGACCCGACTTTCGAGGCTTTGATCTCATCTATGACTACACTGTAAGCGCATGATGCAGATATTGAGACCACTGATATATGCATAACGAAGTCTAACCATGTCAGTTTCTTTGCGCCTTACTCCCTGAAATGCGCAAGGGCTGGGCTGAGCGCATGGAAAGCCTGCTCTCCCCGGGCGGTTTTCTTGTATGCCTAGAATTTCCCATGTGGAAACCGCTGAAAGCTCAAGGCCCTCCGTGGGGTCTCAAGGGCGTCCACTGGAACCTGCTGGCAGATGGTGCAGATGGCCTTTTCGACGAGTCTGGAAATCTCATCGGGACCGGTCAAGAGAAGGGCGTTTTCGAGAGAGTCGTCTACTGGAAGCCACCGGAATCATTCGAGCAGGGCCGTGGTGAGGACATGATCAGTGTCTGGAAGCTGAAGTAACAAAAAACTTTCAATCAAGCTATTGCAATGACTCGCTGATTTGACTGACATCCAAAGATAATCCGATAAGCATCATGCATTGTTCATGTACACGTGAGTTTTCCCACGCATCAGGAACTCATCAATATCTTTCCATTAATTTTGTAGCTACTTACATCTGGCCTCACATATCGTCATTCAGCATAGCTTGTACTATCTTCACATGCCTATCCCCGTTGGTCTCACTCCACTCCGTCTCATAGTTCAGGCCATATGGCCAGAAGTGGCCGCCACCACAGCTGATCTTCGCATTCGCACCATCAAAACTGCGGACCAACGGTAGCGCTGTCTTCCAATCTCCAGCTGCACATTTGGTATCAAAGGCTGCCGTCTGTCGCACTCCTAGCGTGTGTGCTATCTCGTGCATAGCGGTTCTTTCTGTCATATATGCGCGGTTCGAGCCGAAGCGCAGGTCCCCGTTGTAGTTTGCTTCGGCAGTAGGAACGCCTGGTGCGTATGCGACGCGAATAGTCTTGTTGGCAGTTGAGTTTTTGTGGTAGCGAGCTACAGCCTTTGTCATTGCCGCTTCGATTCTGGTATAGGCGTCGGCTTGGTCGGCAGTGGGGTTGGATACTTTCGCCAGCGACCAGTTGAGACGTGCTGAGGCGCCGCAGGCATATGCTGCAAGGAGAAGAAGAGAGAATTGCATAGTGTGGGAATGCGACTAGTTTGTCTAAGAAGAAGCGATGATGGTTGAAGCACTTCGAAGCTGACAGTACTCTTAGGCCCAACTCGAGGACCTTATCATATACTTGTCGCTGCTACTCTTCTGAACCGCCATGGCTATTTGCACCTTCCTCATGCTTATGGATGCAACTTGAGCGGTAGTGCGACCTCATTACGGCAGGTAGTCGATGGAGCTGTAATATTTTCCGATATGTATAGCATGGGTTCTTTCTCTCCCCCACTTAACATGGTCATGCACCCAATATGCATGTTACTTTCCCATGGCGACTGGTCTGTTGTACACTATACATTGGCTTGGTGTTGCGGTTAACAGGGCCTGAAACGATCAAGCGTCGGAAGAATGATTGTATCCGGTTATTCCTCCCCGCACTTTGGGAGATTACCACCTTGGCAATCATTTGTACCGTTCGGTTGTTTAAGAACTTTCCAATTTGCTATTGGCAACAGCTTATTAGTTATCTTAGCCATGCTTGTGAATCGAGTGTTACTGAAATCGTCTTAACCGATTGGGACCTTGGTAGCAGCTCAGAGCAGCTCAGACTGTAAAAGTACTAGACCCGGGGACAAGTTTTCTTCACATAATGATGAGAGACAAACATGCTGACAGGGTATGGAGATAATTATTGGATTGCTGCGTTTGTTACGAGTCCGCCCCGCATTTCTTCCTTTGTGATTATTATCCACTCCATGCATGGGCTCCGGAGGTACAAACTAATTTTAATATACATGAAAACATAATCCTTCGACACATCTGTATATCCGCCATGAGACGATATAGCAGAGCTTGATCCCTGTCTTAGAGATGCAGTGGATTATGCTTGGCTATTTTACTTTACGATGATCAACTACTTGTCATCTCCAAGAAAAACGCCGTCTCTGGCTTCATCCCGTCGTACTGGTGCGTCAGGTACAGGTAGTTGGACAGATCCTGATAAACGTCGTTGCCGTATCTGAGACGAACCCATTGATTGTTCTGTACATAATACAGTTGAGACTCTTGTATGCAAAAGCAGAGCAGTTATTGAACGTATCACACCTTTGGCGGCACACGTCAGCGTTTGGAATACCGCCAACGGCAAGTAAAACCTGTGAGCCTGGAGCTGGGATGTTTCCGCAGCGAACAAAATAGTTGTCCTTGCATTGCCCGCCGTTGGCGGGGCAGCTGTTGGAGAGAGGGGTGGTAAACTGTGGGCAATTGGGTAAGGCAACACAGGACACGGTTGGTGCCGGAGGTACGCAGACGGTAGATGTGCTCGTGGTACTCGTAGAGGTCGATGTTGTGGATGGCTCTGGTGTTGGCTCTGGCGTTGGTTCTGGTGTTGGCTCAGGTGTTGGCTCAGGTGTTGGCTCAGGTGTTGGCTCAGGTGTTGGCTCAGGTGTTGGCTCAGGTGTTGGCTCAGGTGTTGGCTCAGGTGTTGTAGATGCTGCCAATGTCGTGGATGTCTCTGATGTTGTGGACAGTGCAGTAGTTGTCGAAGAGCTGACTCCGCAGTCGATATTATAGAACGTCAAGCCAGTCGACGGTCTTGGAACGACATTTGCACTAGTAACGGGTATCCGCGATAGATAGCACGTATTTGTGTAAATGATAAAACTTTTGCACGCACTCTCTGCTAGACATAAATCCCGGCAATTCTCCACAGTCGTTAATGGCCTAGTTGTAATCATCGTAAAGCCAGCAACATTATATCCTTCAATACCCAAGCACTTGAAACCAGTCGGCGTGGCAGATGGGGAGATGTCTGACGTTGAGGTTGGGAGTTCTGATGTTGTAGAGATATCAGAGAATATGCTCGACGAGACAGTGATTTCTGATGATGTTGGAGTGGTAGAGGGTTCAGACGAAGCCGTAGATGAGACAGTGATTTCTGATGATGTTGGAGTGGCAGAGGGTTCAAACGACGTGGATGAGGTCATGATTTCTGATGATGTCGAAGTGGCGGAGGTTTCAGAGGACATGCTCGACGAGACCATAATTTCTGATGATGTTGAAGTAGCAGAAATTTCAGAAGACATGGTGGAAGGGGTCGAGATGGAAGATGACATCGAGAAGTCACTGAACGATGATGAGCTCGAGGGAGTGCTGGTGGTCATTGAGCTGGTTGAGGAGGAAAGCGGAGTCGAAGTGGAGGAGACTCTGCCAGAGCTGGAGCTGGCAATTGAAGGGATGGAAGTCGAAGAGCTAGAAGTCGAACAACTGGATGAAGTGCCTTTGCCGTAAGTGGCGGCCATGCTGGAAGTAGTAGCTTTGCTGGAAGTCGAAGAGCTGGAAGTTGAAAAACTGGACGAAGTGCCTTCTCCGTAAGTGGCGGCCATGCTGGAAGTAGTAGCTTTGCTGGAAGTCGAAGAGCTGGAAGTCGAACAACTGGACGTAGCTGCCTTGCTGGGAGTAATAGCTTTGCTGGAAGTAGCAGATTTGCTGGAAGTAGCAGCTTTGCTAGAAGTAGCAGCTTTGCTAGAAGTTGAACAACTGGATGTAGCGGCCTTGCTGGGAGTAGCAGGTTTGCTAGGAGTAGCAGGTTTGCTGGGAGTAGCAGGTTTGCTGGAAGTAGTAGCTTTGTTAGAAGTCGAACAACTGGACGTAGCGGCCTTGCTGGGAGTAGTAGCTTTGCTAGGAGTAGCAGCTTTGCTGAAAGTGGTGGTCTTGCTGGAGGAGGAAGACACAGCACTGCATTTTCCAAATCCTGGCTGGCAACCCGTTCCACAGTATGCGCTTGAGCTTCCGCAATACGAGTACTGGGAGCAACAGTCGCCATACTTTCCACCGGTGCAGGTCATTCCGGCCGGCGATGCACCATACAGATTTCCACAACGACCGTTTGTGGTAACCTTGGCCTTGACAGTGGAAGAAGGTGGCGTCGAGGAAGCTGTTCGGGTGGAGGTGCTGCATCTTGAGGTGGTCGAGGCTCGTACGGGTGCGACATGGTCGCAGGTACCAAACGATGACTGGCAGCCCGTCCCGCAATAACCCTTGGACTTTCCACTGCAAGAAATCAGTCAATTGCTTATGTATGCAAGATGAAGTTTAGATGCCTACCAGTAGCCGTATTGAGAGCAGCAATCACCCCATTTTGAGCCTTTGCAGGTCATGCCGCCAGGCAATGCGTCGTAGGCTTGTCCGCATCGAGCATTTGTCGATACTTTACCAGCGGCAAATGTTACTGTCGCTGCGAAGGGGAGCAGCAATTTCCAACGCATCGTGATTGATATATATTAATGATTATTCGGTGGTAATAAACAAAAGAGCAAGAGAATGACAGTGGGTAGGATGCTCTTGGATAGAGATGAGGAGCAGACAACAGCAGGAAGACATGGTGTTATATAGTTAGCTACTCGCAGCATGGTACGAGTCTGAAGTGTTTAGTGAAGTGGCTTGTCTGCCCGCTTGCATGGTTCATGATCGGCTCGGACAGATGGGCGGGAAGGCTACAGAGCCAGGTATCAAACTCGCTTACAACGAGGACAAACGACTCGGATGTCACGGGCATCAGGCCATGTGGGAAGGCCAAAGGCCATCTGGAGAGAAAGGGGATGTCTGGGCAAGGCGAGCATAGATAGTAAGGCGCTATCGATGAGCGCGAGCCAGTAGCGCGTGCAGTGATTGGAGCAACATCGGGAAAGCACGTGTCGTGGGCGTAGCCAGCGAAAGCCAGACGCAAGCCACACGACGGCCAGGCTGATTGATGGCGGCTCACCGTATTTGATTTTGCTCGGCCGCTCCGTCAGGTACCAAAGCGATCAGTTTGATATCTTACATTGTCTTCGCTACCGTGTGCCTGGATGCCGTGCGTCGGCATCTGCACTGTACGTATGTGTACCTACACCTCGGCACCGGTACCTAACAGTAGGTAGTCCCACTGCCGATGCGGTGGCGTCTTTTGCCCTGAATAACACCAAAAATAACACCAGGGACGCCTCGCTGCTTGCTGTCTCGATGCTCAAGGTACTCTGTACTGTGTCGTGTTTTCTGCTGTACGAATGTCATGTTGAGAACTGGGGTTGATCGACATCCGGAGCCGTGGTTTCGCCAAGTCGCTTCCTTACGGTACCTACCACGGCACTCACGGGTACCTACATACATCCTGCAAGGAGATCAGCAGCAGAATCAATGCAGGAGTTAGCGGCCGAATCTAGACGCCTACAAAAACTACAATCTAATCAGTATTCGGCCATGGCATCTAGAACACGCCGGAGCGGCACGAAGCACGAGCCCGCAGCTCCCTTCCCCCCCCCCTGACAGTTTCCAGGCACACGGCATCACCGCCAATCAACAGTAGGCCGCAACTTTTTCTCCCCCATCGGCGTATACTACGTAATCTCCACCAACATAGGCACATGTGTCGTCAGGGGGGGTACCTTGTGCAATGTGGGCAACTCACCGCAATGCCGCAGAATTCAAAAATTTGTGATGTATTACTTATACAGTAGGAGTTACCGGTAGCCCGAGTTTGCAAGTTTTGCACGATACCCACAATATGTACCATGGGGCCCGACATGAAGAGCTAGTCAATATACCCATTACCTGACTACAGTTCTTGTGTATGCCGAAAACTTACCATCAACCAGCATTGTCTTCGTTCGAATATTTGCATCGGTGGTTTAGTGGTAAAATTAGCCGTTGCCATCCAGCTTCAGCAGCAGGACAGTTTCGGCTAGCCCCGGGTTCGGTTAGTTTAGCACATTCAACGTTCGGTTTCCAGCTCTGACATTTCTTAGATTCCCGGCCGATGCACTCAATTTCTTTTTTTCCTTTTTTGCTCCTTAATGCCTATGTCTAGTATGTACTTGTCGTTGAGGCCATGGTAAACGAGGCTAGCGTGACTTATTTTTGGAGCAGAGGCTGTGTGAGAAAGTCGAGACGATAGAGTCCTCCATCTGTTGATATTCTTCATGAACAGTATCTTCTGGATAACTAACCCCTCCCGTTTCGGTCGACTGAACCATGGAACTGTAACGGGGCGAGCGAAACATCTAGCATCTAAAAACACATGAAGCTAAAGAGGGTAAGATCATTGTTAGCTCCCCAGATTTGATACTGGATGAATACGTCTACATCTCGCGACATGAACACTCTAAATTTCTTATGTGAGCTTTGAATCTCAATAACCCAGCTGCGACCAAAACCTAACACTCCTCGGTGAAAACAAAATATGTAATCCGGAATGTTTTGGTGCTTTCAGAGAATACATCGCTTGTAAAGTTTTTCGACTTTCGAGCGAGGGAGTGGCCCATAAAACACGTGGTGATCGCCAGGAAGATTGACATACTTCGTATATCATATTACAGGCTTATTGTATGCATACCGCAGCTTGCGCTAAATGACCCATCAGTCTTGATCCTGTTCCTCGTCCTGCTCCTGCTCTTCCTTGAATTGGTCTCTTCCACCTTGCTCCTCTTCAGGCATAGACACTGGGAACGAGAGATGCTTCCAGTCCTCAATCTAGAACACATAAGCTGTGCTGCCACCCAGGCAGATTCCAGAATTGACACATACCTCTTCTGTTATACTTTTCAAGCGATCTCGGATGCTCTCTACGGCGTAGCTGCCCAGGATCAAGCGTAAGGGAGGATAGCTACAATGACCTAATTGCCACACTAGTTCTGCGCTTTTGACAGCGCTTACTGGCTGTCGATCATTCAGCCACTGTACCATCCGTCGCGCATGTTGCGCGGGACTGGTCAGAGTCGAGTACGGCTCGCTGGGGTTTGGCTTTACGGAAAAGTGACCGTAACGTTTTGGCTTTGGAGGTCCTGCGCCTAGAGTGAGCGTGGATGTATAGGTGGAGAGTGCTATATTGTCATCAGGCTCGTCTAGTCGGACATGGCCGGGTTCAACCAGTGTTGCTTTGATGTTGAAAATGTCAACCTCGTACAGCATAGACTCTATGAGGCCCTCGACAGCGTATTTGGTCGCGCAATACGGGCCAAGCCCCGGCACGCCAAGTGCCCCAGCCGTAGAGGAGAAGATGAGATAACGGCCAGAGTTTTGGGTGCGGAAGTAGGGGAGCGACAGCTGTATGATGTGAAGGGTACCGAGGAAGTTTGTAGAAAATTGATTGCGCAGGTCGTAGTCATCCTGGTCTTCACATGCTGCTATCACGCCGTAGCCGGTGCTGTTCGCTATAACGTCCACCTGTCCCCAGTGATCGATGCTCTTATTGATCACCTGATGTACAGTTTCGCGAACCCTCACGTCGCATAGCAAGCCTATACAGTTCCTGCTGTTCCACTTCTTCATTTGCTCTGGTGTGCTCTCTTCGGTCCATCCCACGGCGGTGCACTGATCTCCGTGTGCTAGTATGGCACGAACGAGGGAACGTCCTATGTGTCCGGTCGCTCCAAACACCTAGAGATAGCAATCAGCCAGTGGACATTATATTGTTTTGCAGGGCGCCATACAATCCATGCTGCTCGCTTAGGCGGGTTATGTTCTGATGGTGGCTCGCATGTCGCTGGTAGCATCAGATTCGCGTTCTGCGCGGCAGCGCCCGGCGAGACGCTCTGGCTCAGTGTATCAAAGTCCATGTGGAAGTTAACGACCGTTCCCTACAATGCGGCGTGATCTCAAGTTGTACCAGATGGTGGGGGAGCTCGACTGGCCAATCGGAGTTTCAACTGCCGCTATCTCCGCCTGCTCAAGTGAAGGGGTATCCAGGTAGCGTAAACAGCGCGAAAAAGGTGGCCACCGTGTTGTATAGCATGGGTCTGTTGCATTGAAGTCTTTGTGCTGGCAATGCCAAAGTTGTTGCGTCTGATTTATCAAGGCATGACAAAGCGCCTCTCGTCGAGCAGAAAGCGGAGACCGTCAATCACCAATTGGCTCGGGAATGCCTGCTGTCGGTTCATGAAATTGCTGACGAGGATGAAGAAGATGATGAATATGTCCAGGTGCAGAGGCGACGTGAGGAAAAAGTGGTAGGCCAGGAACAAGAAGGCCTGTGTTCTGTATCGGCTCTTAATGGAGCGGATGACTCTGGCCGCCTTGATTGCGGCAGCACGATTGGTGGGAACCTTGAAGGTGACGACCTTGGACAGAATGGGCATCTTCTGGCGTAAGCTGGGAGTTGCAGAGATGACGTGGTGGAGGTCATGGGGGAATGGACACTGCAGCTTGCTCCCTTATCGATAACACAGGTACCGGTAGCACCTAAGGTGTGCGTTTTCTCCAAGTCGCAAACACCACAGCCGGTTCCCAATATGGAATTGGTCAGCCGATAGCGGGAGGTACAAGTCACGAACATGGTGGAGGAAGTTCCCACAGCCGTGCCCCTTCCAGCACCAGCCGGCTCGTCATCGTATGGCCACCCTCAGGCTGGACAAGACCCAACACGCCCCCACTAACCCCAGCCAGGCTCTCCTTCACACAAGGCTTCCTGCTCGGCCAGCTCTCCATTGCGCTCTTGATCTTCTGCTTCATAAAGTTCTTCATCTTTGGAGAGCCTCCGTCCGCCGATGACCGAGCATTACACCTCAATTCGCTCAGACGCGCGCGGACACTCGCCCACCAGCAGTCGTATAAGCAGTTGCGGACACGCGCGAATTCGATATCACTGTCCCTGCGCCACAAGCCGTCGACAAGCATAATTCGGAAGGGAGAGGAGACACGAGGCGGGCCGAGCATAGCTACCATCCTCGCCAAGACATACTATAATGTGAAGGGACACCAGCCGGAGAGCCTGGACTGGTTCAACGTGCTGATTGCGCAAACCATAGCCCAACTCAGAGCCGATGCGCGACAGGATGATGCCATCCTCACTTCCCTCACTGACGTGCTGAACACGGGCAGCAAGCCCGACTGGATAGGCGAGATCAGGGTGACGGAGATAGCGCTGGGCGACGAGTTCCCCATCTTTAGCAACTGCAGGGTTATGCCCGCTGAAGATGGCTTCTGGTATGGGCCGGGGAGTACGGGTAACGACAAGGAACGGTTACAAGCCCGTATGGATGTTGATCTGAGCGACGTCATCACCATCGGTGTCGAGACGACACTGAACCTGAACTGGCCAAAGCCCAGGTCCGCAGTTCTGCCCGTCGCCCTGGCCGTGAGCATCGTGCGCTTCTCGGGAACACTGGCCATGTCCTTCATACCCTCTTCATCGCCTGCGTCTACCACTGCCCCTATGCCATCGCCAACGTCGAACACGCACCGCAGTTCTTCCCCAAACCGGCCTGCATCTTCCTCTGGCGCGCCACCGCATCGACCTACGACACTAGCATTCACCTTCCTTGACGATTATCGGCTCGATCTTTCAGTGCGGTCGCTAGTCGGATCACGTTCGCGGCTCCAAGACGTACCCAAAATCGCCCAACTCATCGAATCACGTGTCCATGCCTGGTTCGACGAACGTGCCGTCGAACCTCGTTTCCAGCAGATTGTCCTTCCCTCGCTCTGGCCACGAAAGCACAATACCAGAGGCGGGGCCCCCGAAGACGCCGAGGCAGCAGTAGAAGGAGAAGAAGGCCTAGACGATAATGAATTCGCCGTTGTAGACGGAAATGGCACAGCTCCTGGTTCAACATCGTACATACCCAGCCCCATACCCGAAAACGCGACGCTAGAAGAGCGCATAGAAGCAGAAGGTGCGAAAATGCGTGAGGCAGAGATACGAGCAGGCGTCCGCAAACCCAGCTCTTCGCGAGAGCGCAGCCGTGGCAGGGACGACCGCGCAGATGGCATGCGCTGGCGAGGCGAGCAAAGAGAAAGAACCATGGGGTCGAGTAGGCCTAAGCTCCAGAGTAGGACCACTACAGGCATTGCTGGCGCTATACCAGGCGCATTGCCTCGATGACACACGGCCGGTCCTTGTATACCATCATGACATGACTAGATTTGTACACTGATATACCGGCAACGGAGGCATACCGGCGGCAAACATTCACGCATTAGTAATAAACACACAAACTTCTTCACATCCCATACATATATATCTTGCAGTCGGGGAGATGAAACTTCGTATGCTGTTTCATTCGGACAAGTCGAAATAACTATTGTCATATCAGTCTTGCCTAGCAAAAAGTGCGGAGCCCTCTTGTTCTACCCCTTAAACTGTCCCATCCTGAACTTCTAACCGTCCAATCATGTAGATGTAGAGAAGAAAACACAGGAAACGCCATGGGTATCCATCGAAATTCATCTAATTATAATAATGAGCTTCAGCTTCAAAATTCGCACACGTCAACCTGTATTCTGAATGCATGTGGACTAAGTAGAAATAGCGTTTCTCAATTGCTCAGAATTGCTCAAACAATGGCCCTCTATTGCCAGCTGGCAGTGGGCATGGGTGCAGGCTGCGTATGTTGCTGCTGAGGCTTTGGAGCCTCGTCCAGAGTGCTGTACGGCGGGGTGGGAGCGGAGACGAAGCCACTGAGTTTAGGAAAGACAGCTGTATTATCAGCAGGTGCATTGTGGGTAGTGTGTACCACAGGTACAATAGGTGGCTGCTCGGAAGACGTAGGGCGGCCGTCGGGGACAAGGGCCGGCATTCGTAATGGCTCCGTAGGCGCTTCTTTAGACACGGCGGGCTCATGGTCCACACCGTTCGTCATGACTGTATCGTCCTGGCCGGGAGCGGCAGGTGCATCAGACGTGCCTTTGCGATAATGCAAAGTGATGATGAGCGATTGCTGTTCGTCGTCCTCATTGTCCTCGTCCTCGTCGTCACCAGCCGCATCTTGTTCATCGTCATCTAGGTCCATCTGATCGGGCTCTTCCTCGTCATCGTCTCCACCATCCCAGGATGTGGCGTCTTCGTCGTCTTCCGAGTCGATCGTTCGTCCCATGGCTCGGGTGTTCGTAGTGCCTCTGTGGGCAGCGCGTGTTGCTCGGCCATGGCCCAACTGTGGCTCCTCGGACATGTCTGAGCGTACATAGTCTCCATTTATAGACGACCCGTGATCGGTGACTTGGCCACTGTGCAGTGTTTCGCCATAGAGGCCCGTTGCACGAGACCTTACTTGTCGGCCACTGGCGGTGACGGTAGGGCCCGAGGGGGCAGCGGGTGTGTCGCGGGCTGACTGGCGGCCTGACCGTCGAACAGACAGGTTGTCCGAGTCAAAGTCATCCTCTTCGTCATATGTGTATCGCTGGCGCTTGCCACGGGTGCGCATCTCGTATGGAGCGAAGCCGGGTTCGGGGCGTGTGAAAGCATCCTTGCGCTGGCGCGTGTATTCGCGCCGCTTCCGTTTCTGCGAGCACCTCACGTTAGCATAAACCGAATACGCTTGCCGAGCCGAGATGGAAGAGCCTACGTTTTCCGAAGCCTCAAAGCGCGGGATAGCGTTGAGCATGCGCTCGCCCAGTGCCCTAGCTTCTTTGTGCCCATCCTCTTCCTCCAGCTTCTTGGCAAGCCCTCTCAATTCGTCAATGGACCCAGCCACACTGATCCATTGCACCTTCTTCAGTTTCGGGTCGCTTTCGCGGTATATGCGGAAATGGGTGTCGTTTTGGCCTTCGACGAGGTAGTACCGACGCTTGTCGCCATCGCGACCCCACGCTTGCACCGACAAGGGGATGTTAGTGTCTAGCTTATCCTTGGTAGATCGAGATTTGTATGCGTTGTTAATTATGGCCTTGATTTGCTCGTTCTGGTTTAGGCTCCAGAGGCAGAGAGAGTGGAGGAGGGTGATCTGAGGAGCCGGTTAGTATTGGGCTCCAATGGGCTAGGGGTTCACGCACGCGCTCTTCTGCTGTCATAGTATTGAAGCTGCGACCGCCGCTGAGCGGATTGCCCGTCCATTTGGTGGGCCATTGCGCTTTTTGAGTTTGGATGGCCTCTTCGAGAGCGCGACCATAGTGACCTTTTCTGTAGAACACGCCAGTGTCAGCTTGTGCACCCTCTCATATGCTCGACGACACGTTCGCGACTAGCCAATTTGCGTTTGGAATGTGTAAAGGGGTCGGACTAACTCGACAGGCTTCTTGCGATTGAGCACAAGTCCAAGCAGGGCGCATAGCAAGCCCTCCACATCGGCCGATGGCGTGTCTTCTGCGACACCTAGCTCGATATCCTGGGGCCCGACATGAGGGGAACCGCGTGGGAATGCTTCGTTGAATCGCGACCGGAACATTACAACAAACTATGGCCCGTAGTGTTAGCCGTGACTGGTGAAGCGGTTCGCGATTGTCATGTAATGCAGCGCGTTGCGACGCGACAGACGCGTCCAATACGTACAGCAATGTCTGCGTTGTCCTCTGGTACAGGTTCATGCGGGGGCGATGCTGCCCGTTTTCGAGGAGGCGGCGAGGGCGAGCGTTGTTTGAAGAAGGTCAAGATAGTGCCGTTCTTCTTCTTCTTCTTTTTCTGACCTGCCGCTTTCTTCGTCACCGCTTCTGGAATCACAACTTCCATCTCGTCGTCGGTTGGGGGCGCAGAGGATAGTGACGAGTCCGAGTCAGCCATGGTTGCTGTGTTGGGTGGATTGATGTTGGTGGTTGTAGTTGCGGCTGGGCTGCGGGACGAGGAGAGGAACTGCAAACAGAGCACGGTTAGGCACGCATGAGGTAATGCCTTTTCGCTAGCACGAGAGATCGACTAAATACATCCCTGCTGCTGGGGCTCAAGACAAAAGTTTGATATGCCTGGCGGCCTGTCTTTGTTCCATGTAGCAAGCGTCAGGAGATTGGAACAAGGACGAGGTAATGTGGGCAAGGCAAAGTTGCCATTGCAAACGTGTCATTGATGTATTTCATGTTCCTGTAGTTTTACAACCAAGTTCCAACTTGCGCCCGTCCAGATCTGAGAAGCGAGATACTCCACCCCTAGCACGACTCCGACTTTCTTTTCTCTCCAAGCACCGGCTACAGCGTTGGCCCGGTACCACACAACCTAGATGATTCCATTAAATTTCCATGGTAGGAATGGCCAACCAACTCGATCTGATGCCCACTTTGGGTGAAGAACAATGTCCATCGAACACACCGATGCAAGCAAAAATGAGTAGACATAGCCTTCAGGTCCCAAATAATGGATCGGAAACAGTCCAAGGACCAAGTTCGCTGAGTTCAGGGTATCTTGTGCATATCGACACACTGAATAGCTTTGATTTCTGTGTTTGTGCGTTGTCGTCCCAATGATGCCGGTCCGAGAGTTCGAGAACACCGATGGTGCGGAGGATGCTCAGCGATTACGCACCTAGTAGTTATGACAGCCGCGCACAACGTTCTAGGGCTACTTGGTGATGCCTGGTATCGCAGCTGATACTTTGAGCTTTCCCTTCTCTTGGATATTTCTCCAAAACCCATGAATGAGACAGTAGCGGGGAATGCCGGTACGTTGCGTAGAAATCCATTAGACAGTAACAAAGGCCTCCAAGGCTGCATAAACGATGTTCATGGTGGCTGCACACTCGCATGTATGCGTTTCATCCCCACTGTTGGATAGTTGAGAATCCGCGCGGTCCTGAAGTTGCAGCGCCTGCATACCCACATTTCGTCACACTTTTACTTGCAATTGTTGCTTTGGAAGCTGAATAGCCGCATGCTGGGCGGATACGATCAAATAGACGCTGCGTTCTACCGTGGGTACATGGAAGGCGAACAGAGTGGAAAAGGCGAGAAAAATTGCGCAACTAAAAGAGCGCGGTTGCGTGACTTGATCATGTATAGTGAGCAGCGGTGCGAAGGCGTTGTTGGAGTGCCGTTGGGTTGCCTGGACTGAGAGGCGAATCTGAGGTTGCGAATTGCTAGGTCAGGCTGGCGCTTACCGGGTCACGTGCCCTACCCTACACTGGTTCGTGGATGGTGGTTTCATGGGCCGTATCTCAGTTAGAGGCTTGCAGAGCATTCGCCAATGGCAATGATGCAGCTTGTGGGAGTGGGAGTGGGAGTGGGAGTGGGAGTGGGAGTGGAATACTTTGGCAGTAATCAAGGTGCTAGAAACGTGACTGCGGCCGGTCGTCCAAGGGTCCATCCCTGCAAATGTGTAGGTCATACAGTAATTAGGTCATGGACAGTAGGTGTAGCAGGTTCCAGGCGCTTAACACTGTGCAGCGTTATCAAGGTTCGCGCTCAACTGCAGACACGGCTACGGTGTGGGCTGCAGCCAAGATGAGCCGTCTCGATATAGGAAGGAGATATAGGGCGCTTCCTGCATCCTGAAGAGTCTGGACGGCGCACTAGAAGGTTACGGCACCCTATGACAGCCCATTGATGGCAATGTGCATGCCATAGCTGGGCGCGATGGCAAATTCGACGGTCAAGAAGAGTGTTCCTGCCTGCGGTGATTTGCTCGGCCTGCGATGACGACGGCGGGGACAGGAGAGCGGCTAAGAAAAGTGACTTTGTTGGTGAGATGCTGATGGACAAGGCTGAAACTTGGCAAGACGGAAGAAGCGCTCGACGAGATGGATGAGACGGTGTCTGGTTGTGCTGATACTGAGCGGCCTTCAGCGTCAAGAAAAAAAAACCTCCTCTGTCATGGTTGGGTAGAGTCGGGAGTTGCCGAGAGGTGACAAAGATACGGAGTACATATGTACATGATAGACAAATAGTCGGCGGGTCAAACGGAGAAACGGAGAGGGAGGCTATACCAGCCTTGTCGGAGGTCAGGGCGGCAGTACGAACAGACGCGTCAATAATGGGTCGGGGGTACATTGAACACGCGTTGGCTCTCATTCACAGGCTGCTGCAGGGATTCCTTCTGCCGCACAAGCTGCAACTGTCCGCTGTCCGCTGTCCACAGATACGAAACCACTCTCCTGTCTCGATGGCGTGCCCCTGACCGACCTGACCGACCTGACCGACTGGTGCTTCCTTCTTCAATCGTGCAATTGCTTCTTCTCCGTCGTGTCTCCTGTTGTCACTGCATGTTGAACTTGTCCGTCTGTCCGTTCCGCCTCTCCGCCTCTCCGCCGCGCCGCCTCTCCCGCCCCTGCTCTCTCCACGGTTGGCCAACTAATAATTAACCAACTAACTAACAGGACTTGGGTCAATTTGGGTCCAACTTGGGTGCACGTATCGATAGTTATTCCCTGCACAGCACAAGCACTTTACCGCCATCTGCATCACATCCCCACCACCGTCATTCCGCCTCTTCTGGTCTTTCTGGTCTTTCTGGCCTCTACACCCACCACCCAACACCCACACAACCACGCACACCCGCCGCAGACATGAATGTCACCAAGAAATTCGACCGCTTCAAGCAATGGACAAACGAAAAAATGGGCGCCGAAGCCCGCACCGGCTTGTCGGACGAGTTCAAGGCGCTCGAGGTGGAGATGAATCTGCGTCATGAGGGTATGCACGACCGACCCCGGGCCCTGCAGCTGTCACGGCTGGCATGCTGACGTGATTCCGCAGGCATGGACAAGATGCAGCAGGCCATGGCCGTCTATGTCAAGTCGCTCTCCAAGCGCGCAGAGGGCGCCGACAAGGAGAAGCAGCTGCCGGGCGGCCACCTGGGCTCCTCCATGGTGACGCACGGCGAGGACTTTGAGCCCGACTCTGAATTTGGAATCTGCCTGTCTTGTACGTCCGCAGGCCAAGTGTAACCTTGCACACCACACTAACAACTGCTGCCAGCCTTGGGCCGCGCAAACGAGCGTCTGGCCAGAGTGCAAGAGACATATGTAGCGAGCGCTACGTCATCATGGCTCGAGGGGCTTGAGCGCTCTCTCGTGCAGATGAAGGAGTATCAGGTAGGCAGCGCATTCGAAACACGCCCCCTCCACTGCTCTGCTCTGCTCTGCTCTGCTCTGCTCTGCTCATCATACTAACTATCATGGACAGGCCACACGCAAGAAGCTCGAGACTCGCCGTCTTGCCTACGACACGTCGCTCGCCAAGATGCAAAAGACGAAGAAGGAGGACTTCCGCATGGAAGAGGAGTTGCGCTCACAAAAGGCAAAGTACGAGGAGACGAGCGAGGAGGTGTTCCGGAGGATGCAGGACATCAAGGAGTCTGAAGTCGACATGGTCCAGGACCTGACCGCCTTCCTCGACGCCGAACTCAGCTATTACGACCGCTGCCGGGAAATTCTCCTGACGGTGAAGCGGGAATGGCCGGTTAGGTGAGCATTACCCAGAAAGCCCCAAGACCTAGTGCCCTGCTGACGCACAACATAGGGATAACAGGACCTTGGCCCCTCGCCCAGCGCGATCTCGGTCCAACACGGCCCATGGCTACGCCGAACGCTTCAACCCGGTAGAAGAGGAGCCAGAGCCAGAGCCAGCGCGCATGACCATCCCCAAGTTATCTACCCAGCGCAGCCGCTCCCCGGTCCCTGACCAATCTCCCAGTGGCTACTCTCTACGCCCCTCCATCAGCCGCACCTCTACCTACGACAACTCCACCCGAGAGGACTCGCCAGCCCGCCGATTGGCTCGTGTGCCTACCGATTCCTCTACCATATCCTCCGGCCGTAACAATCTGCGTCCAGTGCGCCGCGCCAGTTCCACCCAACAAAATGCTTTTGCCGACGACTATGAAGACGACTACGATCCTTCCGCCAGCAACGGTTACCGACGCAACGACCGCGACCGATCGCCCCCAAGCCCGGATACCGCGTCCTCTGTTGGCAGTGCCCGCGGTAGTGCGATTTCTCGGGCAGCAAGCTGGACCACAGCCTCTGATCAGGGCGGCAACGGCAAGAAAGCACCACCGCCGCCGCCTCCATCAAGGGCGAAGAAGCCACCGCCACCTCCACCTCCAATGAAGCGAAGTGCGTTGAGTGAAACGCAGTTGGCACGCTACTAGGCCGCTTCTAGCATCTCCTTCTTCTCTCTTTGGCTAACAAGTGCGTGATCCAGAGCTCATGTCATCTTCTGTCAGCGTTATTAGTTGGTAAAGACAGTGCCCATATGTTTCAGCAAGTTAAGATTTGGGGTTGCATCCCTGACCGCAGAGCGGCTTGGCGTATACGGCGTTTGATTGTCGGCCTACTTTACGTCTGTGTTTGCGGCGTTCCGGAGCACACTCACTCCTGCGGCCCTTTCTAGCATAGATACGTGATCTCTCAGTCACCTAATATTGTCTTTTTACAACGCTTGAGTGCACTTGTGCCAGTGCTATGTACATTTATCGTCATCTGCTCTTCTTCTTCTTCTTCTACTACTACTACTACTACTACTACTACTACTACTACTACTACTACTACTACTACTACTACTACTACTACTACTACTACTACTACTACTACTACAGCATGGTAACAACAGTTGTGCGTCTTGTAGTCATCAAGCTCTAACCAGACTCAGCATGTCCTCGCAACTGAATTGACTGTATAACCCTGTGCTTGCGTCCCGCATATTACTGCTCGTATTTCTGCTGATGAGGCGGAAAATTCCAGTTCTCCTAACCGCCCTGTCAGCACTGGCCTCTGATCACAAAGTCGCGTCATTAGTCAAAACTTACCCACTGTTGTAATCCGCCGTTTGGACTTCTAGTCCCAAACTCGCTGTGATGCACTGCAGTGTCAACAGGTACAAAAATGGCTCCTGTCTCCTGCTGGCCTCCTGCGGCACCGCCCATGGCACTCCACACATCAAAGTCCTCTGCGCCACCACCGCCGCCACTCAAACTCCCGAGGATACTGTCAAAATCGACATTCAGGCCATCCAGGGTGCCCGTTGTGGGTGTCCTCTGTAGTTGACCGTGCATGTTATGAGGTGGAGTTTGCTGTGCGCCAAATGGCGGGCTCGTGACGGAGCCTCCACTGGGGCCACCGAATGAGGGTAGAGGCTGCAAAGTGGGATGTTGCTGTGGAGCGACATGTTGGCGTTTTTTGTTGAAACCTTTCATCACGTAGAATGCTTCGAGATTTTCTTTTACGGTAAAGAGCAAGTCTGAACAGCGCTCTCGCACACCAACGCCGTAGCAGTGTCCGAAAATATGGTCGATGATGGTGGCCATGCGCTCTTTGCGGGGCAAATCGGGTGTACGGTAGAGCTCGGTGAGCAAAAGTAGCACAGCGTGATATTGTTGGTAGGTTGTCGAGTACCAGGCCCAAGACGAAAGGGAGGGAAGTGTGTCTAGCGTTGCGCCAATCTCGAGCGTTGTGAGGGCCGCAGCTAGGAGGACGTCGCGCAGCCGGTTTTCAGAGTCTGAACGCGGTTGGAGGGATGTCTGGGGAAGATGGCGGTATAGGAGCATCGAATCGCAACGGGACATGAGAAGGGTTGCAACCAGGCCAGCGTATCGTTGGATGGGTACATTGGCATCGAGGTACTGGAGGTACTTTGTCTGGATCTGGCGTTTCTTTGCTTCGACCCGGGCACGTAGATCGTGCAAGGTGATGTGCTTGCGGTCCATCTCAATTCTGCCTCGAAAGATGAGACGATGAATCTCGTTGCATTCGTACCGAATCAGCGACAGGCTCACGTCCGACCATCCATTTGTGGAGGTTGGATGCTGTTGCCAGCTTGAGCTACCAAACTCGAAGACATCATCGTCGACATTGAGAGGCAGAGCAATGTCAAAGTCGTCGGCGCGTATCGAGGGATGGGGACCCTGCGCCTCTGCAGTCTTGAAGTCCAGAAAGCAGATTTGGTACCAGAGGAGTGATCGTACGTGCCGTTGTAGGGGTGTCAGGCTGTTAGCTGAGCTGTGGCTCATACGATGTATGCCTATGCATTGAGCTAGGCGAACCAACGCGCCGACTACAACAGATGTTGCTCGGGAGATTTGCGCGCGACAAAGTGGAATCTGGACTGGTTAACAGGGTACCCTGCTTGCTAATGACAAGTCAACAACATACAAGATAAATTGTCAAGGCTTGCAAAGTCCTTATGTTGGACGTCTTCGCCCAGTTAGCGCGAAGCAATGCTCGTTCGGTAGCTTTTTGCAGCCTCAAGAACAAGTCCTCCTTGGTTATGCCGAACTGGGACTTGGCCTGCAGCGGAGAGATAGACGCGGCTGCAGCCATACAAACGGCCAAGATCAAGGCAGTGCATGAGTTCTGATTCGGGTTTCCGATTTCAATGTTCATCCAGAAGCGTTCAAACAGTCGCTTGAAAGACGGCATATGCAGGACGTGTGCGAGTGGGCTAACAGCTTCATTATACCGTCGGAACAAGGCCTCTGCCTCCATCTTGGTCGGTAGCTGTGGGGCTTGAACATCATTACCCTGGTGTAGAGAGAGCGAGCCACCTAACAGCAAATTCAAGGATGGTGCGAGCGACGGCATTTGTTCTGCTGATAGCAGAGCCGACGACTGCGTTGCCCTTTGGCCTGCGACCGACGCAGCCGGAGCAGAACTCTCAGACAACAGCTTGCCGAGCTAGACAGCAGTTCAGTTTGCGTTCAAATCAGGCAATGCAGAACGCAGGACAGATGGATGCGGATGGGGCGGAAAGTACCTCTTCGGCATACTGGGGACGGAAGAATCCCGTGACATTCTCACAAATAATCATCCTCCCGATTCGAATGGTGAGATCGGTTGCAATCTGATCTTCGTCATCGTCTTCATCTTCGTACACATCATCCTGCGTCTCCTCGGGTTCAGCAGGCAACCTCTCCCAGGCGTCTGTCTCGGGCTCGACATCTTGCTGGTAGGCTTCCCACTCATAGTCGCGAGGCGGCGTTCCAGGCGTGGTGGTGTCAACAGAATTCGCGTTCTCGTAGCCGTCAGGCAGACTGGCGCTACTCTGCTGGCGCACAGGGAGATTCTTGGTCCAGTCCGGGATGGTAACACCAGAACCGCTCTTGCTCTGTGCACGCTCTCGCTGCTCCCGCTCTTTTTTGCGCGCCGCGCTCTCAGGAACGGTGATGAAGACACACTCGCGCCCGAAGGCTGTGCAGTTTTGGCAAGGATGCGTTTTGGAGCATCGCGACTTGCGTGTCCGACACTCGACGCACGAGTTAATGGGGCGTGGGTTTCTGCGGCGGACCACTCGAGACTGCAAGACCTGACCGTGTTCTGGCATGTCTCACGATCTTCATCTTCGCGCCATTGGGGGAGGTTTCGGAGGCTGGCTGCGGTGGTGGTGGAGAATAGCGATCGGACGTCGGCCCGCTGAACAGCCGGCGTCTTATGGCTTTGACACTCTGCCATGGCCTGTATGCACGTGTTCAGCCTTGCGTGAAGCTCTTGGCTTCGAGGGGTTAGCAGATTTTTCGCCGCCTTCGGAGTCATGCAGGTACCAACTCAACAACTGACAGTCTCTGGGAATGCCATAGGCTCACTGTCCTGGCCTTGTCACGAGGACAGCTAGCCCCGCCTCAGCCCTCACCGGTCCGTCTTCCAGCCTACGAGTGCTGTGCAATGCTTGATGCATGGCGCACAGCATTCAGAATTGATGTTCATGATCCGCAAAGCTCCTTCCACTGACCTATGACACAAATACCCATACGTTAGTCGATCGGCTCTATGGTCAAGGGCTGTGTTGTGGAGGCTGTGATTTAAAGCGGGGTTGGCACCATCTCTGCAACACCATGACCACTCGTATGTACCACACCACACCACACCACACCACACAGAACTAGCCTAGATCTCGCAACACCTCTTACTTATCCCCAGAGCGACCACGCTAGTGGGAACTTCTGGGACCTACGTTTGTAAAGAGGCCTCCCAGGTAGAGCGCTCTAAAATGGACTTGGACAAACAAGATTAGTTCACAAAATCATCACTATTACTTCATATTCACAACAAGCGGCCCCAGCACTTGGCTGACGAAGACGACAAGACAAGCCTGTATTCTATGTGAAGGGAACATCTCAATTACCTATCATCTGCCACTGATTACTAAGCTACCTGCCAACCTCCCGCTTCAACCGCGCAGCGGCTGATGTGGCAGGTGGCTCTGGCCATGAGTCGACAGCGTCCTCGACCTCCTCTAAGAATGACGTGCTGTTATGAACTGTTGTACCACCAAGCACAACACGAATGCCAGGCGAGCTTGCATTAACTTGGGCTACCATTTTGGCCTCCTCGTATGTCGCACCCCCAACCATGAAGACGATGATATCTTGGGGCTTGTCCCTGGTCGATCCGCCGCCCTCTACAAAAGGATACAACTGCTGGCTCAGACGACCTTTTATCATGTCTTGCAGTGTGGTTTCCAGACGGGGTGAATGCTGCGTGTATACGTTTTCAACGCCCTTCAGTCCCTTCAGTCGATCTCGGGCTCCTCCGAAGAATGATCCAGGTTGGAAGAGGTCCGGTACACCGGCTGCTGTAGTAGTGGCTTGCAGCGACTCGTGGTAGGTTAGGAGCTTGGTAATGAGGTTGATGCGATGCCGCGATAGTCCGCCAGCAACGGCGAGCAAGTCGAGCAGCATAGCGGTCGAATTTGAGGACGTCTTTGAGTAGCGAAGCGCATAGATGGCAACGAGCCGGAGTTTGTTGTTTGCCGGAATATTTGGATCCTGGATAATCTTCTGCAATGACTTGACGTCGTTGGAGTGGTTGTCTGTGCATGCTAGACTCTGTTCAAGCTCGCTAATGTCGAGCAAGCTCTCCTGGCCGACCCGTCTGCTCAGCTCGCCCACGAGCGTGACATGCTTCGTGACGTTGCCAGAGAGCTTGCGGAACTCTGGGAAGTCTTCGATGAAGCGTTTCATGTCTGCTATTGAGTCAAGCTTCTGTGAGCCCTGTTGCTTTGACGCAAATTGTTCGACGTACTCCTTTGCGTTCTGACCCAGGTCGCCGAAATTCAGATACATGTTCTTCTTGAAGAAGGGATCCTGATCTTGTGATAGTACAATCTCTTTCAATTCCGGTCGTATGTCAGGTACGTCGCGCAAGTTTACCCTTCCATTGTGGATGCCGAGCAATTCGTGTACCATGGCCTGGTAGGTCCATTGTGTCAACAAGGGCGTGACAGGGTCGTCTCTCCGGTCTACAATCAGCAGAATAGGCGGAGTGTCGGTTTTGCGGAAGTCGAACAGCTGCTCCTCCTGTGTCATATGATAGCGGATCTCGGTAGCCAGCTTCTTGACTAGCAGGCTGTTCTTCTGGTATCGTATCAAGGGCTTCTTCTTCAGCGATAGCAGCAAAGCCATGACGGCTTCGGTCGACCGTTGCAGGGCATCCTGATTCCACGAGTCGGGACTCGTGCTCCATATGCGGTGGTGTGGGAAGCCGAGGTTGAGGGACATGAGGTCGGGGTTTATGACGAGGAAGTCAGCGAAGTACTCTTGGACAGCGCGGACCACTTCATGGTCGTCTGCCTCGGCGAGACGCTCCAGAGCGGATTTTTTGATGATGTTGCTGAAGTCTGCCCTTGTCAGCCAATGGGTCCAAACACACGCCATAGCTCGGCGTAAACGTACATATGTTGTACTCGCCGTACTTGGGCTCCCGCAGCTCTTCGATCAGGTTCTGGATCGATTCGGGCGACGGCCGCACGAAGCACAAGCAGCGCAGATGGCGCATCTTCTCGCGCTTCTGGTTATCCAGGCGGCTACGGTAGCATTAGCCAAGCTTATGTCGCGTCTTAAGACATGGAGAAGAAGGAGCGCGAACTCG
This sequence comes from Pyrenophora seminiperda CCB06, assembly GCA_000465215.2. Lineage (NCBI taxonomy): Eukaryota > Fungi > Ascomycota > Dothideomycetes > Pleosporales > Pleosporaceae > Pyrenophora > Pyrenophora seminiperda. Next base: position 361,754 of record KE747825.1, on the reverse strand, counting down.
GTGAGGTAGACTTCATGGTTGAGGAGGGCAGATTGCGTCGTCGCCGTCGACACAATGGACACCTATGCCATGTCAATGCCTGGCAGGCCATCTCTCGGCAGAGCAGACAAACCCACAGTCTCGTTGTCGAGTAGGAGAATCTTCATCTTGGCCGCCGAGGTGCCTGTCGCAGCGCTGTCCCCGGCCGACACCATCTTGGTCATGTAGCCGGAGACGGCCTGAATAATGTCCATGATGGCGAGGAAGCCTTGCTGGCCGGCTTTGCAGTTTTGGAGTCTTGCAGTTGAAGGTCAAACGCGTCGCTGTGTTGCTCCTTCTTCCATGTCGACGGACGCGGTTGCTGTGTGAGCTAGCGCGCCTCCCTCGGCCTCCCTGGGTGGCACGGTGGATAACTAACTAGTGGGGGGTGGGGCACACAGGCACGCAGGGCAGGGCAGGTACCTACGACAACCTCACCTCACCCCCACCTGCCACCATTACCATTAACAGTGAACAGTGAACAGTGAACACGCCAAGCACCTACTATGTACTAACTACGTACTAACTACTGACTGTATTGTACGAGTAGCCTCCCTCCCGCCTTCTCCCCACCCATCTTCTCGTCACCACCGTCCGGACACCTCTTGCATGTCCTGCAGCCGTGGCCGGGTGCAAAATATACGGTACCCCTTTGTCACTGCGGGGTAGCCACTCGATCATTCGAGTATGTATATAGAGTAGTATCACCTACCTACCAGCTGCCATCTTGAGCAGCCATCCTGCCAATCGCACCCACTTGATACTTGTGCGGCATTGCAGACCTCCTATGTAGCTCGGAATTCGGTTGGAGTAACGACATGTGTGTGTGACGTATGAGTGCCTAAGCCGCGGCCCACGATGACCTGCAGCCTCCTAAGCCATGGACATGAGTGATTATGTGACGTACAACTCCGCTTCCGCTCGCTAGTCGTGCATATATAAGAATTCCGCCTCATTTTTCATCACTACATCGCTACCGCATCGACTTTTTTTCCTCTTAACCGCCAGCAACACACTCAAGCCATCTAAGATGACCAAGCTCTTCATGCAAGTCCAAGTCTTCCTTCGCATATACCCACCACCACTGCGTTTTTGCTGCACCAACACTCACTAATTTGATACTAGCACTGGTGCAACTGGCTACATTGGGGGCGACGCCCTCTACGCCGTCGCCAACAAGTACCCAGACCTTGAAATCACTGCACTTGTCCGGAACAGCGATAAAGGAGCTAAGATCGCTGCACAATACCCCAAGATACGCCTGGTATACGGCACCCTTGACAGTACCGACCTTCTTACTACCGAGGCTTCCAACGCGGACATCGTCCTTCACACTGCAGACTGTGATCACGTAGCCTCTGCCAACGCGCTGGTTGCGGGTCTCGGTGAGAGTGGACGAAAGAAGTACCTTATCCACACGTCTGGTACGGGTATACTCTCTTATGAGGATTTCGAGACCAGTACCTATGGCTTCAAGCGCGACAAGATTTATGATGACTGGGACAACATCGCTGAAGTCACTTCGCTTCCTGACGTCGCCATCCATCGCAATGTCGACAAGATTATTCTTGGATCCAATCAAGCATCAGCGGGCAAGATCCAGTCGGCCATTGTCTGTCCGCCTTGTATCTATGGCCCTGGCCGTGGTCCTGACAACCAGCGGAGTGTACAAGTGTACGACATGGCCAAATTCACACTGAAGCGCATGAAAGGCTTTGTTGTCGGCAACGGCGAAAACGTCTGGACTCAGGTTCATGTGCAAGACCTCAGCGGGCTATACCTGGCCCTCGTAACAGCTGCCATGTCACCAGACGGCGGCAAGGCGACATGGAACCAGGAAGGATACTATTTTGCAGAGAACGGGGACTTTAGTTGGGGCGACGTCGGACGCAAAATCGGGGAGATTGCTTTCAAGAACAAACTCATCAATCACGATGGAATCGACAATGTAAGCAAAGAAGAAGCAGACGAGATGCGACCATCTGGCAGCTACCTCTGGGGAACCAACTCAAGGTGCAGAGCCATTCGCGCTCATAAACTTCTCGCCTGGACTCCGAAGCAGAAGAGCATGTTTGATTTGCTACCCGACATCATCAATGAGGAGGCGAAGCTGATGGGTCGCATTAAGCAGCATGCTGAGGAAGCTGCTGAGGGACGCATCCTGAAATAAGCCCAAAGTACGTCGGGAAAATCTTTTCATATCCAAGCAGAAAAACTAAACAATCATGTTCGAAACCTCAAATCTTCTTAAACAAGCTCATACAATGACGTCATTATCATTTGTCGGCTGAGTAGATGCCTTGACAATTACAAGCTGACCTACGTTGTAAAGTCTTCGTTAATGCAAACTATTATTGCCTTACGCTACGTGTCTATAATTATAGTGTCCCAGCAAGCACGGTGTCCTTGTATCTAAGCCACTTCGCTCAGCTCACCCAATACCCATCCGAGCTTTCACTGCATGCAGTCACTACATGGCTCAGCGCAAGAATCTCGCCACCTGGTACTCGTGCTGTTCTATATCCTTGTATTAAACAGAACAAGGGTTTCCGTTGCGCTGCTTTCACTAAACACAATCATCGATAGAAACAGTCATGGCCCTCGATCCATGAATCTCGTTTGAAGCCCCTTATTCGTCTGCGGATTCAGAATCTTGTAGAAATTCCTTACCCCGCACTTCAAATTCACCAGGAGTTCATAACCAGCTCTCCTAATCGCGACACTAGCGCAGTCGGTTTCACCGTGCGTCGGGGTTGCCTACAGCACTCTCTCTTCTTGGCCTCACCACCTTGATACCTCTCCACCTCTCCACTTCTCCACCTTGATACCTCTCCACCCTCCACCTTGATACATCTCCACCTTGATACCTCTCCATTTTGATACCTTTCCACCTTGGTACCTCACCACCTTTGCTCGTTGTCACTTACCGAAGAAAACAACAAGACTGTTGAGTGGTATGGCGCCTTCGAAAATGCTCCCTTTGGGGGCCATGGATGCCAAGCAGGAAGAAGATCTCGTTCGCATCGACGGATGGCTGGCGAAGATGGACATTGGTGGCTCGGAGACTAACGTGAGTGACGACGATGAAATCGACAAAGAAACTACTGAGAATAGTATGCAGCCCATAACACCTCCGCAGCGCCCACACAAAGTCCTTGACGTACCAAAGGAGATATCCCCGACCGACACAACATTTTCTGGTCGCAGTATCTTCGACAAACCTCTGCCAAAGAAGGCTAAATACGACACCCTTGATCCAAAGTTTGAGGTCCTCGATGACGTTTCAGATACCACCAGAGACAGTGAGGTCGAGTGGGAGCCGACACCCATCAAAGAATGCGACTTGAAATCGAAAGCAGGATGGACCCTCCAAAACACTGCCGTCACCCAATCTGGCCAAGCGTCAGTCTATTCATCAGCTATTCTCAGCCTGTCCGACAAATCCGCCGAATTCAATACTCGAGATTTTCTTAGATATGCTGATTTGACTTCACAACTTACTCGGGACCCTAACATTCCCCGCTTAGTGTGGCTAACATCCTGCCTCCAATGTATCCTTGCAGGCCTGCCTTGTTCACGCACGCATCCCTCCTGTTCGCGCTGCCAGCGCTCCGCCAATCCAGATCTTTGTCTGCTCCACCGTCGTTGCTTCTCCTTTGAAATTCTCGATCCGTCCAAGTCAGATGAGTGTTGTTACCCCATCTTACTCAAAGTGAAAGGCGAAGATGAAGCGATCTGGCAGCGTAAAGCAAAGTTATCAGTCGAGTTGAAGAACAAGTGGCTGGAAGAACAATATAAGAAGAACTGGGTGATGCCGAAGATTGAGAGTCGGAGGGGTGGATGGAAGAAGGAGTACAGATTCCAAGTGGTGCCGGGAAGAGACTTACATCCTGGAGAGGGATCGGGTAGGACGTCGCACAAGGAGCTGGTTGTGGATCTGGAGGCTTGAGGTGCGTCTATGAGGCATTGCGACGATGTAAGTTGATCCGTTTGAGCTTTCAGCGTTGGCAGTCTTCTTCGTTTTCGTGGCTATCAAGTTTGGGGAAGGCATTCGGGTGACGGGGTGGTTTGATTCCTGGTGTTATGGACAACTCAAGATCAATGCATAGGTGGAGGAGGAGAAGGTTACGCGCGCTGTGACTCGCTGTCCAGGCTGAGTGAGATGTTTGGGAACGGGCAATGGCTAGGTTGAGTCTTGAGTGAGCAAATTTGATGCCTCATGGTATCAATCGCTCAATTAACAGAACTCGGCCACATGAAATCTACTTGATTTTTCCACGTTATGTTGCCACAAACGGGTACAGTGAGTTCCTGGTCACTTGTTAAATCTACATCAGTAAGTTGAACAAAGTCGATAACTCTCCTAAGCTTAGGAAAGTGGGAACGAAATATAATATCACTCTAAAAATCCAACAGGTGTGCAAACTGAACCATTCCCTTAGTACTACAACTTTGCCCCACCTTTAACCTCACTTAGCAACTCCTCAACTGCAATCTCACTCGTCATCAAAATACAAGTATCTCTCAGGCTAGGCAAACGATGCCTTTGGTTGACTTCCTGGTAGTCTTCACTCGCTAGCATATTCCTGAAGTGCAGTATACTAGGATAATGTGCCAACGCGATCTCATCCCAGTTAGCTACCCCACCATCAACCTTGACATTCATCCCAGTCCCAGTTTCTGCTTTGGTAATCATGGATCCGTTCACATGCGTCACGTTTCCAACAATCTTTGCATTTCCGCCGTGTTTCGAACCGATGGACTTTGCAAAAGCAGCGCCGTACTTGAGGTATTCTTCCTTCATACCTGGGTTGAATGCGAGGAGGTTGAACATGGAAACTGCGCCTTTGCCTGCTTTTGACCCAGTGTTCACAAAGGTCTTGATCCATTCATTGAGTTCATCACTTAACTCCAAACTCTGGCTTGAGTCGGTGGTCTTGTTGTTCTTCTCTTGAATGGCGGGCAAGGTGCTCTTGTCTGCGTGTAGTAGTTGGTCGTTCTTGGTGGAAAAATCTTGGACCAATCGTGACGGAACTCCAGCTGTTACGCTCCACTGGTGTCGTACTAGTTTCTGGACTTCCGTGGGGAGTGCACCTGTGCGAGGCACAACAATGAGGAGGTCCCATTGAATATTCCGAGCGAGCAAATGTTCGGTTGAAAGCTTAGAGGGCAGTATAATCCAGCGTATGACGCGCGATACGACAAGTGGTGATAACTTTGCGGACTTTGATGTGGAAAGAAATGTGAGGATGGAATTGGGTGTCTTGTCATGTAGAGAGACGAGGTGAAGGGTACAGAGAGGCATACTAGCGATGGTAACGGTATTCTGATCGAGTTTGCCGAAGAGTGTAGGAGCTATTCACGTAAGCATGGGGGGAACAAGTAGTGTTGGTAGCCTAAAATGGATGACGTAAGTAAGGCTGATTGACTTTGCCGAGGCTCAGGGATCGGTGGTGAGGAGCTACGATACTGATGCGCATCCTCGGACACTCTCAAAATAGGCGACGTGACAACTCGTAGTTTTCTGACGCAACGATTTCTTCCAAAGTTGATTGATTATCTATTGGAGTCTGGATGATCCCAAACCAACAAAATATGTCTCGTGTCACCCAAAACCTGTCGCCAATGCCCCATTGCCAGCACGAGCGCACCTACGTTAGGGAACTCCTAGGATACAATACATTTACCATGATCGGTCTAGGAATTCGTGCATGGTTGATGTCACACGGATTCAAGATAGTTTGATAATGCGATACAACAGGGCCGCCATTACCGCCACCTAGGTAGGTACCTAACTAGGTACTTAGGTACCGTACCGGTACCGTAGGTAGTGTCTTTCGAACCCGGGCCACAACCCGCGCCAACCCACTTGAATCTCTAATGGCATTTCTGTCCCTATGACACACACTAGTTCCACATTTCACGCTCTGAGAAGAGATATAGGTCATGCCTTTTATTGACTAGCGTCATACAAACGTCAATGTTGCTCCTCATTTCTTGAGCTTGCGGTATACAGTAGGTATGATGCATGCTTTCGTTTGATGAAAGCCCGTATGGCTATGGACTCGTCTTGAACTCTGGGAGCGGGAAATCTCTTCGGAGGCGAGGTGGAAACCATGTTCTAGGACAAGCCTTCGAATCAGCTGTTTCGCTTAGCCACACATGTATATCCTTTCGGCAAGCTTACGGATTGCACAGCCTACCCAGCCGCACGCCTTATGGTTGAAGTGGACAGCATTCACACATGTGTTTTCCTTCCTTCATCATCCCCAGAACCCTCGAACTGGTTGTTTACAGACGTTTTCATCGCGCCCGTAATCGGAGACTCGCCGTGACCAGTCCTGTCATTTGGCTTTTCGCTACTTAGCGCACTACTTCGCTTACAAGGCTGACCAGCCTTTACCTGACCAATACCGTGAACGGACAATGCCTGGAGAGCCTCCATGAGGCTCCTAAACGCCAAAACGTATCAATTACACAGCGAATTGGGACAAGATAAGCCAAAGTACGCGATCTTGTCTCACACATGGGAAGAGGAAGAAGTTTTATTTGAAGACATACGACGTGCGACCAATACCAAAGTACGATCAAAAAAAGGCTTTGACAAAATCAAGTATGCATGCGAGCAAGCACTGGCGGATGGCTATGAATACGTTTGGATCGATACTTGTTGTATCAATAAAGCAAGTAGCGCTGAACTTTCAGAAGCGATCAACTCGATGTTCAGATGGTATGCAGAAGCCAGTATCTGTTATGCATACCTTTCTGATGCGACCCATGGAGAACCATCGTTACTATCACGCTGCCGCTGGTTCAGCCGTGGCTGGACGTTACAGGAACTGCTGGCTCCAGATCATGTGCATTTCTACGATCGAAACTGGTTATACTTGGGGAGTCGTATCTCTCTAGCGACCGAGGTAGCCAAGATCACTAGTATCCATGATACGATTCTGACACGGGGTCATATAGATCCACATCCGACTCGACAACTTCCATCAGATGCATGCGTAGGCAAGCTCAACTCGAACTCCTATATGTGCTGCTATTGTGGACAAATGATTACCGTGAGCGTCCGGAAGGCCATGCTGCGCCTCACCATTGCACAGAGGATGACCTGGGCTTCAAAGCGAGCAACCACACGCTTAGAAGATAGTGCGTATTGTTTGATGGGGCTATTCGAAGTACATATGCCGCTCATCTACGGTGAAGGGGCAAAAGCATTCTACCGTTTGCAAGAGGCCATTCTCAGACGCTCGAAAGATCACTCAATACTCGCATTTCGGGCCACAGAAGCATGGGCGAGAACTCAAGGGAATTTCTCTCATTTGCTCGCGCCTCATCCGAGCTACTTTCGCGATGATATTAGGAATGAATGGATGCCGTACGCCAAAGCGACAACCATGAATCTGATAGGTAATGCCCTGTCGGTAGATATGTCAATCTGCCCACTCAGAACCGACGATATGTGCTTTGATCTCTTTAGAGGGAGACATTTGGGTATCTTGGATTGCACAATCGGCCATGACCCATTAGCGAGACCCGCAATTTTACTGGAAGCGATCAATGGCCGTAAGAAGAGGTTTCGCAGATGTGCCGCAGAGCCCGTACTTCTCCAATTAAGTATTGGCAAAGTATCGGAAGCTGTGCTACTAAGGCGTTATGATAACGAAGGTACCGTAATATACGCCTAAGGGGCTTGCCCAAAAGTAACTCACAAACGAATAGTCATAACAAGGCGGGTTGAATACGACCCAAAAGACATCAAGAGATGCCAGATAACTATAGTAGAAGAAGACGTTGAAGAGAAAGAGCGGCTTTGGTGTCCACCTGTACGCATGAATATTGATGCCAGCACTCGCTCAGCCCACCAAGAGTATGTCGCATCGCCAAGTCTTGTTGGAGATTACGCGGTAACCTCCCCAAAGGGCACCGTTCATGTTATAGGCTTTTACAGCCAGGAATTTGAAGACTACTTCGTAGCTTGGGGCTCTTTCGCAGCGCCTCTGGATGGAGATGGGTTCAACGAAGGCCTTTGGTGTCGTGTCTGGACCCTGTCACAGCTGTTTGAACTATTCGATGATGTACAGACCTCACCACGGGAAAATGTGGATATTGAAGACGTAGTCAGAGAGGTCGTGTCTATGAAGACCGCTGACAGCTTTACGCCCCGAGAACAAAAATTCCCAACCGAAGGCGAGATAATTTTGAGTGATTCGACTTCTATCAAGCTCAAGATCAAAACCTTTGTAACGAAAATCTCATTCATAGGTCGCGCTGCGTTCCAACTCAACGTCATAGCAGAGACTCAGGACGAAGCTCATCCTATTGAGTCTGCACTTCTTCATCAAGGAGATGATGGTAGTGAGCACGTTTTGGTCGCTAAGCTTTTTGACGTAGATGAGAGCGATACAGCGCCTTATCTAGAGATGCCGCTTTTCGACATGACGGGCAGGGCTTAATATAGTAAATTTGGTACATATAAATCATATAGAGGGGTAGGTCCAAAGTCAGGGCAAATGTACACACTCAAGTCTTTGCATAGCCTAGCGGCCTCGTATATTTCCATGACTGAGTATTTCGTCATATTCTCGTGTAGCCCTTCCAAGGCAATATACCATGTACATCCACATGTCCAGCCTGCAGCCCTATCACCACCACATCATCCTGCCAATTGTTTTTCCACCTCTGACACCAACTTCTTCAAGTTAGACTCTGCATTTCCCGTCGTTAACAGCAAGTCCAGCTCCCAGAGAACCTTGACAATGTTAATCTCCGCATCCCAATCCTCCCAATCCTCATCCACACCCCAAGCAAGCCATTTTCCTCTCCTCGCAGCAACACTGTTCATGCAATCCACACCCACCTCCTGTCCGTCGCTCGAGGCAGTACCCTTCTGTCCACTCATATATTCGATCAAATCGAACACGTCGAGATCTCTTGTGGTACATGGCGTAAAGAATGCATTTTTGACAAAGAGACTACCATCCGCCTTGTACGACGATGACCAAATGTTCGGTTCGGGCGAGAGCGCGTAATATCCCAGTGCATGACGACCATCCCGGTAGAAGTATGGTAAAAAGGTAACAAACATGTCCACATCTCCGGGTCGCTTCTTTTCTTGGGCGTACAGTACACCCTGCCTCAGCTTTGGCAGTGGGTCTTGGGGCCGTAGATTAGGAAGATGGCTGATCGCAGAATTGAAATTGATAAAAGGCAAGTTTTTTTCCGCGATGCGTATAATGGCCAAAAAAACCGCCGGATTGATAGTTGTGGCTTTGTAGATGTCGCGCCGATATCCGGGACATTCGGGAGCTGGAAGAGGGGACTCTGTGTAGTCGATTTTTTCGTCTCTCCAAGGCCAGCCCCGCGGCATCATGATTTCAGGGCCTGTTTCTTCTTCTCCAGTCCGAGATTCCGACTTTGAGTGAACAGTGGAGCTCAACATAGCTGTATCGCTTTGTGTATAGTCGGCGGCATCTGCACGGGGGAAGTCATCGTGATCGAACTTAGCGACTTGCTCAAGGTAGTGCTCTACGCCTATGCTTCGCATCGAGGGACCGAGCTCTACGCTGTTGACAATAATATCGCCCTCATAATCGTCTTCGTCTCCGTCATAATACGAGTCCAACAGGTCAGCCGTGAGCGGTGCGGGTAGGGCCCAGGAGGACGGCAAACGTTCAAGTAGGGGCTCAAATGGGTTTAATGGGCGTTGCTGCCGCGTGGGTGGCTTTTTGACGCGATTTTTGCAAGATGATTTGTACGAGGAGGAGACTGAAGAGTTTACCGGTCGAAGGGCCGCAGTCGGGCGTCTGCTGGCCGCGAACATGTTGATGGATGAGTTTTGAGTACGTGGCTGACAGTCTTACTGGCGATTTGATCGGAAAGTATGATATCGGCTGGCCCAAATTTGACAATTGATTTTAAAGTGCAAGCTGGAAGTGAGGGAATCGTGAAGTAGGCATTGTAGGGTATTGAGAGTGAGTATCCAGATTGAGGTCCGTGCGCGCTACCAGCGTTTGCTTTTCACCACTTCACGACATAATAGCAAGCTATAGGGACAATATGTATCTTATCTCAACAATAGTTACTAATCCGAATCGTCATCCGTATCCTGGCCAAGCACTAGGGTTAGCTTGCCATCGTCACTGTCATCATCATCATCATCTGGGCCACTTTCACCTGGCACAGGAAGCTCGGGAGCTGCGGAGGCAGTGCTAGTGGCCGTAAAGTCTGAAGTAGCTTGTACACCTGCAGTTGCAATATTCCCATTTAGATATGTCTCGGAGGATGAGACTAGAGGTACTGAGTGCGTCGTGCGTTGTCCAGCCTCAGCTGTTTTGACGCGCTTGGAAGGTGAAAGCGGACCATTATCGCCTATCGGCCGCTTTACGTCAGCGAACGCGGTAGGCTCCGAGATCATTGGTCGTTGTGTATCGGTTGCCTCCCGCATTGATCGCGAGGACGTGCCTACGCCTGGGCTGGCTGCTGGAAGATCTGGTATAGCAAAGTCTTTCACTGCAGTCTCCGTTTGTCCAGCCATCTCAAGGACACCATCTAAATGTTGCCCCGCAAAGGGTTCATACACCTGCTCAACAGCATTGTCTTTTTCATCTCCTTCTTCTTCGTATTCGTTTTCTTCTTTCTCTTTTCCAATCTCCTCTCCTGCATCGTCAAGTTCCAGATCTTGACCACCTAAGCGGATGACAGGCATCCTCGGCCTAAGAATACCCTCAATTTCCATTTCGGCAGAGTGGGATCGAGCTAGAAGCGGTAATATGCTGGCTGCCGGCTTGCCAAATTTCTTGCTTGGCGGCGGGTTGAGAACACTAGCTAACATCGCTTCCTTATGCTTCATGAGAATGGCAGTGCGATCAATACGAGCCCGCATCGAGTCCGACAAGTACTGAGCAGGAATGTTGGAGAATAATACGGGTAGTAGATTATAGGTAGCTTCGTTCAGGCCAGAGAAGCTGACGGTGGGGTCACTGATAACCTTTGAAGCACTTAAGAAGCTATCCGCGTTGGTAGTTGTCTGGGGCTGACTGTTCCCAGTAGTCTTGATCTGCGTCATATTCTGCTGCGTTGCAGTCGTAACAGTATCCGATGGGAGCAGGTCGTCACAAGAGGCGCGGATCAGAGGTACCAGGGAATCGATAGTCGATTTATGTAGCACGTCTCCCGACCTTTTGAGTAAAGCAGCGACCGCTTTATAGCATGCGGTCCGGATCTGTGACACATGCTTCTCTGCTCCAAACAACCAAACGACCTGATCGATAATAATTGGATCAAGTGCCAATGTCATCGCCTGGGACCTGTGCAATAGCGCCAGGAGTAGCTCAATTGCCGCAATATGCACATCCGGGAGTAACAACCAGAGGTTTTCCCGCTCTTCTTTGCTTACTTGGACGTTCAGCCTGATGGTGTTCTGGAAGCTCTTGCTTGACGAATTAGGGACGACGAGAGAGAGCATTCTTGAGACCAAGTCTATCACTACACTGATGTTGAGGTATACTGGACAGGTCGTGGGGGTTTCAAGATATTTTCTTGTCAAGTTGAGAAGTTCTATCAGTCGTTCGCCCCCAGCGAAGATGCCAGACCACGGGGGCAGATGATTGATAGGCTCTAGATCCTGTACCTCATCCTCGAGCGTATGACCATTTGCTAGAGGCGATTCGTGGACAATGGGCTGCCAGTCCTCCAACACAGCACGGAACACACGATCAGCAGTCTGGTGAGCATTGTTCACAGTACCCTGCAGAGATTTCATCCACTCCTCGCTCGATGCTCCTTTCGGCGCACAACAACAAAGTTGAACATAGAGCTCACGGGCCGCTCCTGTGATGCCAGAAGATGTGGCATATTTGGTGCCGAGGTGCTGTTCATGGTCGATCTTGTTGGATGGCGTGGGTGCAATGAGGCGTACCAGAAGTGGATGGAGCTGCTTGAGATAGGACCGGAAGATGGTCGGATGTCGGGGCAATAGCTCGTTGAGGCATTCAAGAATAGTCTGCAAGAGAGTTGCTGGAGTCGATATCGCATTGGCCATGTGCAAGCTATATTGGATAAACGTTGGCAACGAAGGGGTGGTGATTTCGCGGACTAGAGTTTGAAATTCTCTGGTGAGGAAGAAAATGCGCGTTAGGGTGATGATGCATAGTTTCTTCGATAGAGGAGGATCTGGTTTGTTCAGCAAGGCTAGGAGCCCGCGAACCCATGGCAGACTCTTTTGTAATGTCTCCCACCCCCCGACTTCGATTACTGCTTTGATCAAGACTATGGCAGACCATCTTCCCTGGGTGGTGCGGTCCTGCAGCAGAGTGGAGAGAAGGGTTCGAAATTTATGGACTGCCACGGACGCTTCCGATGATGTTGCTTTGGTGCCGGAAGCATGAGGCGAGGAGAGAAGAGTTCTGCAGTTTGCCAAGGACAATGCTATGGCGGGCACGTGCTGAGGAAGTTGAGATGTTGGCGTTGAGGAGATGCGGAAGCTGAGAGCTCGCAGCGTGGCCAGTTCCGAGGCGATTGGGGCCATGGCGTCAATCGCATGTGTTCTGGTAAGGTCGGGCTTCGATCCGAGGCGATTTCAGGCTTTCCGACATGCAGTGTGAATGATAGGGATGGATGGTGGAAAAAAAGTTCAGACGTCGGAGGCAGCGTCGGGCCGGGCGGGACGCTAACGAGACAGGGATAGGTACAGCGGCCAGATTGTTGCGGGCGGTCAGTGACATGTGTACGGTTACGGCAGTCGGCGTCGCATTCGATGTGACCTGTTGAACATGATTTTGCATGTTTTGCGACCTTGCGACTTTGCGTAGTGCCAAAGGCATATCTTTAACGAAATGGTGGTAGGTGGTGGGCCAGCTCAGCCATAGCCCAGGCATGCCCGAGCAACGTCATTCTGCGCGTCTGGAGCTCACACCCATCACAGAACACGGGCGAGAGCGACAAGGCCAAGCGCTACATACAGCAGTTGGACGAGGCGCGATGCGCAGGACGATGGACAGACGTGCCGGAGCTCTGCAGGAAGGTCGAGAAACATGCGCCGCACCGCCAATGTCAGCGACAACAGGCCCAACTTTTATCCTTTTTCCTCTGAGGGCTAACGGGAGTGCCAGGCCTCACCCTCACCGCACGCTCCGAGGCGCAGGTGGAAGCGTACAGTAGCCAACGGCCATCGACAGCCTCTTCGGCCGCGTCGACAGGCGCCCTGGCACAGATAATCCCGCCGCTGTTGGCAGCCATGGACGAGGGGGACACGCCGGCCCAGGACGCCTTCCAGGCCAGCGTCTGCCTCGGCTGGGTGCATTACGTATGCGATGAGCCGGGACTGGCAGCTGCGCGGCTTCCTCGCGACTTTGGGGCAGTCGCGACGCAGCTGGAGGGCGAGCGGGGGCGCCTTGAGCGGCTGGTCGCGCGTCTGTCTCGTCAAGGGCACCTACCTCAAAGGTATAGTTGTACCTACCGTAATTGTTGTTGTAGCTACGGCTACGGCCACTGCCACCGCCACAGCTACAATGGGCTGACGTGCATGCAGCTTCTTCGCTCGAAAAGACCGGCGCCGTCGCCGAAGCTGTCGCAGCCTACTCGTCCATCGTGCCCTGGTTGACCACGGCCACGACCCCCACGGCCGAGTCGATGCAGTTCAAACTGTGGGGCGAGCATTCGCTCGTGCGCCTCTGCCAGCTGTCGGACCAGTCCACCCCCACGGGCGAGAACATCAACGCCTCCGACGCCCTGCGTACCTACCGCTACTGGGCCAAGTTCTGGGATGCCACATCCAAGACCGGCGCCGTCGACACGGGCAACGCGCCGCGACACCGCCGCCTCGCGTGGAAGGCATACTACGACTCGCTGTCGACCATCCTCCGCTATGACCTCGCCTACGAGCCCGATGCTACGCCCATTGTGCAGGAAAACCCAAAGCCAAATGCCCAGTCAGACACCCGTCTACGCCAGCGAGCCGAGCTGAAGCGAGTCGAGACCGTCTATGAGAGTCTACTGGTCAAAGAGACGGATTTTCCAAAGGCCAGCGAAACCAACCACGAGGTCGAAGCATGGGTCGACGCCGTCATGGACAACTGGCGCCTCCTATGCGGCCCAACGTGGAGTGACGACGATCTCGGCGAAGGCGGCAAGCAGGGAGTAGCACGAAGCGTGCTCGACATCCTGTATCGGGCAGCTACCAAGACGTATCACTCCACCCAGATCCTGCGCCACCTCTTCGTCGTCCACGCCTCGCTGGCCGAGCCTGAGCTGGCCTTCAAAGCCTACGACTCCTATGTTGAGATTATCACCCGGAACAAGGATCGATCGGAGAAGTCGGGAGAAATCGAGGTAGGCATCGACGATGACAGCACCGCCTTGAGGACCTCGGCTGAAGCTATCAGAATGCTCTGTCGCTGGGGTTCTAGGAAAGAAGCTGAGAAGGCGCTGGAGATTAGCCACACCATTGAGCACTGGGTCCACCAGATGGAGCACCTTCCATCAGCTTCCGAGGCCGCCTCGGGTGCCCCTGCTGTGACACTGGTCGAACCCACTGCCTTGGCCGCTGCATTCTGTGCCATTGGTATTGGCCAAGCTCACTGGGCTCGCCTCACGTACGACGTCGAGACACGCGCACCCATTCAGACCAAAGCCATACAATATCTGCGCAAGTCGCTATCGCCGAGCTTTGGCGATGAGCACAATGTGGAAGCTCTCTACGCATTAGCTCTGGTACTGGCCGAAACGCGAGATATACCTGGCGCTATCAAGACTGCCAAACGCGCACTCTCTCCAGCCACCAGAGGAACGACGGTCAGTGCTGACGGCGTCCTGTCAGGCGGAATCATCACCGAGTACGGCCGGGAGCGTAAGCTTATCCCTGTTTGGCATCTTCTTGCCTTGCTATTAACCTCTCGTTCCGATTTCACTGCTGCAGAAAAGGCTTGCGAAGCTGCGTTCGAACAATTCGGCAACCCCGTCATTCTCTTTGGTCGCGGCGACTCGGGTGCCTATCGTAGCGAACATCTAAATGCCGCTACCAGTCAAGAAGCGCTCGGACTAGGTGTCGTTGATCGCATGGAGCGTTTTGAGAAGAGCAACGTGTTGCAGATTAAGATGACGCAATTAGCTCTACTCGAAGTCACTGATGGTGTAATTGCTGCCGTAGATGGATGTGATGAACTTCTTGCCTTGTACGGCAGGTTGTTTGGTGATCCAGCGACCGAGACGGTAAAACCCACGCCTGCGCCTGCGGCATTGGCACCCCCGAAAAGCGCCATGGGAACAACCCGAGGAAGCATATTCCGTGGCCGAGGCTCAATCCGTACGGCCCAACAAGACAACAAGGCTCGCAATGAATCCGTCATCAGCTCCGGAACAGCCATCACACAGCCAGAAATTCAAGTCACAAACGACGAGGGAGCCGATGCCAATGGCCATCACCGACATAAGCTGTTTCATCACCATAATCATGACGACGGCCACGCGGGTGTGAAGAGGTCTCCAAGTAAACTCCGCAAACGCTCGGTTAGTCTCCAGGGGATCGCTATCACAGAAGCTGGCCAGACCCCAGATGTACCTGCACTTCCAGAGACTGTGACGAATGGCACACGAACGCGCAGCAGCACTGTGAATTCAAGGACTGGCCGAGGAATTTCTACTCCTAGGTCCACGAGAAAGTCTGTGGAAAGCGGTGATAGACCTTTACAACCAATAGCCCATAACTTAGATCATTCCTCTCCTCCATTAGGTCACAGCGAACAGCCCCCCAAACAGGATACTCGTTTACCCTCACATATCCCACATGCAGACCACATACCCCCCGACCCTCACTTCTCCAAGACCCAAGAGCGCAGGCAAAAAGTCTCGTTGCTGGTCAATATATGGATTTTCATCTCCGGGCTGTATGCAAGGGCACACATGTATCAAGATGCGAGAGAGGCTGTTACTGAAGCCCTTAAATTGGTCCACACATTCGAAACAGAGGTTTGCCTTGGATCATCTACAGCCAAAGCTCTTGCAGACGAAGGATGGGGGGGCGGCAAGAGTGTAGAGGAGCTATGGGCAGACGTCTTTGCCGCTGTGAGTCACCGTAGTCACCGTATCCATCATGAAAGTACCTATGCTGATTTTTATTCAAGCGCGGAGAACTTCTGGTCGCTCAGTCGCTTGCTCACGAAGGCCGCGCAGACTTTGAGCGCGCCCTCCAGCATTTCCCAGACCACCCAGAAGCCATCGTAGGTCTGTCGAATATCCTCCTGGATATTTACACTGAAGCGATACCTTTGGAGCCCATCAGCACCACAGATGCATTATCCCCAACTCCTCTACAGTCGATGTCGACTGTCCAGGCGAGCGCATCTACATCCAAGATACATAATCTAACCTCCCACACCCCATCAGTTCATAACCAGCTCTCTCCACCAGAGCTGAATCGTCTCGCCGCACGCGATCGTGCATTCGGTCTACTTTCGACGCTTACCAAGCTCGGTGCTGGATGGGACTATTCCGAGGCCTGGTATGCGCTAGCTAGAGCATATGAAGAGAGTGGTCAGGTTGACAAGATACGGGATGTTCTCTGGTGGTGCGTGGAGCTGGAGGACACTCATCCCGTGCGAGAGTGGAAAGCTGTTACCACAGGTGGTTTTGTACTATAATGTGACAAGCCAATGAGTACGATGACATGGTAGATGCATGCCCTAAGCAATACCATCTGGGAGCATTTGATATTTGTTACTATTTCTCCATGCGCAGATCCACGGCCAGGTGTAGAGGATTTCTGGGACTGTACCTATACTAGCACTAGCATGATCAGTGGTATATAGCAAAGTCAGCCATGTACTGCTGCCGGTCCGCAGAGGTGATGCGCAATGCGGAGTAACATAATGCTAGCTGAGGCCGTTGGTCTGGACCGGCAATCGGTAAAAGCTTCACCTCATTAGCTTCGAAGAGCGTTCGAGACTTGAGCGTCCAGCAAAGTCAATTCTTGTGAAGAAGCAATGAAGTTTACAGGAGGGGAAGCGAAGTGGGGAAGCGAAGTGGGGAGGACACGGCCCGTGCCCGATTAGCGTATCCCTAGCATTCAACCTGGTCTCGAGCTTTGCATTCGGCTTAATTACTGCCTAACGTACATGTATTACGTCCCAAGTCGTATGTACAGTAAAATGCCGCCATATTGTTGTCACCCCTTGCGTTTCTGACCCCACCCCAACTGCCCGCCCTCGGCCTTCACAGCCACAGTGACTGGGCTATCGGTATGGCGCGGAGTGCGAAACGACGCACAAGACCCACTGACAATGCACGTTGAAGTCACGCCACTGTACCAGAGCCATTCACACACAGCCACGGGGCGCGAATTGGGGCTCGTACATAGCTGACGGCGCAGTCGAGTGCGGTGCGCCTCTCTTGACCCCGCCCCGCTGTGTACGGTACCGGTATACAGTCGTGGCTTCCAAGCCGGATCTCGGCATCATGCTGTGGGCAGACAGACGGTGACGGGGAAGGCAGACTCAAACTGGTCGTAGAAATGCTACATAGTAACAGGATGTACCATGTGACAGTACTCTTTCTACCTTGAGCTCATGGTTCGTTCGACGTGTGGCGTGTTCGGCGTCCATATAGGTATGTCATGCTTGCTGGCTTGGCATCATGGACCGCACCTACCAACGAGCCCTTTTCTTTTGGCCTCGTTGGATCCGTGCACATGTTAGTGAGACGCTCTATCCTGGGGCATCGGAAGGAACGAACTTCCGCTCAATGCTTAGTGCGGGGCTGCTGAAGCTCGGCCCTTGATCACTCCAATATAAAGCTCTCAGCTTGCTCACTACTCCGCTAAATCTATCCATCAGCACACCCTTCAATTCACTGCAACCCCTCCTACTATACTGAATATCACAGTACAATCCAATCAACATGAGTTTCTACCACTCCGCCGAGAACATCCGCATCGACGACGGCTGCATGCTGAGGGCTCGCCTCCAGACTGCCGACGGCGACTGGAACGATTCTGAGATCAACCTCGACCAGTGTGTGGGCAACGCAAACGGTGAGCAGCCCTCTGTAATCTCATATACACCGTGTCAGTGCTGACAGATCAAGGACACTTCACCTGGGATGGTCAGAACTTTTCCCAGTCAGCTGAAAATATTCATTTCTCACTCGAGGGAGACGGCTCTGTCCCTGTTCTCCGCGCTACCCTCATGGACGCAGACGGTAACGGTCAAGAAAGAGACCTCAACTTGGGTGAGCGCATTAGCAATGAGAACGGCAACTTCACCTTTGGTATGTCATTGTGATACGTCTTAGTAGTATGTAAATACTTACACTATAACTAGCGTAAACTTCGCTAGCAATAGTATCTCGGCCTAGAGATTCTATTGTTTCGACTCAAGATGTCGCCAATGCAATATGGTCTCAGTAAATTACTCTAGCTAGTATAAACTAAACAAAATAAACGATTTTCATGAACAGAAACCATTATAATATCCATCATTGCTAGGTGTATTTTTACTAGTACGAGTATTATTTTCGAAGAAGGGCTACTCTGCTCTAATTAACCTTTACTAATTTCTATACGCTTCTTCTTATCTCTTCTTAGGCCCGCTCGCTATTATAGAGAGTAATCCTAACATTACAACAACATTGTCATGTAATTCTATTACTACGCATGCAACGCGCCTTATCTAAACGTACACTACCCTAGTAGAACAAGGAAGAAGACAGCGCATCAGAAAATAAATCTCCCCACTCAATGTTACTCATACTATCCATCTCCTCTCCGCCGTGCATCGGCAAGGTATCCGGAAGGACAGCCGGTACACACATGTTGCCTCGTGCCGTATCATCACGGACACCAGTGGGGTTTAAAGTTGCCGTGTTTCCGGATAAATGTAATGAATCATGTGCGAAAGTGGAATACAGGGAGTTTGAGATGAGCGGACGAGCAGAAGAATGACCATGCGATAAGCCGATGAGCGGCGAACCGGGAATGGGAGATGCTGACGGCATTTGAGTGACGGATAGCTGTTGGTGTTGAGCACAGTGTCTTCTGACCACTTGCATGAGGGACTCGAATAGCTTTGCTGCGGCGAGAGAGTGGCTTCTTGCGTGTTTGAGTATCTTCAGGGCTTCAGCTACGTCTCCATTGAAGAGTTCTTGGTCAAGAGAGACGGGTTCGATGGACACAAACGTCCATTAGAAGGATAATGCTGGCCATGAAGATACTGTAGAGTATGGCAGCGAGACGAAGTCGGACTCGAACAAAGGGGTGGCACGAGAGGAGGAGATGTGTCTCTGCGCGGGTGATTTGTTTTGCTGATTTTAAACACATATCGCGGGATATGGCGCATTCTGGGCTGCCTTCGGATTCAGAGGTGAGATAGGTAATGTGTAGCTTGCATCTTTGGGTGAAGATGAGTGAATTCAGCATGTATGCTTGAATGAAGATGCTGCTGGCTTTGCTTGGATTGGAGACGTGTTCGTGACTGGCTAGTTGGAAGAACGGAGGCATGCTTTTGATCAGCTGATCGAGCTCAAAGTCCATCGCCATTACTTGGGTCTGGTAACTTGGGCGGCCGAGACTTATTGCTGACATCAAGCTGTGGTCGACTATGCTGCGCGATACCTCTGCTAGACGCAGTCGTTCTAAGAAATAAGATATGTTAGTTGGCTTACTCGCAGGTGATTCTTCAGACATCCCGCGGGGTCCAATATCTATATCATTTATGTTTAGCGGCCGGTTGACAGTCATGTGTCTTGGGTGTGCTTGGTAGACACCTTCGCATGGACTACTATATCGTGCAGCGAGTAACCTACAAGATACCGTCAGTATGCGAAAAGGTGATCTGAATACATAGGCGGGTAGAATTATACCAATCAGTAGCAACCAAATACTACTACGATCGACGGCTTATCTCGACCTGGAAAGGAGTAGCAATATGGGCGTTGGACGCACTATCAATTCGATGTAGACCCAACTCTCGAGCTAATAGTAGGCCATTGGAAATCAAAGACTGGTATCGCATCGAGACACCTTCTAAATTCGATATGATGAAGGAAAGAATGATGATTTCTTGTACGGTTTCTAATGCGGGTGTAGCAGAGTGTTGTGTGGTATTAAGTACTGTATATGCTGATTTAATCCACAGACGTGTATGTGCGTGAGCCTGCGCTGAGGACACAAAAAGTTGGTGTTCGTCGTTATCCTCTTCCCGTGGATTCTAGCAATGGGTTGCGCAAACAATGATACTAAATAGCAAGACGAGGTGGCCGGGCTGAACAGGTGCTTGGCCGCCGCCAACTTCTTGATAGGTCTCATCAATGGTTGCTTGTAGAGAAGGTGGGTGCAAAACATGCTGGATATAATTGAGATTCTGGATGTAGCTGTTGGTAAGCACTTTGGCTTCTGCTTGGAGAGGTAACTATACACATTGCGTTGGCTTGCCCAGCTGCGTAGTGTACGAAGGAGCTTGTGGAAGGGCCTGTATGCGATCGATATTGAACATAAGATTATAGGTATAGATTGGGTTAAGAGAGCTTTGACTTATGGAAATACGTTCTAGATGCGCAACGACATCGCCTACCTGCCCTAAGGAGGCTGAAGAAACGAGTTGGCTATTACTAGGGGTTGATACAGAGGGCGACAGCCCGATTGCGCCGCTATCCTGATTATTACTTGTCGGGAACTTCTGAAGACGTTTCTCTAGGCGCTGTGCTAGTTGTCGAATAGTTTGGATCTCGGCGAGCAGATCCTCGCGAGGCGGAGATGACGTAGGTGCCGCCGACAGAAGGGGGCTCGCTGTGAACACTGGGGTGGGTATCTGGGGGAACGGAATAGCGGCGAACACTTGAATAGGTGTTGTAGATGAAGCTAGTGTTGCCGATAAATAGGTGTAGGTGTGCTCTGTCTGTGGTTTGCTCGCGGCGCCGCGGGTATAGCTGATATGCCGTCAAATAGATAAGTCTTTCCGCGCGATCTGTAGCTCGTGCACGGCAGCGGCCGGTCACAGCGAAGCTTACGAATTCTGTAGAAATTATATGAAGTATGCCCGCGCCGCCCTACTCGCTGTCGCGTGGTAGATGCGGACATGGCTGTGTTGTTTGAGAGTCGAGATGTATAAGAAGTTCCGGGGTGCGGCAATACAAAGATAATCCTTCACTCGCCGCGGAAACGCTAGTCTATATTAGGTCTAGTCTAACTAATCCCCGCGGACGACTTTACTAGCCCCTGCTTATTATACCCCTAATTACCTTCGTTATAGAATAGCCTAACTTTTAAATATAAAAGAATTTAAGAATCTTAAGTACCTATAGTATTTACTTAAGAATATTATAGAGACTTACCGCGGAGTAATAGCGAGTAGTAGTAGAGTAGAGTTACTCTACTCTTTTTATATCTCTCTATATATTACTATATTCTAAAAGTTAAATACTCTCTTAATAAAAAGTCTAATCTAATTATACGTTAAATATTACTATACTAACCTCTTAGTAATATATTAAATATAATAGCTATAGAAAATAATAGTAAGAAAGCTCTATCTAATAACGCCTTATAGAATACATTACTAAAGAATCTTAATATTATTGACTTTAAGAGTCTAGACAATATTAATAACTCTATAAACTAGTCCTCTAGAAAGAAAATAATCTAGATTATTATTATTACTATAATAACTTTACTCTTATAAGTTATATATTCTTCTAGTATTATATTATTTAATCTTTCTTTAGACCTATTAGTTTAACTATTAATATATCTACTACTCTAGATATTCTTAAGTACTTTAATTCTATAAATAAAATAGTAAGTACCTTTATTACTACTATCTTTCTTCTTAGCTATATATTTAGACTAATTATAATCGCGCCTCTCTCTAAATTATATAGTAGAGCTATCTTATATAAGATATATATTTTATACTTTATTATCTTTAACGTAGCTTACGTAGTAGCTAATAGTCTTAGCTTATTATTAGTATACTATTTCTTAGCTAGTATAATAGGTTTATACTCTATTACGCTTAGTACTAGCTCTATTACTAATATAGTAGTAACTAAGAAATATACTAAGACTATAGAAGTATATATTATTAGTACTATACTATCTATATACGCTAGATAAGCTATTTCAGCTAATAAGATACTTAAGTAAATCTTAAATCTTAAATATTTCTATAACTATTAGAGATATATATATACTTATTATATCTATAATATAGAGAATAAAACGCTCTATAATTTTATATATAGAAAGTGTCTTTATAGCTATAATAGTTAAGAAGCTATTATAAGATTTCTAAATTTTGCCAATCTTAGTTATTTTTAAATAACTTACTTAATATTATATATCGAAGAGCGCCGTTTCTACATATTAAAAAGAAAGCTTTCTTTTATAGTTTAGAGACTTAGAAAGTTTCTATATATAGTATATATATAGTATAATATCTATTTAAAAGTAGCTACTATAATAGCTATATATTATAAGTAATAGGTAGAGGTCTCTTCTTAATAAAGGATACAGCGTTAAGAGATAATAGACGTATATATTAGAAGGCGAGAATCTAAATAGGGCGTAGAGATTACGTAACTACTATCTAGCTAAGACTTTACTATCTATAGATAGTAGCTAAGAAGATAGATAGTAGCAATAGAAGCTATACACACTATCTAAGAGATTAAGTAGATAGTACGGATAGCAGAATATAGTAACGAAGGTATAAAGAATAGATAGTTTTTATTATTATATTTATTATAGGTAAAACTTAAATTATACTTTCTTATAAGTTATTTATACTTAATAAGATTATTATATATTACTCTATTATTGTTACACGGAGTCTAGTCTCTATAGTAAGTAGAGACTAAGAGAGTTACTATACTTCTCTATCTTAGTTTATACTAAGGTAGGTAAGCTAGGGGATAGCTACTATAAGAGTTGTCTAGTAATCTTTAGTAGAAAGAAGTTATTAGAGTATTAATAGTTTAATTTAATAATCCTACTCTATATACGATAGAGTAATATACAATAATCTTATTAAGTATAAGCGACTTATAAGAAAGTACAATTTAAGTTTAACTACAACGAATATAATAATAAAAACTATCTATTCTTTATACTTTCGTTACTATATCCTAGTATTACTATCTTAGCCTACTATTACTAATAGTATGTTACGATCTAGCTAGAAGAGAGCCTAGCGCTAATAGATAATACTTAAGAAATATAGTAGTATAGTAGAAGGATTATAACTTAGCGACTATACCGTAGTTACGTAACTACTTGTCGATAAGCGATACGTTACTAGCTAATTAATAGGTACTCGTCTACGAGTAGCCTAGATCCTACTAATTAGTAAGTATTTATCTACGAGCGATACTTAGGCTACTAGTAAAAAATTTAATTTTCTTATAAGTAATATAGCGCTCGTCTATAATTAGGTATACGCTTGTCTACGAGTAAGATACTCTCTAGTATATAGCTATAGGTAATAAGCCTCTATAGTTTATTATATTTAACTTTAATATCTAAGAATTAGTACTTAATTCTTAAACTCTTTATATATTATATTAATCTTCTAATTATACTATACAACCCTCTATCTATTAAACTCGCTTAATCTCTAAGAACTAACTCTAGACCTCCTCTTTAGAAGAGATCTTTATACTTTAAATACTCTTAAGATAAGTAATACTCTAATAGATACTCTAGACGTTTCCTAGACTAGAGGTATAGCTAACTATAGTAATAAACCTAACTTATACTATAGCGACTATAAGAAGCTTAAAGCCTAGCTACTCTAGGTCGACCGCTACTTCTATCTCTAAGGAGATAGGATTAAAGATACTAATAAGGTTATCTTAGCTACTACGTACTTTTACGGTAATATTAAGAAATAGGCTAACCTAATTATTCGTTATTATATAGATATTAATATAATAGACGCTAATAATACAAACCTAGTTAAGAACTAGAACGTCTTTAAAATTAAGATATAGAAAAACTTCTTACTATTTAAGGAATTAGTAATCGCTAAGTAGAAAATCTAAAGACTATAATAAACCTACTCTACTACTAATTATATAATAGAATTCTAATAGTACGCTATAGTTATTAAATAGAATAATAAGGCTTTAATATAGATATACTAATAAGGTCTTAAACCTACTATACGTAGAGAACTTATAAGAAGTAGAGTTAACTTTAATATGCTTAAGAAACTCGTAATAGAAGCTATCTAGCTAGATAATAAACTATATAAGCTCGCGTTAGAGAAAAGACTATTTAATTAGAAAATACGTACTACTAGAACTATAAATAATTAACTATAATAGAATACTTAACGTTTATACTCTAATTAGGGAAAGTAGCGAAGCTACTAACTTTAGACTCTAGAAGTATATATAACTAATAGCTATAAGCCTATATACCTTAATAATATTAATAAGGGGCTAGGAAGAAACTTTAGTAAGATAAAGTTCTAAGGCGAAAATAAGAAGCTATATAGTAGAAAGAATATTACTTACTATACTTATAGTAAGAAAGGCTATATAGCTTAGGACTACTATAGTAAGAATAAGGTAGTTAGAAAGCTTAATATTATCTATAAGGTAGAACCTAAAAATTAAAAGAAAGAAACCTAGAATATTATTATCATACCTAGGGTCTAGATTAATAGATATTATAAGAATACTATATAGGGATTAGATAATCTTACTCTTATTAAATTAAACTCTAAGTCTAGTAACGTAGTTAAGATAGACTTCTATAAAGAACTAGAGACTATAGAAACTAACTATACTAAATTTAGTAAGATAGTAGCGTTTAGAGAAACTAATAAGCTACCTATACTATACGTATATAGTTAAGAATTTTACTAGCTAGCTAACTAGATTAACTAGTTACTTTAATACCTTAATAAGGTAGATATTAAATACGCCTACGAAGAACCTAATATTATAGTAGCTATACGCGAGAACTTCTACTAGTTAGCGTAAGAAGTATAATAGAACTAGAAAAATATTCTACCTAAATTTAAAGAGTTCCTACTAACGACTATAGACCTTAAATAGATTAACAAAGTAATTAAGTTATAGAAAGATACTACTTATAAAGTATAGACTTAAAGAGTATAATAAGATTAGAACTAGTCTAATAATACTAGCTCCTACTAGAAGAAGCTAACGTAAGAGTAAGAAAAGCGAAAGGCAAAGGTGTTATAAGTAATAGGTAGAGGTCTCTCCTTGACAAGAGATGCGGCGTTGAGGGACAATAGACGTATATATTAAAAGGTAAGAATCTACGTAGAGCGTAGAGATTACGTAACTACTATCTAGCTAAGACTCTACTATCCGTAGATAGTAGCTAAGGAGATAGATGGCAGCGATAGAAGCTATACATACTATCTAAGGGATTAAGTAGATAGTATAGATAGTAGGATATAGCAACGAAGGTATAAAGGATAGATAGTTTTTATTATTATATTTATTATAGTTAAACTTAAATTGTACCTTCTTATAAGTCGCTTATACTTAATAAGATTGTTGCATATTACTCTATTGTATATAGAGTAGAATTGTTAAATTAAACTATTAATACTCTAATAAGTCTTTTCTACTAAAGATCGCTAGATAACCCTTACGGTAGCTATCCCCTAGCTTATCTACCTTAGTACGGACTAGAATAGAGAAGTATAGTAACCTCTCTTAGTCTCTACTTACTATAGAGACTAGACCTTATATAACACTTTAATTACCTATAGATCTAGTAGACAGATATTAATAAAATAGGTTGTTTAATTAAGAAGTTAAGGAAAGTATTATATTAGTAGCGGTAATAATAAGCTAGGCTACGCTAGCCTAGAGACTAACTAAACTACCTCTACTAGACGATAAAATACTAGACTAAGAAGTCTCTAAAGATAAAGACAAAGAAGAGGTCTTAGCTAAGTCTTTTAAAGATCTTAAACGATAGCTACGCTCTTAGGCTAGATAGATAAATTCTATAATAGAACTTACTAACTAGTTAATAGCTTAACGATTAGCTACGCTAAATAAGAAATAGTATAAATAGGCAAAACCTAAGATATTACTACCTAAGAAGTACAAAGGCGGGAGACTAGAACTCTACGTATTTCTTATAAACGTCGACTTATACTACACGTTTAATAATATACTAAACGATTAGAAGAAAATCCTTATAGTAAATATATATATAAAGAGTAAAGCGGCTAGCTAGATATAACTCTACGTAGAGGACTATCTCTATAGGCTAATAACTAAAGAAATTAAAGATAATACGTAAAACCTATTTAAGAGTTAGGAGAACTTTAAGGAGGAACTTAGATAAATCTTTAGAGAAGTAGACGCTAAAAACTAAGTGGAGAAAGTAATTACTTACTTAAAGTAAACTAGGTTAGTATTAACCTATATAGCTAAGTTTAAATAGCTATAGTTATAAATCGACTAAGATAATACAGTACTTAGGATAGTGTTTAAAAATAGTCTAAAGAATTAGATTAAGAATAGCCTAGTATACTATAAAAAGCTAGAGGACTTATAGTCGCTTATTAAGTTAGTAACCTAGATCGATAACTAACTATAGAAATAGGTATAATAGAAGTTAAAAATAATACTACCTATCGCTAATACTAAAAAGTACTAATATTAGGTTAAGTACGACCGCGAAGGAGATATCGTAATAGTAGGTAAGGTATAGAAGAAGGCTAGGAATAAGAAGAAAAACTTTAGAGGATAGAATTCTAACAGATTATTCTAGAAAGAGCGTTAGAAACAATATAATACTAGAGTATATCTACGATACAGTAAAGTAGGACACTTCTATAGAGACTACCTAGAGAATAATAGAAAATAAAGAACTAGAAGAATAAGAATAATTTACGTAAGAACTCCTTACTTAGAATAAGTACGCCTATCTAACGATAATGTTAGCGATATAGAGCTATATAAAAAGGCTTATATACTAGATAATAAGACCTACAAATTAATACTAAACGCCTATATAGCCTCTAATATTATTATACGGGAGGAAGAAGTAGGACTAGTTAACTAGATAGTCTATAGTTCTAAAGTAAAGGAGTGCCTAACAGAATATAGGTACTAGGTATATAGAGATATAGACTATATAGTATAGGACTACGTACGTAGAGAAAGAATCGCTATTACTAGCCTAGAGGCTAAGGAAATCGTATACTAGGCTATATATAAGTAGCTATACTTCGAAGACTTAGAAGTACTAAGTAAGAAAGATCTAAGACCTTAGGTACTTAAGTAGATGACTAGAGAATATTAGTTCTTATACTTTACCTAGTATAAGCTCTAATATAAGGTATATTAAGGATAACGTAAGACTATAGAATAGCGTATAGATAACGACTAGTATAGAATTCTTAAAAATAGCGAGTATTACGTAAAGAAATACTAGATATACTCTAAATAGGTTCGTTTCTAGAAAAGTAAGCTAAACGCTATAGAACGAAACTAGGAGAATAAGTAAAGACTAACGCGATTCTACTAATAGTAAGAAAGTATAATAGAGGAAGATAAAGAGATCCTATATAGTTACCTTTATTAGTCCTTTTACTATAAAGATAGCTATACTATATACTACGACGTAAAGTATAACGAAAACTATTAGTCTAAGAAACCTAAAGGTAATAGCGGATAGTTAAAAAACTAGAAAGCTACTAGAGATAGAGTTACGCTAGTATAGGCAGTCCTAAAACAACTCTCTAAAATATATAGAATCTAGAACTAATAAAACTAGAATTAAAAATAGACGTTTTTATATATAGATATAGAGTAATAGCGACCGTTAATAGTAGTGCCAATTAGATACTTATCTTACTCTAAGTAGTAGAGAAACTTAAGATTCTCTATTAGGTTAAGAGAACTCTAATACGAGTAGAATTAGCCGAAGGTAACGCTATAGTATATAGTAATGGTATTATAAGACTAGAGACCTAGGCGGTGTTACTAGTAGTAGTAGGTATTAGAGACTAGATAAACGTTAATATTATAGATCTAGAACTAATAGAAGATATGTTAATTAGATACAATTAGCTAGATAAGTATAATCCCGCTATTAATTAGTAGAAATAAATAATACGCGGCTAAGAACCTGTGTATAAGGTTGCTAGCGTATAAAAAGGAAAATTAAGCCTAATAGTCTAGAGCTTACTCTAGATAGAGAGAATTAGTAAGATTTTACTATATAAGATCGCGAGAATCTATACGAAGGACTCTTAGAAAGTAGAAGTTATTTAGATAAGGTAAGTCGCGACTATAAAAGAAAGACTCTTACTACTAGATATACTAAAAGAGTATAATATAAACGAGTTTAGAGAACTATTTAAGGAAATAGAAGCTACTAAGTTAGTAGACTATTAAGATTAGGATTACAAGATTATCTTTAAAGTAGGTACTAAGCTCGTCCTAGGACTACTATACCTAATTATACTTAAGTACGACGCTAAGTTGTAAGAGTATATTAGAAAGAACCTAAAAAAGAGATTTATCTATAAAGGAAGTAGCCTAATAGCCTTACCTATTTTATTTATTAAGAAGGCGAATAGTAAATAGCGACTATATATAGACTTTAGACGACTAAATAGCGTTATCTAGAAGAACTAATATCTCTTACTACTAATTATAGAGCTTATAGACTAATTCTAGGGAGCTAAGTAGTTTACGAAATTTAACGTTTAAGAAGGATTCTATTAGATTAAGATTAAGAAAAAATTTAAGTAGTTAACAGCCTTTAAAACGAAATATAGACTTTTCAAATATATAGTTATACTATTTAGATTAACGAACGCGCTAGCGACGTTCTAATTAGTAATTAATAAGGTACTCTATAAATACCTTAATATCTTTATAACCACGTATCTAGATAATATACTAGTATACTCTAGAGGAACGTTAG
>KE747825.1:213611-332319 GCA_000465215.2 Pyrenophora seminiperda CCB06 | reverse complement strand
TTAAGCAATAGAAGCTGTACATCTAGAAAGAAAAATACGAATTCTATACGAAAGAAATAGAGTTTCTAGAGTTTATTATCTTAACTAAGAGAGTGAAAATAGATATAAAGAAGATATAGGCTGTATAAAATTAGCTAACTCTTAAAATAGTTAAGAACATATAATTCTATCTAGGATTTGCTAACTACTATCGTAAGTTTATTAAGGATTATTCGAAAATTACAATACCTCTCATAGAGATAACTAAGAAAGAAAATAGATTCTATTAGAAAAAGAAATATAAAGAGGCTTTTAAACGTATTAAGTAGATATTTCTTAAGATACCTATACTAGCGATATATAACTCTTAAAAAGAGACGTAAGTTAAGACTAACGCGTTAGACTATACCTTAGGCGCTGTAATAGTATAGCTAGGCAATAATAGAAAATAGAGACTAGTATTCTACTATTCTAGAAAGTTCTTAGGAGTAGAACTTAACTACAACGTCTACAATAAGAAACTATTAAGAATAGTTAATACCTTAGAATAGTAGGAAGTTTACTTACTAGAATAACTATTTAAAGTATTTACTAATTACTAGAACCTAACGAGCTTTATAACGACTAAGAAACTTAATAGATAATAGGTTTACTAGGTAGAGACTCTAGCTTAGTATAACTTTAAGATATTCTACTAAGTAGGTACGCTTAACGGAGTAGTAGACGCCTTAAGTTAAAGATTAGACCTATAGGACGTAGAGTATATAGAACTCTATAATATAGTATTTAAGATAGTACTAGATAGTAGCTTAAGATATAACTAGCTAGAACTAGCTAAGGTAGCTAAGATAGCCGCGTAGGTAATAACGTTATAATAATAGTAGTAGCTAAAGGTAGCTAACTAGTAGTTTAAGCCTAAGATAGTAGGCTCTAATAAACTATTATAAGACGAGAGAGAGTACTAAGATATAATCTAAAGAGATTAGACATATATACCTCTATATATAAGAAAGAAACTTATTACCTAGCTACACGAGTCTCTAGAATACAGATATATAAGTATAAAAGAAATAGTTAGAAGACTAGCTAAGGTATTTACTATACTACGTTTAAGAACGTAGGAATAGAAGATCCTAGGCAACTATTTAGTATATTATATAAATAAGCCTAAGAGATATAAGCTCTATAGCCTATTATAACTCTTAACGCTACTAAAAAGACTATAGATAAGTATAATAATAGACTTTATAGTAAAGCTCCTAAAGTTATTAGAACTAGAATCTATACGACTTTACGATACTATTCTAGTAATTATAGACTAATTAACTAAGGTAGTAAAGTTTATACTAACTAAAGAATTAATAATAGCTAAAAAATACGCCTATAAAGTTATAAGAGTATTAGCTAAATATAGAATACCTAAAGAGTTTATTACTAATTATAATAAACTATTTACCTCTAAATACTAGGATACGTTTTTAGTAAAATTAGAGATAAAGAAGAAGCTATTAACTAGCTTCTACTTAGAAATAGACGGCTAGATAGAAAGAATAAACTAGATATTAGAGTAGTACTTAAGAATATACGCTAATAAGCCATAAAATAACTAGGTTAAACTCTTACTAATAGTATAATTAGCCTATAATAGTACAAAATCCGTAACGATAAGGTACTCGCCTTACTACGCGAACTATAGATATAAGCTAGTTACTTATTAAGATTCTAAAGATATTAAAAGTATTATAGTAGAAGCTAATAATAAGGTACGTCTTATATAAGAATTATATAAAGAACTAGGTAAGAATATAGCTTAGAGGAACCTTACAAGGTCTAGAAATATAAATAAATAATAGATTAAGAGACTCATCTTGAAGAGAGGGAATAAAGTTTTTCTATTATAATAGAACCTAAAAACTAAGAGGCTATATAGAAAATTAGATAATCTCTAAGTAGGACTATTTAAAATTCTAGAGAAATAAAGACTAGTAAACTATAAACTCTAGCTACTACTAAGTATACGTATCTACTCTATCTTTTATAAGAAACTCCTAGAACTAGCACCTCTAGATACTAAGCTAGTAATAGATATAGAGCTTAAAGTTAACAAGTATAAGGTTAAAGAGATTAGGGACCTATAGAAAATTAGTAGTTAGTAGAAGTACTTAGTTAAGTAGCAAGGATAGCTTAAAAGCTATAATACTTAGAAACCTAAAGGAAACCTTACTAACTATAAGAAACTAGTATAGAAGTACTATTAGTAGTAACTGAAGAAATTAGGAAAGAGTTCCTAGAGAGGAATAAAGAATAATTAAAAGAAGAATTAAATAAGTTAAGTTTAGCCTATAACTAGCCTAAATTAGCTAAGAATCTAGATAGTAGTAGTTTAATAGTAGAAAGGTCTATACTAGAGGCTAGGTCCTCTTTAGCCTACTCTTTCGCACGATCTTAAATAGTAAGAATTACGAGATTATAACGAGCGTAGGTCTACTTCTATTTCTAAACCTTAAGGAGTTTAAGCTCTTATTAAGAGAGTTAAGCTTTTAAATAAGTAATAGCTAACTTCTTCTCTTCGCGCTCTTTCTATACCTTTTTCTACTCTTTCTTAGAAATAAATAGACTACACTTAGCACTAACTAAAATATACCTAGTATAATAGCCTAAGGTTATCTCTACGAAGTAATAAAGCTTCCTCTTCTTATACTACTTATAATAAAAGTCTATTTCTAAACCTTCCTACTCTATACGTATAGCGCGAGCACGTTTTTAATTAGTTAATAAGTAAGAACGAGGGGTATAGGATTTCTAGACCTTTAGTATAGTTAGGAAGGCGTAGAAGAAGAGACGCGTATAATAAGATAGGCGTACTAAGACCTTATACGCAGCTAGCGCTATAGAATATAGTATAGAAAAATAAAATTCTAGAGTATTAAGACGATAGCCCTAAGAGAGAGAATAATATTATATTATATTTTACTAGCGAGCGCCGCACCCTACTAAGCGCCGTACGAAAAACAGCAAGGCGTACGCGTAGTAATATAGCTTAGTAGTATAATATGAATTTTATCCTCTTATAATAGTATAGTATTATTTAGAAGCGTTACTATTATTTATATCCTTAATTTCTACCTTATACGTGTAAGAGTTATACTTAATCTTACTATAATAGCTATAGCGTTGTATTACGCGTACTCTCTTCGCTAGCTTCTTACTCTTCTTACGCCTACTACCCTCTCTTTTAGTAATTAAGTCTAATACCTCGCTAACTATTAGTATCTCCTCTATCTATACGTAGCGTCTCTTATAACTCCTCTGCTTAGTAAGCGTCTCTATTACGTCTTAAAGGCGCTCTATCTCTACGCGTATTAATACTATCTTATAAGCTATCTACTACGCGCCTTTTATTAGCTATTATACCTACTTATTAAGTAAACTTACTAGAGACCTCTAATAGATTTATATCCTATTTTGAATTAGCGTTAATTACGCCTCTATTTCTTTAGCGTTACGTAGTATTTTAACCTTCTAAGTAGCGTTATCTTACTATAGTAGAGTCTACGTACGTAGCTATATATCTAGCTTCGATAATATAGCCTATAGATTATATAGAGATAATCTAGCACCTTAAAACTCTACGTAAGTATTCTCTCTTATAAATACCTTCTTAAAAGCTACTTTAAAGGCTAGTAAGAAGGTCTATTTATTAATATAGTAGATACGATCGCGTACTAAGGCTAAGATCTTATTACTATACGCGCGCTTTAATAGCAAGAAGTAGGCAACGTTAAGTAGCTATAGAAGGTATAATAAGTATAGAAGTATATAGAGAGCGATAATCTTCTTCTCCTTATAGTAATCCTAGAAATCTATTAAGTAGTAGCTCTTATAGCTATTAATAATTAGTAGCTTATACGCTCCTATAGGCCTCGTATATATATTAAAGTATTTAAGCTAGGTAAGCGCTAAATCGTTATTTATCTAGCCTATTAGGCTTACTTAAATAACCTAGTTACGTAGAAGATCCTTAGTAAACTAGTTAGAGATAAGAACCTTACTAGCAAAGATAAGAAAGAGTAGAATAATACGCTTTATTACGCTAACGCCCTATATTAACGTAGTCTACTTATAATTACTAGGCTAAAGCTTCTTTACTTTTCTAGGTTTCTCTATACCTATTATAATAAGTTATAAAGATATCTTACCTATTAGAAAGCTAGTCTTATTAAAGTTATATATATTATTGTCTATAATACTATACTTCGCCTTTATATTCTAAACTAGTGTAAACTAGAGCTTAATAATCGCTAGATCTTTATAGAGAGCTTACTAGTAATCGTATAAATAGGTCTAGCGTATACGTAGCTTAGGTATACGCTTAATAAACCTATTAACCTAGTTCTTACTAATAGACTTACTACTACAATCGCGTAGTAATCTATTAGCTATATCTTATACGTGTAGCTTTAAGGGCGGTACTCTACGTAAATTCTTATTAAGTATATATTATATAATTACCTTCTCTTCTAGCTTTATTAGGCTCTTTAAGTTTAGCTTATAGTTACGTCTAGAGAGCTTCCTATCGCGTTACTATCGTATTGTACGCTTAGGTACTTTATAGATTGCCTTAGCGCGTTATAGGCTTATAATCTAGTCGAATTTAATATTAGAGAGGGTAAGCTATATATTAGCTTTAGTATAAGCCTTAAGAAATTGTAGTTATTAAGATATTACGTATTATTGCTACGTACGCGTGTTAGTAAGAGGAACTACGGCGCTTAGTAGAGTGTAGCACTCGCTAGTAAAACACGATAAGTAATAAAGAGGATTCTCTCTTTAACGTAGGATACAAAATAGAGTCTAGTATAGCTATATTAGAAAGGTAATAATTAGCGCAAGGCGCTAAGAATTACGTAATTTAGTATCTCGCTAAGACTAACATCGCGAGATACTAGGTCCTCTATAGATATAGAGATATTAGGGATACTAGCGATATTAGAGATAATAAAGGCCTAGTAAGAGAATATAGAACAAGGCAATAAGTATATAGTTATAGAGGATTTCCTTTATATACTCGTTGTAGTCAAAATTAAATTGTACTTTCTTATAAGTCGCTTATACTTAATAGGATTATTATATATTACTCTATCGTATATAGAGTAAAATTATTAAGTCAAACTATTAATACTCTAATAACTCTTTTCTACTAAAGATCGCTAGATAACTCTTATAGTAGCTATCCCCTAGCTTACCTACCTTAGTATAGACTAGAATAGAGAAGTATAGTAACCCCTCTTAGTCTCTACTTACTATAGAGACTAGACCCCGTGTAATACTAGTATTGTATCGTTTCTAACGCTCTTTTTAGAATAATCTATTAGAATTCTATTTTCTAGAGTCTTTCTTCTTATTCTTAGCCTTCTCCTATACCTTATGTCACGGCGCTAGCTGGCAAGGATACGCCAAGACCTACTAGGCGCTAAGTAGCTACACAAACCCTAGGTGCGACTAGCGTACCTAGCGTTTATAGATAAAACTTTCGAGACCTACCTAATAGTAGCTCTTTAAGCTACGTTCTATTCTTTAGCCTAGCCCTATACTGCCCGCGATACGTAGTAAATATACTAATTACGTATACCTATTCTACCTGCCTACTATCTCCGTAATATTACGTAGCTCCTATATATAGGTACTATAACTTTAAGTCCCGCTATAGACTATTCTAAACTACTAGCAACCCTAGACTTGGCTAAAGGCTTTGTAGCTAAGGTGCGTAATAACCCTAATAGCTAGTTACTATACCTGCGTAATAGTTATTAGTATATATAGAACCTAGAAGGCTCCCTTAGCGCCGCGCGTGCTATAGAGTAGGAGTACTAAACCTCTATTACTAAACGCGAAGGAATTATCTACTACTAGAAGGAATAACTCGCCGCTAACTAGAAATAGATTACTAAGCTTAAAATTAAGAAGCGCTATCTAGCGGCGGCTATAAGCTCTACTATATAGACCCCCCGCGAAACTATCTTCTAGCCTTCCTAAGCTATAGCTAAAGCTCTTGTAGATAACCTAATAAGACCGCCTACGCTTATTACTCTCCTACGTTCTAGAACTGCTAGCCTTAGCGAGAAAATACCTAATCTAAAGAAGTTTAATAGAACTCGCAGCGACCTTTAGTAGTTTATCTAATAGATATATAGTAAGATAAACGCGAACGCTAACTATTTTCCCCTAGCTACTAATTAGATAACCTACGTTATAGAGCGCCTTACTAGAAGCGCCTACGCTCTAATACTACCTAAAATCTAATATAGTATTTCCTAGTTTACTAACTACTTATAGATACTTAAATACCTAGAATAAGCCTTTAGAGACCCCGATTGAGCCTAGAACGCCTAAAATAAGCTCTTCTAACTAAGACAGAGAAACTACAACTTTAGTACTTACTTCTTAGAATTCTAGTGCCTCGCCTTAGAAGGAGATATACTAGAAAGCGCTCTAATACCTCTACTATTCTAAGGGATATCCTACAAGCTATAGAATATACTACTCTATAACCTACTACTATTCTAAGAGTTCTCCGCTTACGCTAGCTACTTATAGAAGCTTAATAATCGCTACTAATAGTACTAGTAGTAAGTAGCCTAGAACTACTATACTCCGCCTACTAGAACTACTCCTATTAGCTATACCTCTACTACTAAGCTAACCTCTAGCCTAGACCTACCTAATAAATAAATAAACTCTCTCTATTTAGTATCTATAAATGCCGCGCTAGCGTACGAGCCTATAGACTTTAGCTTATAGAGAACTCTAGCGTTAAGTAGCTATAAAAAGAGAGGCGAATACTTTCGCTATAGATCTAAGAACTATTAAGTAGCGCACTACTCTAAGCCTAATACCTACCTATTTACGCTCTTCTACGCGAGAGACGCTTACCAATCTTCTAGCCTACCTACTACTTACTAGTCCCTCTATACGTTATCGCTCTAGCTTCTCTATCCTATAAGCTCTCTACGCTCCTCTTCTACCTACTACGCTACTAGCCCGCCTACTAGCCTAAGCTATCTATTAAATAGAATAAGCCTAAACTAAGTCGCGTTTAAGCTCTAAAATAGCGTAACTAGAGCTAATACTCCCTAATTCGTATCTTTACTACGTCTATCAAGAGACTCTTAGTATACAAGAAAAGCAACTAAAGATCCAATATAATAATCCTACCTATTACACTAGTAGTAGAGAAGAAGACTCTACTAACGTACGCTATAACTAACACTAGCGTAGAAGGTAAGAGGTTTATAGACTAAAGCTAGGCTAAGAGCTATAAGCTACCTCTATAGAAACTAAAATACTCCTTTAGTATAGTAACGTTTAATAGTAACCTATCTAAGAGCGAAGTAGTTACGCACTACGTTAAAACTATAATATAAATAGAAGACTACACTAAGGTTATCCGCCTAAACGTAACGCAACTTACTTACTACTCTATAATTCTAGAGATACTCTAGATAAAATAATATAACCTAAGAGTTAGCTTCGCTAGCTATACTCTAATATTTAAGAGTAAGTACTACTAGAAGTACTATAATATACCTAGAAAGTCAAATAAGATCTACGCTCTATACAAACTCCTACTAAAATTCTATCTAATAGACCTACCTAACCGCCTAAAGCTACTAGAATACTAAGATATTATAAAGGTATCGCTTAACACCTACGCCGCGTATACGCGAAGAAACTACTATATATTTATAGTTATAATAGAGTAGATAGATCGCTATCTATCTTAGCCTAATATACCTAAATTACTAGATCCTAAGTCCCTACTACTAGTAGAGATAAGAGACTTCTAGAATATCTTCTTACCTAAGAAGGTAGAGAAGCTCCCGCTACACTACCTACATAACTATAATATCTACTTACTAGAAGGTAAGACGCCCCTCTTTAGGCCCCTATACTCTATATTCTAAGAAGAGCTTAAAGCCTTAAAGAAATAGCTAGAGGAAAACCTATAGAAGGGCTTCGTCTAGCTAAGCTCCTCGCCTACTACCTTACCTATTCTATTTATTAAGAAGCCTAATAGAGGCCTCTAGTTCTATATTAACTACTAGAGACTAAATAATATATTAGTTAAGGACCGCTACCTACTCTCGCTCGTAAAAGAGAGCTTAAATAACCTAAAGAGGATAAAGTACTTCTTAAAGGTTAATATTATCGCTACCTTTAACAATATACGTATAAAAGAGGGCTAAGAATACTTAACTACGTTCTATATACGCTTTAGCCTATATAAGAGTTTAGTAATACTATTTAGGCTATCTAGAGTACTAGCTACCTTCTAGAGGTTTATTAATAATACCCTAAGGAGCTATCTAGACGTCTTCTATACTACCTACCTAGATAATATTCTAATCTATAGCTAAACGAGAGGTAAATACGTAAAGTACCTACGACTAGTACTAACTACTCTACGCGAGACTAGATTATACGCTAAAATCTAGAAATATAAGTTCTTTAAGAAAGAGACTACCTTTCTAGGCGTAATTATAGAACGTAAAGGTATTCGCATAGACCTAAGAAAGGTCTAGACTATTTAGGAGTAGAAAACGCTATCCTACCTAATAGATATCTAAGCGTTTATTAGATTTAGTAACTTCTACTACTAGTTTATATAAGACTTCTTAAAGATTATCGCCCCGCTAGTCGCCCTTATAAGAAAGAGGACTAAATTTCTCTAGAGTAGCGACTACTAGAGAGCTTTTAACTACCTAAAAACTACTTTTATAGAAGCCCTAATCTTAGCCCTATTTAACTAGGAGAAGAAGATTATCCTAGAGACTAACGCGTTAGACTATATATCCGCTAGAGTACTATTCTAGTACAAAGATAATAGTATACTCTAACCTATAGCATTCTTCTTAAAGAAGCACTTAACTATAGAGTATAACTATAAGATATATAATAAGAAACTACTCGCGATTATACGCTACTTTAAGAAATAGAGACCTAAGCTAGAGAGGACCGCTTCGCTAATTAAGGTTATTATAGACTACTATAACCTAGAGTACTTTATAACTATAAAGCTACTAAACTAATAATAAGCCCGCTAGTCTAAGTTCCTATCCTACTTTAACTTTTAGATTACGTACTATCCTAGCAAACTAGGCGCGAAGCCTAACGCGCTAACTAGAAGGTTAGAAGATCTACCTAAAGAGGGGAATAAGCGCCTCTAGTACTAGAGTTAAGTAGTATTAAAGAAAGAGAACTTTAAGCTACCTCTAACTCTACTAGACACCTCTACTATAACTCTTGTATTAGCTACTATCTATCTTATTAACGCGTTACTAGCACCCTCTATACCCCTAGAACTAAAGAAGAGAGTCTACTTCTATAAGAATTACATTATCTGCCTATTCTTAATTATATAATCTCGCGCCTAAGAAAGCCCTAAACTAGTACTACTAAAACTAGTTATAGAACTAACCTGCCTAATACTACTACCTAAGAGATCTATACTGCTACTACTACTAATAGTAAAGAATCTATTTACTAAGAGTTACTAGAGCGATAAGAAACTAGAAGCTATACTAGAAGCCCTCCGCACTAAGCAGAACTACTATAAGAGAATTACGCTAGCTAAGTACGTAGAGCGTAGAGGCTACCTATACTACTAGAATTACCTATACGTACCTAATAATCCTAAGTTATACGCTAAACTACTATAGATATACTATAAGAGCCCTATTACTAGCTATATAGGCTAATCTAGAACCTACAAGGCCTTATCCTAAGAGTATTATTAGCCTAGTATACTAGACTACGTTAAGCAGTAGACCTAGAACTACTATACTTATAGAAGAATTATAATATCCTAAGAAGCGAAACAGAGAGTCCTAAGGCTACTACTAATACCTAACTAAGCCTAGTAAGACCTATTAATAGATTTTATTACATACCTACTAGAAAGTAGTAGATTTAATACTATACTAGTTATAGTAGATAGGCTTACTAAGATAAAGCACTTCGTTGCCTATAATAGCACCTATAACGCTAAGGAAGTAGCGCGCCTATTTACGAAGCACGTCTAGAAACTACACAGCCTACCTAAGACTATTATATTAGACTAAGGACTATAATTTATATCTAAGTTTTAGAGCTACCTAACCTAATATCTAGAGATCTAGTCTCTTCTATTAACCGCTTATTACCTAAAGACTAATAGATAGATAGAGAGAGCGAACTCTTTCCTAGAATAGTACCTATAAAGCTAGGTCTCGTACCTATAAGATAACTAGGCAAGATAGCTACCGCTAGCTAAATTCGCAGTAAATAATACCTATAACGAGAGTATCTACGTAACACTATTCTTCGCGAACTATAGCTTCTATCCCCGCCTAGGTTTTAAGCCTATTAAGCCTAGCTAATAGCCTACTACGCGAGACGCTAAAGACCTCGCGCTAAAGATAAAGACTATCTATAAGTATCTACGCTCGGAGATCTACGTTATATAAGCCTAGTATAAGAAGTACGCTAATAGAAAGCGTAAGCCTACCTACTAGTTCTTTAAGAACGACCTAGTCTAGCTAGACGCCTAGAATATTAAGACTACCTACCTATAGAAGAAGCTAGACTAGAAGTTCCTAGGCCCTTATAAGGTTACTAAAGTCGTTAGCCTATACGCTTACTACCTAGAGCTACCTACTTTAATAAAGATTTACCCTATATTCTACGTCAGCCTACTCCGCCTAGCTACTACTAACCTACTACCTAGATAGCGATAAGACCTACCCCCTTCTATTAAAGTTAAAGAAGTAGAAGAGTAGAAGGTTAAGAATATCCTAAATTCTTGTTGGGACTGCCGCGGCCAAGAAGGCTAGCCCTAACTAAAGTATATAGTAAAGTAGGCTGGCTATAATAAGCTAACTAAGGTTCTAGCTAATTACCTAGAGAACGCTTAAGAGATTATTGCGAACTTCTACTACTATTACCTAGGCAAGCTAAGGTAGCCGCGTCGACAAAGCTCCGCCTAAGAAGGGAAGTACTATTATGGTGCTAGCTAGTAAGGATGCGCTAAGACCTACTAGGCGCTAAGTAGCTATATAAACCCTAGGTACGACTAGCGCACCTAGCGTTTATAGACAAAACCTTCGAGACCTACCTAATAGTAGCTCTTTGAGCTACGTCCTATTCTTTAGCCTGGCCCTATACTACCTACAATACGTAGTGAATATACTAATTACGTATACCTATTCTACCTGCCTGCTATCCCCGTGATACCTTACCTACTATTACGATATCTCCTTCGCGGTCGTACTTAACCTAATATTAATACTTTTTAGTATTAGCGATAGGTAGTATTATTTTTAACTTCTATTATACCTATTTCTATAGTTAGTTATCGATCTAGGTTACTAACTTAATAAGCGACTATAAGTCCTCTAGCTTTTTATAGTATACTAGGCTATTCTTAATCTAATCTTTTAGACTGTTTTTAAATACTATTCTAAGTACTTTATTATCCTAGTTAATTTATAACTAGAGCTACTTAAACTTAGCTATATAAGTTAATACTAACTTAGTTTACTTTAAGTAAGTAATTACCTTCTCTACTTAGTTTTTAGCGTCTACTTCTCTAAAGATTTATCTAAGTTCCTTCTTAAAGCTCTTCTAAC
The DNA here is from genome assembly GCA_000465215.2 of Pyrenophora seminiperda CCB06. Lineage (NCBI taxonomy): Eukaryota > Fungi > Ascomycota > Dothideomycetes > Pleosporales > Pleosporaceae > Pyrenophora > Pyrenophora seminiperda. The sequence goes on along the minus strand of KE747825.1, from coordinate 320,674 downwards.
TCTTAAATAGGTTTTGCGTATCGTCTTTAATTTCTTTAGTTATTAGGCTATAGAGATAGTCCTCTACGTAGACTTATATCTAGCTAGCTGCTTTACTCTTTATATATATATTACTATAAAGATTTTCTTCTAATCGTTTAGTATATCGTTAAACGTATAGTATAAGTTAAGATTCGTAAGAAATACGTAGAGTTTTAGTCTCTTGCCTTCGTATTTCTTAGGTAGTAATATCTTAGGTTTCGCCTATTTATACTATTTCTTATTTAGCGTAGCTAATAGTTAAGCTATTAACTAGTTAGTAAGTTCTATTATAGAATTTATCTATCTAGCCTAAGAGCGCAGCTATTATTTAAGATCTTTAAAAGACTTAGCTAAGACCTCTTCTTCGTCTTCGTCTTTAAAGACTTCTTAGTCCAGTATTTTATTATCTAGTAGAAGTAGTTTAGTTATTCTCTAGGCTAGCGTAGCCTAGCTGATCGTTACTACTACTAATATAATACTTTTCTTAACTTCTTAATTAAACGACCTATTTTATTAAATATCTAACTACTAGATCTATAGGTAGTTAAAGTATTAGATAGAGTCTAGTCTCTATAGTAAGTAGAGACTAAAGAGGCTATACTAAGTATAGAGAGTTACTATACTTCTCTATTCTATTCTATACTAAGGTAAGTAAGCTAGGGGATAGCTACCGTAAGGGTTATCTAGCGATCTTTAGTAGAAAAGAGTTATTAGAGTATTAATAGTTTAATTTAATAATCCTACTCTATATACGATAGAGTAATATATAATAATCTTATTAAGTATAAGCGACTTAGAAGAAAGTATAATCTAAGTTTAACTATAACGAATATAATAATAAAAACTATCTATTCTTTATACATTCGTTACTATATTCTACTATCTATACTATCTACTTAATCTCTTAGATAGTGTGTATAGCTTCTATCGCTGCTATCTATCTCCTTAGCTGCTATCTACGGATAGTAGAGTCTTAGCTAGATAGTAGTTACGTAATCTCTACGCCCTACGCGGATTCTTATCTTCTAATATATACGTCTATTGTCTCTTAACGCCGTATCTCTTATTAAGCAAAGACCTCTACCTATTACTTATAACAATCTTTTAGTCTTAGCGATTCTAGTACGTAACTGCTTAATAAGTAAGTAAATAGAAAGAGATTTTATTCTAAGCTCTTTTAAGTAGTAATTTAAATAATCTACTCTCTATACCTACTATAAGAAAGATCTTCTCTAGCTCTAATAGTTATAAGCCTAGTAGCTTAATTATAGTAATAATTCCTTATACGTATTAAGCCTACTAGAAGGTTAATCTTTCTCTAAATATTATTTACTACTCTAACCTCTCTAACTCTCTTCTCTTTACATTCTATAAATAGAACACGTTACGTAATAGCGATATAATAATCTTAACTAAATTCTTTAACTCCAAATAATTAAATATAACTCTCTTATCTACTTTAGATACTATAAATAAGGTAATTGTTACTATAGGTGTAATTCTTAAGAAGAGATTAGATTAGACTACGTAGTTTACTCTTCTTAAGCTCTACTATAAGAATAAAGAGATCTAGAATAAAGTTAACCTAGATCTCTTTAATATAAAATTTATAGAGTCTTATAAGCTAGTCTTCTCTAATATCCTCTATCTACTAGCTACTTCTAAACCTCTTAAGAATAATACTATAAAGAAGAAAGAGGATTTCTAAAATAAGCTTATAAACGAATATAAGAATACTAAGACTAACTATAAGTTTAGAAAGAATAATTACGCTCTTCTTCTTAAGATTAATAATAATCAGTCTAAGTAAAAGGTTAGAAAGAGCGAGAAGCTCTTAAATATTAAGTTCTAGACTATTAAGACTATCTATCTAGATTACTTATACCTTATAATAGTAAGCGCTCAGTCTTTAACTATTTAGACTCTTATTAAGGTCCTTAAGAAGACTATCGCTCTAACTAAGTAGATTATATAGTATATAGTACGCGCTAATTATTACGCTTATCTCTAAAAGGCTAGTAATAAGTATAGAATTATACTAGAGCGCTAGTTTAATAACTAGTTAATACTATATTAGTAAGCGATAATTAATTATCTCCTAGAGGTTAAAGGACTTCTTACGACTACTAATTTTCTACCTATAATTAAGTACTTTAACTCTAAGTAGACTTAATAATAGTAATATAATTAGGCTTAGGCTATAGCTTTTAGTAGAGATACGTTGTCTCTTAGAGATCTTAGTAAGATTTTTAGCGTTATTCTATAGAAGATAGCAATTACTAGTCTAAAGGGTAAGACTAATATAGTTTTTCTTATGGAATCTACTAATCTACCTACTTCTAATAACTAAAGATTAGAAGCTAATTAACTAGAAATAAAGAAATCTACCTACTCTTACTAGCCTAATACTTACTATAAATAGAATTCTAACTTCTATAGTTAATTATAGTCTATAATTATAGAATTAGAACTACTAAGTATAGTACTATACTACCTTAGTAATTAGAATAAGAAGAAAATCTAAGAGCGCTATTATAAGCCTTAGTAGACGAGCCTCTATAAAGATATTAAAAAATCTAGCTAGAAGACTACTACTCTAACTAAAGAATTATACTCTAGTAACTTAGTATTAATAATTATCTCTCTAAAGAAGATCATTATCTAGTTTAGGCCTCCTATATTTAGTATAAGCTTTAAGCCTTATACTCTCTTAGCTAGTATAATTCTTAATAGTAGAGCTATAGTCTACTTAGTTAATAATATATCTCTTATTAAGCCTAACTCCTTTATTAAGTCTAATAAGGAGACTATTAAGATAGGTACTTAAGTACTCTCTATAGTTAGAATTAGTAATCGCGTTCTTAAGCTTATACTTAATATAGCTAATAGCTTAAAGAGAGCTAATCTTATACTTACTAGTGTTAAGGTAGTCTTTAGTTTTAATACTAATATCGTCTCTAAGAAGCTTCTTAGGCTAAGTAGTATATAGTATACTAGATATAATTGTATAATTAGAATAGAAATACTTAAGAATTCTATTATACTTATAACTCTTAAGTATAGATTTAATCTCTTATTTATTTAATATAACGCTACTATCTATCTAGCTATCTCTATTACTATAAATACTATTATAAGATTAAGAATTCTCTAGCTAAGAATTGGTAACGCTAATCTCTAGTATTAGAGATTAGAGTATTTAGGTAAGAGAGCTTTAGAAGCTCTTATAATGGCTACTTAGAATATTAATATTACTAGTATATAACGTAGCGGGTACAAGTACTACGCTACTACTTATACTTATTAAGTATTCTTAAGGCGCCTATATAAGAGATTATCTAGGCTATTCTTTAGAATCTTATAGAATCTCTTTAACTTCTCTAGAGGGCGGCTCTATAAGTAATAGGCTCTAATTATTAAGAAGAATTACTTAGGTAAGCTTTATAATTATAATATTAAAGCTAAGAGTCTTAATAATATCCTTAAAGTAATTATAGACTTTACAGTAAGAATAGAGCGTCGCTACTAGTAAAAGATTAGAGAAATCTATTAGAATAATAATACTATAATACTATCTTAGAGAGGGCGATTAACATACAAGAAATAGATAGAAGAGAAGAAGATTAAGATTAAAACTCCTCTACTATATACTTATAAGCTAAATAGCTTAGCGAAGAGAGCTAGCTAAAAGCTTATTACTAAGGTAATTAAGATACGTATAAGTACTAATCTACTAGCTAAGCTCTAGCTAGTAATTATAGATATAGTAGCTTATCTCTATAGAGTAAGCTCTTTATAGCTCTATAATTATTAATTCTCTAATTAGGTATTATATAAGTAGTTTAGAAAGTATTTCTAGTATTATTATCTATTGAAGATTGGGTATTAGAAAGCTAATCTTTATCTAGATTAGAGTAGAATCGAATCTATACGTATAGCTATTAAGCGTATTCTTTAGATTATAAAAGAGTAGCTAGATAGTATTAGTAAGAATTTAAGGTAAATTCTTATAGCTATATTAGTTATCTAGTTAGATATTAAGCCTCTAATATATACTATATATAGGTACTAATAATTAACTAGGTTATTATAACCTAAAGCGTTACGTTTAATAAGCGTATTACTTACGCTAGTTTACGAGAAGAAGAGCCTACTAAGAAGTAAGCTCTTAAATAGGTAGAGATACTCTATAATAGTAAGCTTATAGATCTTTTAGTAAGTATAAGTACGATAGCTAATTATATAGTAAGTAGAGAAGAGACGCTAGCTACTAAGTAGAATCTTAGAGGTATAGTAATTCTAAATCTAAGTAATAAGAATAGCCTACCTATTAAATAAGAGATAGAATTATAAATAGTAGAGAGAATAGAATATAAGGCTAGTATACTATTAGAAATTCTCTCTAATTAGCCTCTTAATACTTAGCTTACTACTCTAGAACTAACTTCTAAGCTTAAGTTTCTAGAAATAAGTAAAGTAGAAAATTATAGAGTTACTAGAAATTAAGAAGCTAATTCTCTAGAGCCTAAGAGTAGAGAGCCCTCTAACTAATTAAATACTCTTATTAATTATTCTTAATCTATTAGAGATATACTACTAGCTACTAGGCCTATACTAATAAGAGAGAAAAAAGCTACTTAAGTAGAGTAGTAACTAAAGAAGAGAAACTAGCTACTAAAGGCAGCAGCTAAATCTTAAAGTAAAATAAGAGTAAGCGCTTAACTAATACTAGAGCTCTCTTAGATAATAAGACGTAGTAATAGACTTACTAGAGCTTAGCTAAAGTAAGATCTACCTATAAATACTTATCTTCTAATATAATAATCGCGTAAAGGTAAGAAGCTTACTACGCTTAATAATTAGCTAAAGAGTAGAAGCTTAGGTAGTGTTAATATAGTAATTATAGGCTTAAGAGAAGAATAAGCCTAGACTAATTTCTATAAGACCTATCTACTTAGTCTTTAAGAAGACTAAGATAATTAAGCTAGCTATAAAACTATAAACTTAATAGTTATAGCTACTACGCTTAGCGAGTATAAGCTAAAGACGCTAAGTACTTACTAATACTATAATAATCTTACTAATCTACTTAGAATATAGAAGTAATTACTCTCTTATCTAATACGTATACACTTTAAAAACGTAGCTAGAAGAGAGATTAACTAGCTAAGTAAGAAGAGAACCTAGACTAAGATTCTAAGAGCTTAAGCCTTAGATCGCCTACTTCTACTAAAGTAGGTATAGACTTATAAGTATAATTAGAATAGCTATCTTCTTAAATATAAAGCTAGGATTATAGTTTGTAGAGATCTCTAGAAGAAGAACTTAATTAACTCTACCTACGCTACTAGTTTAGTAGCGAAGTTCTTTTACCCTACAATAGTAATCGCTACTTATAGTAATCTAGAGATTAAGTAGTTTAACGTAGTAGAAGCGTTTCTAAACGCAAAAATTACTACTAAGAACTTAGTAATCTATAAGATACTAGATAGCTTTAGAAAGCTAGAATTACACGTATAGCTTAACTACGCGCTCTATAGTTTAAGAGACTCTCTACTACTATAGTATAAAGAGTTGTTAACTACCTTAAGAGCTATTAGTTTAATAGCTTCTTAAGAAGAGCTCTATCTCTTCTTTAATCAAGAATAGAAGGTTCTTATTCTCTTCTATATTAATAATATTCTCTTATTATATTATAAGAATATAAAGGATTAAGTACTATCTCTCTAGGTAAAGATTACTACGAAATATAAGATCTAAGATTAAGGTAATATAGAATAGTTTCTAGAAATAAGAGTAATATAGAATTAATAGCTAAGAATAATAATACTTATTTATAATACTTATATAGATAAGATACTTAAGAAGTTTAATCTTAGAGATAGATCTTTTCCTCTAACGCCTCTACTATTAGAGAAGCTAATTAAGAATATAGAAGAAGTAACTAAGATAGAGATCAAGGCCTATTAAGAGATAGTTAGCTTTATACTATATACTTTAATTATACTCTATTCTAACATAGCGTACTTAACCTCTAAGCTATCTTATTTTCTTATAAATTCTAGCTCTTAGTACTATAAGGCGGCTAAGAGAGTAATTATATACTTATATTAAACTTAGTATAAAGTAATTTAGTATAGTAACTTTAATAGGCTAGATCTTATAATTACTAGAGACGCTTTCTTTATAGATAATATAGAAACTCGCTAATTCTCTTATAGCTATATAGCTATACTATATAGAGAAGTAATCTTTTAGAAAGCTACTTAATAAAGTATAGTTACTACCTTAACTACTAAAGCTAAACTCCTTACTCTTAAGTATATAACTAAAGAAGTAATAGCTCTTAAGCGCTTCTTCTTTAAGCTTAAGCTTAATCTAGAAGATCTCTAGATAATCTAGTATAATAATTAGGAGACTATTAGGCTAGTTATTAGAAAGAATAAGTAGATTAATACTTAGCTTAAGTATATAGATATCTAGAATATATAGCTATAATAGAAGTACGCTAAGGAATTTTTCTAAGTATAATACTTAGAAACTATAATTATACTAGCTAATAGATTAACTAAGAAGCTTATCTACTAATAGTTTAATAGATTTAAGGAACTACTTAACCTATAGAATTTAAGAAACCTAATTTATAAGAAGTAGATAGAGAGAAGACTTCTTTATTACTATACTATAAGGCTTACTTAATCTTAGTCTATTACTTAAACTACTACGAAGGTAGCAAGATAGCTAGACTTAGAAAGATAATTTCTAGAGAATAACTAACTATTAAGTATTACTATTAGAATTCTTTTTAAGTATACGCTTCCTCTTAGCTATCTTATAATTAAGAGCCTTAATCTTTAACTTTCTTATTACTATCTTCTTATAGTCGCGCTAGTTCTAAAGCTCCTTAATCTTCTTCTAAGTAGTATATTAGCGAGCGTATCTAGGCGAGGAGCTAGATAGTAAGCTATTTAATACGTAGTAAGTAAGATTAGAACTAAAAGAAGAAGCTAATATTAATAAAGTATTAAACTAAGAAGTTTAAGTAGAGACTAGAGACTTAGAGAAGCTACTAAGAGTCTTAGATAACTTTCTAGATATCTTCTTCTTCTTAGATAAGCTATTAAGAATCTTATAGTAAGTAATAATCTTATTAAAGAGCTATAACTTAGCTTAATAGGTAGAAAGGCCATTCTAGCTCTAGAATTAAGTTAGCTATTAAAGTTAAGCTTAACGTGTTCTACAGGCGAGCGCCGTACACGGGCGAGCGCCGCACCCTACTAAACTTGCGCACCTTATTTAGCGTACAAGTCAACAACGTGATAATATAATATATAGATATTTATAGAGTTAATTAAGTAGTATCTAAAGTATCTTTTTTACACGTACGCGAGTTATGCCTAGTCTCTCTACACCTCTTACAGCGCGTAAGAGCCTAGCAGCTACAGCCAGATTACTCTCCTCCTTGACGCTCTCTACGAGTAATCTACTGATTAGCCTCTTGTTAAGCAAGTAGATCCTTGCTAGCTCCCTTTATTAAGACCCCTCGCTGCTATATACGCTTTTTTTTACGCTATTTACGCGCTAACGCTGCCTTATTAGTCTTCTTAAGGCTAGCAATCTAATCGCGTATTAGCTTAGCTAAAAGCATTATTACCTCCGCGCCCTTCTTAAGCTAATTAATTACTTTAATAATAGAGGTAGGCGATAAGCTCTTATGCTAGCGTATACGCTTACGTATTAGAGTTAATTAAGTATTAAGCTTACGTACGTTGCTTAGCGTACGAGCCTCCTAGAGAGCCTCTAGAAGAGTAGCTAGAGTAGGCGTACGCAGCTGCACGTTAAGCTTTAATAGTATAGTATCTAGCTAGAGAGGTATAAGGCCTACGCCTTAAAAGGCTAAGTAGATATTAGCTAAAGTAAATAATTAATTATACGCTATCTTAAACGCTGGCAGAAACTCGAGCTTAGTAATATAGTTAATATAGTAGCGGATTAGGCTCTTAACCTTACGGCTATACGCGCGCTTTAATAGCGAGAAGTAGCTAACGTTAAGTAGCTGTAGTAGGTAAGATAAGTAAGGCAGTATATAGAGCGTATAGATATTATTCTCCTTATAGAGCTCTTAAAACTTAAGAGAGTAGTAGCTCTCGTGGCTGTTAAGAACGAGTAGGCGACGCGCACTAATAACGCGAGTCTTTATATAAGCGTTAAAGTGCTTTAGCTACTCTACTCCTAGCTTATTATTTGTCTAGCTATTTTTGCTAACTATAATTACCTAGTCGCGTAGGATCTCTGCTTCCTCGTACTAGGCAGATAGATAATACTAGCTAGCGAAGATAATAAACGGTAGGACTAACTAGCTAGTAGCGTTAATAGTAGCGATCGCTATTACCTACTTACGATTACTAGGCTAGAGAGTCTTTCGCCTGCCTCTTCTTTCTAATCCTATTATAACGAGCTAAGTCGTAATCTTGCCTATTATAAAGCTAGCCTTGTTAAAGTTATAGACGTTATTATCGTAGATACTATACTTAGCCTTTATCTCCTCTATAAGCTTAAACTAGCTCCTAATTAGAGCTAGATTCTCGCATAGAGCTCGCTGCCTATCGTACGCTCGATTAAAACACGTCGTAAGACTGTCTATCCGCTTAACAAAGGTAGATAGCTAGTTAATTCCTACGCGTCCTCTATTACGCGTAGTAAGTAGCTTATTAGCTATATTACGTATAGCTGCGTACGTAGGCGCAAACCTACGTGTATCTAAGTTAAGTATATATCTAATAATTACCTCCTCCTCTCGCTAAGTAAGCTTTCTCGAGTTAGGCTAGCAATCGTATTAGGTAGGTATACTAGCGCGTCGGCGGCGGATTGTTTGTTTAGATACGCTATAGATAATAGTAGCCTTGCGATTACTCTATATTTGATAAGAATTAATAGAAGATATAGTAAGCTAAATATCTGCTTCATTTGAAGCTGATAGAGTAGCGCTGCGTTAAGCTATTATATGTTGAGATAAGAGAGGTACGCAAGTTTAGTAGGGTGCGGCGCTCGCCCGTGTGCAGCGCTCGCCTATAGAACACGTTATAAGAAATAATACTTACGTTCTTATACTTATTAGCGATAGCGTAATACTTAGAGTAGAAGGTAGTCTTAAGCTTCTTATAGATATAAGTATTATAAGGAGTATACTTATTAGAGAAAGGACTAAGACGCTTATAGTACTAATAAGAGTACTTAGCTAAAGCGAGTACTTACTTAACGTAGCTCTTATACTTAGAATTATAAGAATAAGCGTAGTTAGGCTTCTTACTAACGTAGTCTTTAGTAACGCTTATACCTTTTCTCTTACTCTTAGATCTATCTAAGATCTAACGTTAATTAAGCTTACTCTAAGAAGTTCTAGGCTAAGCTAGCTAAGTAGCCTAAGCCTTACGTATAGTAGTCTAGTAGACTAAGTAATAAGAGCTCTTATAGTAGACCTAATTATTACTAGAGGTATTCTTAGAGTTATAAATCTTATTAGCGCTTAGCTTAATAATCTTTAGACTATACTTTCTCTAAAAGTAAGAATTATTCTTATAGATTATACTAGTATCTTAGACGCTATCCTAAGCCGCGGTATTAAAGAGCTAATCTATAATATTATTAGTCTAGCGATCGCGCGCGCGATAGGCTACCTTAATAGAATCTATAGTAATAATAGCGTATAAATACTCTATAAGCTCTTCGCTATTACTATAAGAGTAGCTTAAGCTAAACTAATTAGAAGAGAGCTATTAGTATTAGAGGTAAGTTAATATTAAGAGTAGAGACTTATAAGAGATAGTAAGAGTATAATCGCGTTAACTTAAGAAGCTTAAAGGCTTAAGTAGGCGAGCGGGCGAGTAAGTAAGGTAAGTAAGTAAAGTAGAGAAGAGAAAGATTATAAGAGCGTTTATTATTAATAAAGTCTCTAATCTTAGAGCCTAAGCGCGCCTACGCGCTCCGCAATTAGTAAATAGGCAGCGATTATAGAGAAATAAGAGTAAATCTTACCTAAGAGAGAACTAAAGCTTAAGTACTTATTAGGCTTAGATCTTCTTAGTAAGAGGTAGTTATATATAGTATTAAGTATAGAATTAGTCGCGATCGCGTAATCGCGACTAATTAACCTACTCTAAAGTAGAGAATTATAGGCTATAATTAGAACGTCTTAAGATAATTCTTAGACGTATTTAGAATAGATCGATAGGTCTCTCTATTCTAGAGAGTATATTAAAGTAGGAATCTGCTAATTCTTTAGGCAATCTCTTAGTCTTAGCGATTCTAGCACGTAACCGCTTAATAAGTAGGTATATAGAAAGAGATTTTATTCTAAGCTTTTTTAAGTAGTAATTTAAATAATCTACTCTATATACCTATTATAAGAAAAGATCTTCTCTAGCTCTAACAGCTCTTTAATAGACTTATTATATAAAAAGCTAATTAATAAGATACTATTATAATATTAACGATAGAAGCTAAGCTTCTTACTCTGTCTTAAGTAGCTAAAGAAGCTCTATTTTTATTCTATCTTTTTAAGGAGCTAAACATTCTGCTTAAGAACTCTAGTATTACTATTTAATACGATAATAAATAGATAAATCGCCTCGTTACTAAAGAGGTCTTAAAGCTTTAAACTAAACTTAGATATATTAATATATATAACTACTAGATTGGATAGAAGGTTTCGATAGGCTAGATCTCTATAGAGTATATACCTACTATAGATATAATTACTAATAGTCTTACTAAATTATTACTACTAAATAAATAGCTAGAGTTTCTAGAATAACAAGGACTAGTCCCTAGTAAGAAAATCCTAGCGAGAAACTTAGTACTACTTAAAGAAATTTAAGAGAAACTTAAAAATCTTGTAGTAAGCCTTAAGTAGAACTAAGTACCTAGCTTATAAGCGTAAAGAGCGTCTAAGCTAAAGAGGTGTATTAGATAATAGTACTATTAGAGATAAGAGCGTATAGACGCTAGGTTAACGCTAGTATAATCTAGTATCTATAAGAGCTAATTAGATTATAGAAAGGCTTAGTACTCTCTAGGTAAGCTAAGAAACTGTAGATAGAACACTATATAATTAATCATTAATATTATTATTATTATTACTTATTTTATTGGTATTCTAGAGAAGAGTAAATATCTAACAATAGTATATATAGACAATATCCTAGTATATTTAGATAGTAGTAAAGTAGACTACCTTTAGAAAGTAGTAAAAGTACTAATACGTATACGCGAGACTAAACTATATCTAGACTCTAAAAAATATATATTCGCAATAAAGATAGTACGCTACCTAGAATTTATTATAGAGGTAGAAAAATTACTCTATCTAGACCTAAAGAAGATTAGAGTAATACGCGAATAGAAACTACTAATAAATATAAAGAGAGTATAGAGCTTTCTAAGCTTTATAAACTTCTATAGAGACTTTATTAACTACTTCTTAGATATTATAGTACCTCTCTATAACCTAACTAAGCTTAAGATAGACTTCTAATAGAGTAATAGAGAAGAATCTACCTTTAAAAAGTTAAAAGAGGCGTTTATCTCTAGCCTAGTTCTTATCTAATAAGACCTAGAATTAGATATAGTAGTAAAAGCTAACTACTCTAGAGGAGCCTTAGAGAGATACCTCTTATAGATAAAAAATAAAGTTCTATACTTAGTAGCCTACTACTTAGCGTCTCTAACGCCTAAGTAATATAACTATACTATCTATAATAAGGAGCTTATAGTAGTAGTAAAATATATTAAAGTATAGACTTTAGAACTTATAAGCGTTAGAAAGCCGTTTATAGTACTTATAGATTATAAGAACCTTAAGTACTTTATATAGTCTTATATACTAAGCAAAAGGTAATACTAATAGGCTAAATTTCTATCTAGATTCTACTATAAACTCTAGTTTTAGCTAGGCTATATATTTACTAAGCTAGACGTACTAAGCTACTAAGACTAAGATATAAAAGAATACCTAAAACCTAAAAAATATATTATAAAACTAGTAATAATCTAGCTAACTTACGTAGAAAACTAAGAAGAATATAACGTACCTCTATAAGGTATAGCGCTCTTTACTAACTCGTATATATAATAGCTTTAGAATAAAGCTATTAGAGTAGATAAAGAATACTTAGAAAGATAGAAAGTAGTTTAGAATAACGCCTAAACTTTTCTAGTTAAGGCGAATATAAGGTAATAAATTATAGACTATACCTTATTAGCCTATAGTACCTTAATATAGTAAGACGTTATATAGCTACTAATATAGAAGCTACTTATAATAATAGTAATCTAACGAGCCTAGAAATTCTATCTATTAAAATACCTAGATAAGAATACTACGTTCTAGATAATTTACTATAACTATTACTAAAATAGTATAGCTAGCGACGTAGCGTAATACGTCTAAAACTACTACTACTATAGAGCGTACTCGTCTAGAATAAGGCGATAAGGACTATTATAACTCTTACTAGTACAAGATAGATTTTAGTTTTAAATCTTAATAGACTTTATAATAGAGTTACTCTAGAAAAACGAAACTTCTCTATAGTACCTACTAGTTATTACTAACTAACTATCGAAATACGTCTTACTAGAGGTAATAACTATAATAATAGCTAACGTATATATAGAAAAATTCTAAGACGTCTAGTAGCGTTTCTATAGATTTCTCTTAAGTATTATTACTAATAGAGGATTAGACTAGCTAGAATACTTCTAGAAAATACTATACAAATAGGTTAGAATAAAATAACTCTTATTAACTATATACTACCTCTAGACTAATAGAGGAATAGAGCGAATAAACTAGAAAGTATAAGTAGTACTAAGAGTTATAATTAACTTCTTATAAATAGACTAGCTAGACTACCTAGTAGCCTACTAGCTAGCCTTAAATAATAGAGACTTATTAGTTACTAGACTAAGCTCTAACCTTCTTCTAAATAGATATACTATACTAATAATTTAACCTAAGGTAGAACTCTACGAGAGCCTAAAAACGCTAAAGAGAAGAGTAATATAATTTATAAAATATCTAAGAGAAGGTTAGATACTAACGTAAGTAGCTATTATATTTATATAATAGCGCTAATAGAAGTCTATAAACCTATTCTAGAGACTAGCGGAAAGATTCTAAGTTAGTAATAAAGTATAGTTTTCTATACGTAACGTAAAAATAGTAAGAATAATTCGAAAACTTAATTAGCGTAAAGATCTCTTCCGGAGAGAAGGTCTAGGGTTAGTTCTTAGAGATCGAGCGAGTTCAATAGACGGGGGGTTATATAGTATAATTAGAAGATTAATACAATATACAAAGAGTTTAAGAATTAAGTACTAATTCTTGGATTTTAAAGTTAAATATAATAAACTGTAAGAGCCTATTACCTACTACTATATACTTATAGTGCTCGTAGCCCTCGCTTAGAGGAGTCTAAGGAATCCTTAGTAGCTAACGCACGAGAAGTATTCTTTAGTAGCGTATATACGAGAAGTCGTGCTAAGACCCTTCCTCGCGTAGGCTTAGCTAAGGAGGTTACGTAACTATACCTCTACGTCTTATATAGTAGGTTAACTAGCTATCTATACTTCTTTAACCTAACTACTATACCTCTTCTCTCGAAGGTCCGTAACAATTAGCTATAGATAAAATATATAGTTATAGCTATTCTAACTCTACTTATAGCTATCTTAGACCTACTAAGATGCCTTTATAAAACTATCTATATAGATCTAGTAGAACGCGCCTTAGATAACCTACTCCCAAGCTAAATATAAAAAGATAGTAGACTAGAACTAGTAATAGGCTTAGAAGAAGAGGTTAAGGAACTAAAAGAATAGAAAGTAGAAGAAATTCTAGTAGAAAAGAACGCGCGAGGTCGCAATAAGAAATAGGTACTAGTAAAATAGAAAGGCTAGCTAAATCTAACTTAGTACCCAAGAGAAGACTTTAAGAATATAAAGGCGCTCTAGGATTTTCTAGATAAGTTATAATAAAGGAATATTATAGAGAAAACATAGGTATAGAGAGAAAAATAAGAAAAACTAATTTTATATAGAAAAGATATCTAGGTAGCTATTATAGCGCGACTAAAGCGGCGCTAGCCTAGAAGAAAGAAAGTAGAATAGAGAAATACTAAGAACTTCTAAGAAACCTATACTAAACCTAACTTAACCTCTAATAAAACTAATAATAGTTATAATTATTATCGTAACTATAACGCTTATAGTAACGCTTAGCCTTCTTATTAGAGCTAGAAGAGCTATAGAAGTAGTAGTAAGAGGTATAAAAGTAGTGTTATAAGTAATAGGTAGAGGTCTCTTCTTAACAAGAGATACGGCGTTAAGGGATAATAGACGTATATATTAAAAGGTAAGGATCTGCGTAGGGCGTAGAGATTACGTAACTACTATCTAGCTAAGACTCTACTATCTATAGATAGTAGCTAAGAAGATAGATAGTAGCGATAGAAGCTATGCACACTATCTAAGGGATCGAGTAGATAGTACGAATAGTAGGACATAGTAACGAAGGTATAAAGAATAGATAGTTTTTATTATTATATTTATTATAGTTAAACTTAAATTGTACTTTCTTATAAGTCGCTTATACTTAATAAGATTATTGTATGTTACTCTATCGTATATAGAGTAGAATTATTAAATTAAACTATTAATACTCTAATAACTCTTTTCTACTAAAGATCGCTAGATAACTCTTACGGTAGCTATCCTCTAGCTTACCTACCTTAGTATAGACTAGAATAGAGAAGTATAGTAACCTCTCTTAGTCTCTACTTACTATAGAGACTAGACCTCGTGTAACACTTTAACTACCTATAGATCTAGTAAATAGATATTAATAAAATAGGTTGTTCGATTAAGAAGTTAAGGAAAGTATTATATTAGTAGTAGTAATAATAAGCTAGGCTACAGTAGCCTAGAGAATAACTAAACTACTTCCGCTAGACGATAAAATAGTAGACTAAGAAGTCTCTAAAGACGAAGACGAAGAAGAGGTCTTAGCTAAGTCTTTTAAAAATCTTAAACGATAGCTGCGCTCTTAGGCTAGATAGATAAATTCTATAATAGAACTTACTAACTAGTTAATAGCTTAACGATTAGCTACGCTAAATAAGAAATAGTATAAATAGGCGAAACCTAAGATATCGCTACTTAAGAAGTACGAAGGCGAGAGACTAGAACTCCGCGTATTTCTTATAAACGTTAACTTATACTATAGGTTCAATAATATACTAAATAATTAGGAGAAAATCTTTATAGCAAATATATATATAAAGAGTAAAGCGGCTAGCTAGATAGAACTCTATATAGAGAACTATCTCTATAGCCTAATAACTAAAGAAATTAAAGACAATACGTAAAACCTATTTAAGAGTTAGGAGAACTTTAAGAAGGAACTTAGATAAATCTTTAAAGAAGTAGACGCTAAAAACTAAGCGGAGAAGGCAATTACTTACTTAAAGTAAACTAAGTTAGTATTAACTTATATAGCTAAGTTTAAGTAGCTATAGTTATAAATTAACTAGGATAATACGGTACTTAGGATAGTATTTAAAAATAGTCTAAAGAATTAGATTAAGGATAGCCTAGTATACTATAAGAAGCTAGAGGACTTATAGTCGCTTATTAAGTTAGTAACCTAGATTAATAACTAACTATAGAAATAGGTATAATAGAAGTTAAAAATAATACTACCTATTACTAATACTAAAAAGTATTAATATTAGGTTAAGTATAACCGCGAAGGAGATGTCGTAATAATAGGTAAGGTATAGAAAAAGGCTAGAAATAAGAAGAAAAACTCTAGAGGATAGAATTCTAATAGATTATTCTAGAAAGAGTGTTAGAAACGATACGATACTAGAGTATATCTACGATATAGTAAAGTAGAATACTTCTATAGAGACTACCTAGAAAATAATAGAAAATAAGAAACTAGAAGAATTAGAATAATCTACGCAAGAACTTCTTACCTAGAATAAGTACGCCTATCTAACGACGACGTTAGCGATATAGAGCTATATAAAAAGGCTTATATACTAGATAATAAGACCTACGAATTAATACTAAACGCCTATATAGCTTCTAATATTATTATTTAGGAAGAAGAGGTAGGACTAATTAACGAGACAGTCTATAGTTCTAAAGTAAAGAAGCGCCTAATAGAATATAAGTACTAGGTATATAAAGATATAGACTATATAGTTTAGAACTACGCACGTAGAGGAAGAATCGCTATTACTAGTCTAGAGGCTAAGAAAACTATATACTAGACTATATATAGATAACTACACTTTAAAGACCTAGAAGTACTAAGTAAGAAAGATCTAAGACCTTAGGTACCTAAGTAGAGGACTAGAGAATATTAGTTCTTATACTTTACCTAGTATAAGCTCTAATATAAGGTGCATTAAGGACGACGCAAGACTATAGAATAGCGTATAGATAATAACTAGTATAGAATCTTTAAAAATAGCGAATATTACGTAAAGAAATACTATATATACTTTAAATAGATTTATTTCTAGAAAAGTAAGCTAGACGCTATAAAACGAAACTAGAAGGATTAGTAGAGACTAACGCAATTCTACTAATAGTAAGAAAGTATATTAGAGAAAGATAAAGAGGTTCTATATAGTTACCTTTATTAGTTCTTTTGCTATAAAGATAGCTGTACTATACACTACGACGTAAAGTGTAATAAAAACTATTAGCCTAAGAAACCTAAAGGTAATAGTAGATAGTTAAAAAACTAGAATACTACTAGAGATAGAGTTACGCTAGTGTAGGTAGTTCTAAAATAACTCTCTAAAATATATAGAATCTAGAACTAATAAAACTACGATTAAAAATAGACGTTTTTATATATAGATATAGAGTAACGGCGACTATTAATAGTAGTGCTAATTAGATACTTATCTTACCTTAAGTAGTAGAGAAACTTAAGATTCTCTATTAGGTTAAGAGAACTCTAATACGAGTAGAATTAGCTAAAGGTAACGCTATAGTATATCGTGTTTTACTAGCGAGCGCCGCACCCTACCAAGCGCTGCATAAAAAACAGCGAGGCGTACGCGCAGCAACGTAGCTTAGCAGCATAATATAAATCTTACTCTCTTATAATAGTATAGTATTATTTAGAAGCGTCGCTATTATTTATATCCTTAATTTCTACCTTACACGTGCGAGAGGTATACCTAATCTTACTATAACAGCCGTAGCGTCGTATTACGCGTACTCTCTTTACTAGCTTCTTACTCTCCTTACGCCTACTACTCTCCCTTTTAGTAATTAAGTCTCATACCTTACTAACTATTAGTGTCTCCTCTACCTATATATAGCGTCTCTTATAACTCTTCTACTTAGTAAGCGTCTCTATTACGTCTTAAAGGCGCCCTATCTCTACGCGTATTAATACTATCTTATAAGCTATCTACTATGCGCCTTTTATTAGCTATTATACCTACTTATTAAGTAAACTTACTAGAGACTCCTAATAGATTTATATCTTATTTTAAATTAGCGTTAATTGCGCCTCTATTTCTTTAGCGTTACGTAGTGTTTTTACCTCCTAAGCGGCGTTATCTTACTATAGTAGAGTCTACGTACGTAGCTATATATCTAGCTTTGATAATATAGCCTATAGATTATATAGAGATAATCTAGCACCTTAAAACTCTATATAAGTATTCTCTCTTATAAATACCTTCTTAAAAGCTACTTTAAAGGCTAGTAAGAAGGTCTATTTATTAATATAGTAGATATAATCGCGTACTAAGGCTAAGATCTTATCGCTATATACGCGCTTTAATAGCAAAAAGTAGGTAACGTTAAGTAGCTATAGGAAGTGCGACGAGTGTAGAGGTATATAGAGAGTAATAATCTTCTTCTTCTTATAGTAGTCCTAGAAATCTATTAAGTAGTAGCTTTTATAGCTATTAATAATTAGTAGTCTATACGCTCCTATAGGCCTTATATACGTATTAAAGTATTTAAGCTAGGTAAGCGCTAAATCGTTATTCGTCTAGCCTATTAGGCTTACTTAAATAACCTAGTTACGTAAGAGATCCTTAGTAAACTAGTTAGAGATAAGAACCTTACTAGTAAAGATAAGAAAGAGTAGAATAACACGCTCTATTACGCTAACGCTCTATATTAACGTAGTCTACTCGCGATTACTAGGCTAAAGCTTCTTTACTTTTCTAAATTTCTCTAACGTATTTTATAAGCGAGTCGTTAATCTAAGCGAGTCGTTAGCCCTACTAACTTTTGCAACTTTAAAGCAACGTATCTCAATAACGCGATAATACTATTACTAGATATTAATACAGTAGATTACTTTATATTAATAGTATTAGCGTTATATATACGCGAGTTATACCTAGTCTTCTTACACCTAGTGCAGCGCCTTTAAGCGCGCTAGCTAAGGCCTAATCGCGCTCCTTTTTAACGCTCTTTATAAGCAATTTGCTAGTTAGCCTTATTTTAAGCTAGTATATTCTCTCTAGCTCTCTTTACAAGTACTCTATACTTCTATATACGCCTTTTAGAGCGCTATCTACGCGCTAACGCTACGCTATTAGCCTTCTTAAGACTAGAGATCTAATCGCGTATTAGCTTAGCAGACAGTATTATTACCTTAGCGCCCTTCTTAAGCTAGTTAATCGCCTTAATAATCGAAGCTAGTAATAAGCTCTTATACTAGCGTACGCGCTTACGTATTAGGCTTAACTAAGCCTTAAGCTTACGCGCGTTACTTAGCGTTTAAGCTACCTAGAAAGCCTCTAGCAGAGCTACTAGAGAAGTAGGTATACGCAGCTATACATCTATCTTTAATAAAATAGCTTCTAGTTATAGAGAAATAAGGCCTACGCCGCAGAAGGCTAAGTAGATATTAGCTAGCGTAAACGCTTAGTTAAACGCTGCCTTAAACGCTAGCAGAAACTCTAGCTTAGTAATATAGTTAATATAGTTACGTATAAGGCTCTCTACCTTATAGCTATATACGCGCTTTAATAGCAAGAAGTAGCTAACATTAAGTAGCTAGAGTAGATAAGATAAGTAAGAAGGTATATAGAGCGTATAGATATTATTCTCCTTATAGAGCTCCTAGAACGCTAGAGATTAGTAGCTCCTATAGCTATTAATAATAAGTAGGCGACGCGCGCCTATAGTACGAGCCTACGTGTAAGCGTTAAAGTACTTTAGCTACTTAACTCTAAGCTTATTATTCGTCTAGCTATTATCGCTAACTACAATCGCCTAGTCGCGTAGAATCTTAGCTTTCTTATACTAGGCTAATAGGTAGTACTAGCTAGCGAAGATAAGAAATAGTAGCACTAACTAGCTACTAGCGCTAATAGTAGCGATTAGCGTTACCTACTCGCGATTGCCTAGCTAAATACTCTTCTACCTACCTCTTCTCTCTAATCCTATTATAACTAGCTACGTTATAATCTTACCTATTATAAAGCTAGCTTTATTAAAGTTGTATATGTCCTTATTACAGATACTAAGCTTAGCCTTTATCTCTTCTACTAGCTTAAACTAGCGTTAGATAAGAGCTAGATTCTTATAGAGAGCTCTCTACCTATCGTACGCTTAGTTAAAATACGTTCGAAGACTACCCGTACGCTAAATAAAGTTACGCGGCTAGTAGACGCTAACCTATCTAACGCCGCGCGTAGCTAGTAGCTTATTAGCTATATTACGTATAGCTTTATAGGTAGGCGCAAACCCGCGCTAATCTAGGTAAAGTATATAGCTAATAATTACCTCCTCTTCTCTCTAGGTAAGCTTCTTTAAGTTAGGCTAGTAATTGCGTTAGGTAGGTCGACTAGCGCGTTAGTCGCGCATTATTATACGAGAGACACTATAGATAGAAGCAGCGCTGCTTTTAGACTAAATCTGCCCTACTTAAATAGAGCTAATAGCAAGCTAAATATTAACTTTATTTAAAGATACTTAAGAAGCGCGGCGTAGAGGCATTGCGTATTAAGATAGAGTAGGTAATTAAAGTTAGTAGAGCTAACGACTCGCTTAGATTAACGACTCGCTTATAAAATACGTTATACCTATTATAATAAGTTGTCAAGATATCTTGCCTATTAGGAAGCTAGACTTATTAAAGTTATATATATTATTATCTATAATACTATACTTCGCCTTTATATTCTAAACTAGCGTAAACTAGAGCTTAATAATCGCTAGATCTTTATAGAGAGCTTACTAGTAATCGTATAGACGAGTCTAGCGTGTACGTAGCTTAGGTATACGCTTAATAAACCTATTAACCTAGTTCTTACTAATAGACTTACTACTACGATCGCGTAGTAATCTATTAGCTATATCTCGTACGTATAGCTTTAAGGGCGGTACTCTACGTAGATTCTTATTAAGTATACGTTATATAATTACCTTCTCTTCTAGCTTCGTTAGGCTCTTTAAGTTTAGCTTATAGTTACGTCTAGAGAGCTTTCCGTCGCGTTACTATTATATTATACGCTTAGGTACTTTATAGATCGTCTTAGCGCGTTATAGGCTTGTAATCTAGTTAAATTTAATATTAGAGAGAGTAAGCTATATATTAGCTTTAGTATAAGCCCTAAGAGGTTATAGTTATTAAGATATTACGTGTTATTGCTACGTACGCGTGTTAGTAAGGGGAACTATAGCGCTTAGTAGAGTACGGCGCTCGCTAGTAAAATACGATATAGTAATAGTATTATAAGACTAGAGACCTAGGTAGTATTACTAGTAGTAGTAGGTATTAGAGACTAGATTAATATTTACATTATAGATCTAGAACTAATAGAAGATATATTAATTAGATACGATTAGCTAGATAAGTATAATTCCGCTATTAATTAGTAGAAATAAATAATACGCGGCTAAGAACCTATATATAAGGTTACTAGCGTATAAAAAGGAAAATTAAGCCTAATAGTCTAGAGCTTACTCTAGATAGAGAAGATAAGTAAGATTTTACTATATAAGATTGCGAGAATCTATACGAGGAACTCTTAGAAAGTAGAAGTTATTTAGATAAGGCGAGTTACGACTATAAAAGAAGGACTCTTACTACTAGATATACTAAAAGAGTATAATATAAACGAGTTTAGAGAACTATTCAAGAAAATAGAAGCTACTAAGTTAGTAGACTATTAGAATTAGAATTACGAGATTATCTTTAAAGAAGGTACTAAGCTTATTCTAGAACTACTATACCTAATTATACCTAAGCACGACGCTAAGTTATAAGAGTATATTAGAAAGAACTTAAAAAAGAGATTTATCTGCGAAGAAAGTAGCCTAATAGCCTTGCCTATTTTATTTGTTAAGAAGGCGAATAGTAAATAGCGACTATATATAGACTTTAGATAACTAAATAGCGTTACCTAGAAGAACTAATATTCCTTACTACTAATTATAGAGCTTATAGACTAATTCTAGAGAGCTAAGTAGTTTACGAAATTTAACGTTTAAGAAGAATTCTATTAGATTAGGATTAAGAAAGGATTTAAGTACTTAACGGCCTTTAAAACGAAATATAGACTTTTGAAATATATAGTTATACTATTTAGATTAACGAACGCGCTAGCGACGTTCTAATTAGTAATTAATAAAGTACTCTATAAATACCTTAATATCTTTATAACTACGTATCTAGACGATATACTAGTGTACTCTAGAGAAACGTTAGAAGAATATATTAAATACGTTAAGAAGGTACTACGAAAGCTTAAGAAGTATAAGCTATACCTCTAGAAAGAAAAATGCGAATTCTATACAAAAGAAATAGAGTTTCTACAGTTTATTATCTTAACTAAAGAAGTAAAAATAGATATAAAGAAGATATAGGCTATATAGAATTAGCTAACTCCTAAAATAGTTAAGAACGTATAATTCTATCTAGAATTTACTAACTACTATCGTAAGTTTATTAAAGATTATTTGAAAATTACGACACCTCTTACAGAGATAACTAAGAAAGAGAATAGATTCTATTAAGAAAAGAAATATTAAGAAGCTTTTAAACGTATTAAGTAGATATTCCTTAAGGTACCTATACTAGTAATATACGACCCTTAAAAAGAGACGTAAGTTAAGACTAATATATTAGACTACGCCTTAGGCACTATAATAGTATAGCTAGGCGATAATAGGAAATAGAGACTAGTATTCTACTATTCTAGAAAGTTCTTAGAAGTAGAACTTAACTACAACGTCTATAATAAAGAACTATTAAGAATAGTTAATACCTTAGAATAGTAGGAAGTTTACCTACTAGAATAACTATTTAAAGTATTTACTAATTACTAGAACCTAACGAGCTTTATAACGACTAAGAAACTTAATAGATAATAGGTTTACTAGGTAGAGACTCTAGCTTAGTACGACTTTAAGATATTCTACTAAGTAGGTACGCTTAATAAAGTAGTAGACGCCTTAAGTTAAAGATTAGACCTATAGGACGTAGAGTATATAGAACTCTATAATATAGTATTTAAGATAGTACTAGATAGTAGCTTAAGATATAACTAGCTAGAACTAGCTAAGGTAGCTAAAGTAACTACGTAGGTAGTAACGTTATAATAATAGTAGTAGCTAAAGGTAGCTAACTAGTAGTTTAAGCTTAAGATAGTAGGCTTTAATAAACTATTATAAGACGAGAGAGAGTACTAAGATATAATCTAAAGAGAACAAATATATATACCTCTATATATAAGAAAGGAACTTATTACCTAGCTGCATAAGTCTCTAGAATATAGATATATAAGTATAGAAGAAATAGTTAGAAGACTAGCTAAGGTATTCGCTATACTATATTTAAGAACGTAGGTATAGAGGATCTTAGGTTACTATTTAGTATATTATATAAATAAGCCTAAGAGATATAAGCTCTATAGCCTATTATAGCCCTTAACGCTACTAAAAAGACTATAGATAAGCGTAATAATAGACTTTATAGTAAAGCTTCTAAAGTTATTAGAACTAGAATTTATATAACTTTATAACACTATCCTAGTAATTATAGACTAATTAACTAAGGCGGCAAAGTTTATACTAACTAAAGAATTAATAATAGCTAAAGAATACGCCTATAAAGTTATAAGAGTATTAGCTAAATATAGAATACCTAAGGAGTTTATTACTAATTATAATAAACTATTTACCTCTAAATACTAGAATACGTTTTTAGTAAAATTAGAGACGAAGAAGAAGCTATTAACTAGCTTTTACCTAGAAATAGATAGCTAGACAGAAAGAACGAACTAGATATTAGAGTAGTACTTAAGAATATACGCTAATAAGCTATAGAATAACTAGGTTAAACTTCTACTAATAGTATAATTAGCCTATAATAGTACGAAATCTATAATAATAAGGTACTTACCTTATTACGCGAACTATAAATATAAGCTAGTTACTTATTAAGATTTTAAAGATATTAAAAGTATCGTAGTAGAAGCTAACGATAAGGTACGTCTTATATAAGACTTATATAAAGAACTAGGTAAGAATATAGCTTAGAGGAACCTTACAAGGTCTAGAAATATAAATAAATAATAGATTAAGAGACTCATCTTGAAGAAGAGAGATAGAGTTTTTCTATTATAATAAAACTTAAAAACTAAACGACTATAACATGTTTTACAAGCGAGTCGCGTATACAAGCGAGTTACGCACTCTACTAACTTTATACACCTCTTCTATCTCAATGTACAATAGCTCCACGTAACGTTACTCAATTACTATCAAACAAAGCAGATATTTAGCTTGCTATCCTATCTATCGAATCTAGTTAAATTTAAAAAAACTGACGCGCTACTACTATCTACTAAATTCCTGAATCTACGCTGCGTAACCGACGCGCTAGAAAGCCTACCCGACGCGATTACTAGCCTAACTCAAAGAAGCTTACTAAGCGAGAGGAGTAGGTAATAGTCAGCTATATACTCGATCTTAATTAACGTAGATTTGCGCCTACGTACGAAGCTATACGTAATATAGCTAATAAGCTACTAGCTACGCGTAGCGTTAGTTAGGTTAGTGTCTACTAGCTGTATAACTTTGTTAAGCGTATAGATAGTCTTATAACGCGTTTTAATTAACTATACGATAGGTAGAGAGCCCTCTATAAGGATTCTATGTTAATTGGCCGCTAGTTTGAGCTGGTAGAGAAGATAAAGGCTAAGTATAGTATCTACGATAAGGACGTCTATAACTTTAACGAAGCTAGCTTTATAATAGGTAAGATTATAACTTAGCTTATTGTAATAGGGTTAGAGAGAAGAGGCTAGCTAAAGACTATCTAGCCTAGTAATTGTAAGTAGGTAATAGCGATCGCTACGATTAACGCTACTAGCTAGTTAATCCTACTATTTCTTATCTTCGCTAGCTAGTATCACCTGTCTATATAGTATAAGGAGGATATCCTACGCAACTAGGTAATTGTAGTTAGTAATAATAGCTAGACAAATAACGAGCTAGGGGTAGAGTAGCTAAAGTACTTTAACGCTTATACGAAGACTCGCGTTATTAGTGCGCATTACCTACTTATTCTTGACGGCTATAAGAGCTACTACTCTCTTACGTTTTAAGAGCTCTATAAGGAGAATAATATCTATACGCTCTATATACTACCTTACTTATCCTACCTACTATAGCCTCTTAACGTTAGCTACTTCTTACTATTAAAGCGCGCGTACAGCTAAGAGGTTAAGAACCTAATCTACTACTATATTAACTATATTACTAAGCTTAAGTTTCTACTAGCGTTTAAGATAGCGTTTAATAAATCGTTTACCTTAGCTAATATCTGCTTAGCCTTTTAAGGCGTAGGCCTTATACCTCTCTAGCTAGATACCGTACTATTAAAGCTTAATGTGTAGCTACGTACGCCTACTCTAGCTACTCTACTAGAGGCCCTCTAGAAGGCGCGTACGCTAAGCAACGTATATAAGCTTAAGGCTTAATTAACGTTAATACGTAATCGCGTTTAGCGGTATAAGAGCTTATTGCCTACCTCTATTATTAAAGCGATTAACTAGCTTAAGAAGAGCGCTAAGGTAATAATACTCTTAGCTAAGCTAATACGCGATTAGATTACTAGCCTTAAGAAGGCTAATAAGGTAGCGTTAGCGCGCAAATAGCGTAAAAAAAAGCGTATATAGTAGCGAGAAGTCTTAATAAAGAGAGCTAGCGAGGATCTACTCGCTTAACGAGAGGCTAATTAGCAGATAGAGCGTAAAGAGTATTAAGAAGGAGAGTAATTAGGCCGTAGCTACTAGGCTTAGGCGCGCTACACGAGGTATAGAGAGACTAGGTATAACTTACGTACGTATAAAAAGGATATATTAGATACTACTTAATCTACCTTGTATATATCTATATATTGTATTATTACGTTGTTAAGATATACGATTATAGAGGTGCGTAAAGTTAGTAGAGTGCGCGACTCGCTTATATGCGCGACTCGCTTATAAAACATATTATAGAAAATTAGACAATCTCTAAGTAGAACTATTTAAAATTCTAGAGAAATAGGAACTAGTAAACTATAAACTCTAGCTACTACTAGGTATACGTATCTATCCCGTCTTTTATAAAAAACTTCTAAAACTAGCACCTCTAGATACTAAGCTAGTAATAGATATAGAGCTTAAAGATAATAAGTATAAGGTTAAAGAGATTAAGGACCTATAGAAAATTAGTAGTTAGTAGAAGTACTTAGTTAAGTAGTAAAGATAGCCTAAAAGCTATAATACTTAGAAACTTAAAAGAAATCTAATAAACTATAAGTCGTTAGTACGTATATACTACTAGCGATACCTAGAGAATCTAGGTTTAGATTCCTAAGTAAAGAGGAAAAGTTAAAAGAAGAATTAAGAAAGTTAAAGAGGTTACCCTATAACTAGCTAGAATTAGCGAAAGATTTAGGTAATAATAGTTTAATAGAGGTAGCTATACTCTCTAGACGACTCTTAGAGGGCTATTTATAGAAGTCTAAGATAATCTTATTATAATAAGCTAGAGATAGCTTACGCTTCTCTACCTCTATAACTTTAATATAAAGATAAGTAACTTCTACCTTAGCGCGAAGTAAAGTAAGGCGCTTTTTCTACTTAGTATCTTCTACTTTCTTCTACTCTTCTTCTAAGATAAAAAGGTTATATAGGACGCGCGTAGTAATATAACCTATATACTAACTAGTAGACGTCTCTATAAAATATTTTAAGTTCTACTTCTTATAGTAACTATAGTAAAAACCTATCTCTTTTGCAGCTCTCTAAATATAGGTAATGTAATGGATTAGGCTACGCCTATTCTAAAGCATACTAGTAGAATAGAGGAATATATAAGGGACCTAAGAGACCTCGTAGATACTTCTTCGGTAGACTATATAATACCTTTAATACCTCTAGAACTCTATTCTCTAGGGCTAGCCTATAATAATTGTATAGTCTTGAAAAAAAAAAAACCTTCTCTATTCTACTATAGATAACTTCTAAACCCCTCGCGCTACTATACTAGAATATACGCTTAGCAGCGACGAAACTATACTAAGTAAGCGTATAGAATAGGATAGATACTCGTTAATAGCGCTACACGCCCTAATCTAAGATCTTACTTAGAAAGTTTAATCTCTCTACGAAGTAGCTAACGTCCGTATAATAGTAGGTACGTCTACTATATAAACTCTTACTTTAAACTAGTATAACTCTATACTAAACTCTAGCCTTCGTAAACCTCTCCTAACTAGCGCACTCTTTAATAGGAATAAGTTATCGTTCCGCGTATAGTTCTTAACTATATCCTACAAGCTAGTAAGCGACGCGGAATTTATTAGAGACGCTTAGGATTAGTATATATTTATATAGATAAATCTAAGTACCTAAGTATAGAGGGAGGTAGCTTCTACCTATAAAATAGGGGGACTCTATAGAAACTTCTTACTAGAGGAATTTATAGACTACCTAAAATTCTACTACGAGAATAACTATAGTCGCGAGAAGGCTTAGGTAGTCTTAGATAGTCTCTAATAGAGCAAAAACAAGGTATTTACTAACTTTTTTCTAAGGTTCAAGTAGGTTTTAAATCAGAGTAGTAAGGACGCGTAGAGTAATAAGTAGAAACTTCTTAAGCTCTATAACGCGCTAAACTTAGTAATATAGCAAATCGCGCTAAACTGCGGCGTAACTCGCGATAATTACTAGATAGTAGTACGCGAATACTAGTTAATTACAGTCGATATAGAGATAGCTATAATTAAATAGTATATCGCGACTATTATAGGGTCGCAACCTTAGTAAAAAATTAACTATAATAGCAATACTAAGATAACTAACGTTACTAAGGTAGGAATAGAAGAGCGACCTAGAGGGGAAGGCTAATTCTAGTAAGAAAAAGGTACGGAACGTAGCTCCGCGACTTAAGTTAATCTAGAGACCTTCTAGTAACGTTAAAAAGATAGCGTATATACGCGATACGCGCGTACTAGTTACTTTATAAGAGAATACTCTAACGTAGTAGTTCTTCGAGCGGTCAGCTCGAAACAGGCGGTTAGAGAAGAAGGTAAAAGTAACTTAGAAAACTAGCGGCCTCTAGCCAAAGCGTTAACTAGAGGCATTATATAGTAGTATTAGCGACAAACTAAGAGCCTATAATAGTAGATATAATATTAGATAGAAAGATAAATAGACCTCTATTTCTAATCCTACTACTCCTATAAGAGACTATCTTTGTAAAAGCCCTCGTAGATTCTAGGTACGATTGCTACTTAGTAGTAAGTAAGTTAATAGTAGCCTATATAGGGCTTAAGACTATCGCAATTCCTCTATATTAACTAGCGTAGGTAACTAGCCCTATAGAACGTACCTGTATAACCAAGATAATCGCGTTTAATTATAATATTAATAGATAGCGTTCTTAGGCGGCCGCCTACGTGATTCTAGACCTAGAGTAGAACGTAATTCTAGGAAAACTATAGATAGTAGGGGTAGGCGTAGTTCTTAACTCTAAATAGAGGTCGCTTACAATACGTCGCGTAGAATATATAATAGTAAAGAAATACGCTCTACAAGACTAACTAGTAAAGGAGATAGGTCTAGAGAAAACTACTCTAGTAGAGATAGTTAACCTAGAAGACCTCTTAGAATTTATAATAAGCCTATTCGTAATTAATAGACTACTAGAGAACTAGAACTAGGATAAAGTTACTCCTCGACTAACAACTATAAGTAAGAAAATTAATCTTCCCCTAGAATTAGAGTAGTTTTAGGACCTCTTTAACGAAGAAATAGTAGCTAGCCTACCTCTATATTAGAGTATAATAGACTACTATATCTATCTAAAGAGTAACGATAAAGAGCGTCTACCTAAACTTCTCTAGAGACTATTGTATAGTATACTAAGAGACTACTTACTAGAAGTCTATAGGCAAATTATAGACCTTATAGATAAGAGATAGATCTAGGCGAGCTCTTTCTTAGTAGGCGCTCTAGTACTTCTAGTAAAGAAACTAAATAGGAAATAGTAGTTCTACGTAGACTACTAAGGCCTTAATAAACTTATAGAGGTAGACCGCTACCTTTTACCTCTAATTAAGGAAATACTTCGTAATCTCTTCTTAGCGAAATAGTTTATAAAGATTAACGTCTAATCGGCGTTCTACTGTATACGTATCGTAGAGAGAGACGAGTACCTTACTACGTTCTAAACCTAGTTTAGCTTATTTAAATAGTTAGTATATTTATTTAGACTCTTAGGTATACTATCTATATTCTAGCGCTATATTAATAATATACTCTATAAAACTCTTAGAGACTTCTCTATAGTATATATAGACGATGTCCTAGTATACTTAGACGGTAGTAAAGTAGACTACCTTTAGAAAGTAGTAAAGGTGCTAATACGTATACGTAAGGCTAAACTATACCTAGACTCTAAAAAATACGTAATTATAATAAAGAT
Source organism: Pyrenophora seminiperda CCB06 (assembly GCA_000465215.2). Classification (NCBI taxonomy): domain Eukaryota; kingdom Fungi; phylum Ascomycota; class Dothideomycetes; order Pleosporales; family Pleosporaceae; genus Pyrenophora; species Pyrenophora seminiperda. The sequence goes on along the minus strand of KE747825.1, from coordinate 291,613 downwards.
AGTACGCTACCTAGAGTTTATTATAGAAGTAGGAAAATCGCTCCGCCTAGACCTAGAGAAGATTAGAGCAATACGCGAATAGAAACTACTAACAAACGTAAAGAGAGTCTAGAGCTTTCTTAGCTTTATAAACTTCTATAGAGACTTTATTAACTACTTCTTAGATATCGTAGTACCTCTCTATAACCTAACTAAGCACGAAACAGACTTCTAATAGAGTAATAAGGAAGAATCCGCCTTTAAAAAGTTAAAAGAGACGTTTATCTCTAGCCTAGTCCTTATCTAATAGGACCTAGAAAGAGATATAGTAGTAGAAGCTAACTACTCTAGAGGAGCTTTAGAGAGATACCTCTTATAGATAAAAAATAGAGTTCTATACTTAGTAGCCTACTACTCCGCGTCTCTAACGCCTAAGCAACGTAACTATACTATCTATAATAAGGAGCTTATAGCGGTAGTAAAATATATTAAGGTATAGACTTTAGAACTTATAAGCGTTAGAAAGCCGTTTACAGTACTTATAGATTATAAGAACCTTAAGTACTTTATATAGTTCTGTATACTAAGTAAAAGACAATACTAATAGGCTGAATTTCTATCTAGGTTCTACTATAAGCTCTAGTTCTAGCTAGGCTATATATCCACTAGGCTAGACGTACTAAGCTACTAGGACTAAGATATAAAGGGATACCTAAGACCTAAAGAATACGTTATAAAGCTAGTAATAATCTAGCTAACCTATATAGAAAACTAAGAGAAATACGACGTACCTCTATAAGGCGTAGCGCTCTTCGCTAACTTATATATATAATAGCTTTAGAATAAAGCTATTAGAGTAGATAAGAGATATCTAGAAAGATAGAAGGTAGTTTAGAATAACGCCCAAACTTTTCTAGCTAAGGCGAATATAAGGTAATAAATTATAGACTATACCTTATTAGCCTATAGTATCTTACTATAGCGAGGCGTTATATAGCTACTAATATAGAAACTACTTATAATAATAGTAATCTAATAAGCCTATAAATCCTACCTATTAGGATACCTAGATAAGAACACTACGTTCTAGATAATCTATCGCGACTATTACTAGAATAGTATATTAAGCGACGTAGCGCAATATATCTAAAACTACTACTACTATAGAGCGCACTCGTCTAGGATAAGGCAATAAGGACTCTTATAACTCTTACTAGTACTAGATAGATTCTAGTTATAAATCTTAATAGACTTTATAATAGAGTTACTCTAGAAGGACAAAACTTCCCTATAGTACCTACTCGTTATTACTAACTAACTATCGAAATACGTCTAACTAGAGATAATAACTACGATAATAGCTAAGAAATATACAGAAAGATTCCTAGACGTCTAGTAGCGTTTCTATAGATTTCTCTTAAGTATTATTACTAATAGAAGATTAGACTAGCTAGGATACTTCTAGAAAATACTATATAAATAAGTTAAGATAAAATAACTCCTATTAACTATATACTACCTCTAGACTAATAGAGAAATAGAGCGAATAAACTAAGAGGTATAAGCTATACTAAGAGTTATAATTAACTTCTTATAGATAGACTAGCTAGACTACCTAGCGGCCTACTAGCTAGCCTTAAATAATAGAGACTTATTAGTTACTAGACTAAGCCCTAACCTTCTTCTAAATAGATACACTATACTAATAATTTAGCTAAAGAAAGGACCCTATAAGAGCCTAAAAACGCTAAAGAGAAGAGTAATACAATTTATAGAATATCTAAGAGAAGACTAGATACTAACGTAAGCAGCTATCGTATTTATATAATAGCGCTAATAGAAGTCTATAAACCTATCCTAGAGACTAGTAGAAAGATTCTAAGTTAGCGATAAAGTATAGTTTTCTATACATAACGTAAAAATAGTAAGAATAAGCAGAAAACTTAATTAGCTATAGGTAAAATATACGGTTATAGCTATTCTAACTCTACTTATAGTTACCTTAGACCTACTAAGAGGCCTTTATAAAACTATTTACGTAGACCTAGTAGAACGCGCCTTAGATAACCTACTCCCAAGCTAAATATAAAAAGATAGTAGACTAGAACTAGTAATAGGCTTAGAAGAAGAGGTTAAGGAACTAAAAGAATAGAAAGTAGAAGAAATTCTAGTAGAAAAGAACGCGCGAGGTCGCAATAAGAAATAGGTACTAGTAAAATAGAAAGGCTAGCTAAATCTAACTTAGTACCCAAGAGAAGACTTTAAGAATATAAAGGCGCTCTAGGATTTTCTAGATAAGTTATAATAAAGGAATATTATAGAGAAAACATAGGTATAGAGAGAAAAATAAGAGAAACTAATTTTATATAGAAAAGTGCCTTAGATAGCTATCGCGGCGCGACTAAAGCGGCGCTAGCTTAGAAGAAAGAAGATAGAATAGAGGAATACTAAAAAAAAAAAAAAAAACCTCTAAGAAACCTATACTAAAACCAACTTAACTCTAATAAAACTAATAACGGTCGCGATTATCGCGACAACTATAACGCTTATAGTAACACTTAGCTTCCTTATTAGAGCTAGAAGGGCTATAGAAGTAGCGGCGAGAGGAATAGAAGTAGTAGTAGAAAGAGCTATAGAGGAGAATTTAGCGACAATAAGGTATAGGCGAGAGAGTACTAAGAGCCTAAATAATAGTAACCTAAAGAGATTAGCGTAAAATCTAACTAAAACCTAGATTAAACCTAGTACTTATAGTATTCGCCTCTATTATAGTAGCTATACGCTTCTAATTAGTAGCGAGCTAATTAATACTCTAACTTAGAGTACTAAAATATTACGTAGTAACGCTAGTAGTATAGGTACTACTAGAACCTATCCTAGAGCTAGAAAGGACGAGCTAAGTACTTAGAGTAGAGAAAGATAGAAGAGAGCTAGGTAGATAAGTAGTAATACTCGTATTCTAAGCGATCTTAAAAGCCTTCTTAAACGCACGACGAGTACAATAAAACTAAGCCTATTAGTAGATAAACTAAGAAAGAACTAGAAAAAGTACAAACCTTAGTAGAATATTACTTCGCCTTTATTCTTCTCTTTTTAACGTAGGTAGTATTATTCTTAAAGTTTACTAAGGCTACGTAGTCGCGTATAGCACGACAGAGAGCTAGGTATAAGGTAAAAAGAGAGTCTAAATAGTTATACACGGCCTTCTTCTAGCTATAGAAGGTATACTTACAACGTACGCTCTAAGTATAGTCAACCTAACTACAGCTTAAACATAACTATAAGTAAGAACTATAGAGAAATTCTATCTACTTAGAAGTCGCGGCTTCGTTATTAGAATCGCCCTTAATTATAAAACTACTAGCGAGACAGCTCTAAGTTAGAGTCTAGAGAGGCTTATTATAGAAGCTACCAAGAATAGGGCGGAGCTACTAACTACTACTACTACCTCTATTAGAACTAGTAGCGTAGCTACTAGAAGTACTATTAACAAATAATATAAGAGAGAAACAAGGCGAAGAATAAAGGTTAGCTTAAAATAGAGCGAGAATAGGCTAGAATAGACACAGTAGATAAAGGTAGAGGGGATAGTTATAGTAGTAGCGTAGAGTATAATAATAAGATTACGAAAATCTTTTTTTATACGCGATATATAGACCCACTCGCTTACTAGAAGAATATTAGTATAGACACAACACGACTAACCTAATACAATAATAAAGGTATAAATAGTTACTATTGTGCGCGACGAACGCACGCGTCTACGCACTAAGAAAAATATTAGCACAGATATATTACGACACTAACCCAACTCAACTATAGAAGAAAAAGAAGTAGGAAAGAGAGTATATAATAGATTAGGCTACGTCTATTCTAAAGTATACTAGTAGAATAGAGAAATATATAAGGGACTTAAGAGACCTCGTAGATACTTCTTTAGTAGACTATACAATACCTTTAATACCTCTAGAACTCTATTCTCTAGAGCTAGCCTATAATAGGTAATATAATTATAACGCTTTTAACTTAAAGTCTTCTTACGAGTTATATAGAATTTCTAAGAGGTTAAGCTATTAAGTATAGTTAGAAAAGTATAAGAAGAAAAGAGGCTATAACGTAATAGGCGTACTAAGGCCTTATATATAATCTCTACCTAAAGATATAGTATAGAAAAATAAAATACTAGAGTATTAGAACGATAACTCTAAGAGAGGGGATAATATTATAAGTAATAGGTAGAGGTCTTTCCTTAATAAGGGATATAGCGTTAAGAGATAATAGACGTATATATTAAAAGGTAAGAATCTACGCAAGGCGTAGAGATTACGTAACTACTATCTAGCTAAGACTCTACTATCTATAGATAGTAGCTAAGAAGATAGATAGCAGTAATAGAAGCTATATATACTATCTAAGAGATTAAGTAGATAGTATAGAGAGCAGAATATAGTAATAAAAGTATAAAGAATAGACGGTTTTTATTATTATATTTATTATAGTTATAATTAAATTATACTTTCTTATAAGTCGCTTATACTTAATAAGATTATTGTATATTACTCTATCGTATATAGAGTAGAATTATTAAATTAAACTATTAATACTCTAATAACTTCTTTCTACTAAAGATCGCTAGATAACTCTTATAGCAGCTATCTCCTAGCTTACCTACCTTAGTATAGACTAGAATAGAGAAGTATAGTAACTCCTCTTAGTCTCTACTTACTATAGAGACTAGACCCCGTGTAATAAGTAGTAGTAAAAAGAGCTATAAAAAAGAACTTAATAATAATAAGGCGTAGGTAAAAGAGTACTAAGAGCCTAAATAATAGTAGCCTAAATAGATTAGCTTAAAAATCTAACTTAAACCTAAATTAAACCTAGTACTTATAGTATTTACCTCTTTTATAGTAGCTATATACTTCTAATTAGTAGCGAGCTAATTAATACTCTAACTTAAAGTACTAAAATACTAAGTAGTAACGCTATTAGTATAGGCTCTACCTAAATCTATCTTAGAGCTAGAAAGAATAAGCTAGGTACTTAGGCTAGAGGAAGATAGAAGAAAGCTAAAAAAATAAGTAGAAATACCTATATTCTAAGTAATCTTAAGAGCCTTCTTAAACGTATAATAGATATAATAAAACTAAGCCTATTAGTAGATAAACTAAAAAAGAACTAAAAAAAGTATAAACCTTAGTAGAATACTTCTTTACCTTTATCTTTCTCTTTTTAATATAGATAGTACTATTTTTAGAGTTCGCTAAGGCGACGTAGTTACGTATAGTATAGTAGAGAGCTAAGTATAAAGTAAAAAGAGAGTCTAGATAGTAGTAGATAGCTTTCTTCTATCTAGAAAAGGTATACCTATAATACTTACTCTAAGTATAGTTAACCTAACTATAGCTTAAATATAACTATAAGTAAGAACTATAGAGAAATTCTATCTACTTAAAGATTATAGCCTTATTATTTAAATCGCCCTTAATTATAAAACTACTAGTAAGATAGCGCTAAGTTAGAGTCTAGAGAGGCTTATTATAGAAGCTACTAAGATTAGAGTAGAGCTACTAACTACTACTACTACTACTACTAGAACTAGTAGCGTAGCTACTAGAGGTACTATTAACTAGTAATATAAGAGAGAAATAGACAAAGAATAAAAGTTAACTTAAAAAGAGGCGAGAATAGGCTAGAATAGATATAGTAGAAAAAGATAGAAGAGATAGTTATAGTAGTAGCGTAGAGTATAATAATAAAGTTATAAAAAAAAATTTTACGCGCGACGTATAGACCTACTTACTTACTAGAAGAATATTAGTGTAGATATAATATAACTAACTTAATATAATAATAAAGTTATAAATAGTTACTATTACGCGCGACGTATATACGTACCTACCTACTAAGAAAAATATTAGTATAGATATATTACGATACTAACCTAACTCTACTATAGAAGAAAAAAGAAGTAGAAAAGAGAGTATTATATTTTACTAGCGAGCGCCGCACTCTACTAAGCGCCGCACGAAAAATAGCGAGGCGTACGCGTAGTAACGTAGCTTAGTAGTATAATATAAATTTTATCCTCTTATAATAGTATAGTATTATTTAGAAGCGTCGCTATTGTTTATATCCTTAATTTCTACCTTATACGTACGAGAGTTATACCTAATCTTACTATAATAGCTATAGCGTCGTATTACGCGTACTCTCTTCGCTAGCTCCTTACCCTCCTTATACCTACTACCCTCCCTTTTAGTAATTAAGTCTAATATCTTACTAACTATTAGTATCTTCTCTACCTATACGTAGCGTCTCTTATAACTCTTCTACTTAGTAAGCGTCTTTATTACGTCTCGAAGACGCCCTATCTCTACGCGTATTAATACTATCTTATAAGCTATCTACTACGCGCCTTTTATTAGCTATTATACCTACTTGTTAAGTAAACTTACTAGAGACCTCTAATAGATTTATATTCTATTTTAAATTAGCGTTAATTACGCCTCTATTTCTTTAGCGTTACGTAGTGTTTTTACCTCCTAAGCGGCGTTATCTTACTATAGTAGAGTCTATATACGTAGCTATATATCTAGCTTTAATAATATAGCCTATAGATTATATAGAGATAATCTAGCACCTTAAAACTCTACGTAAGTATTCTCTCTTATAAATATCTTCTTAAAAGCTACTTTAAAGGCTAGTAAGAAGGTCTATTTATTAATATAGTAGATATAATCGCGTACTAAGGCTAAGATCTTATTACTATACGCGCGCTTTAATAGCGAGAAGTAGGCGACGTTAAGCGGCTATAGGAGGTATAATAAGTATAGAGGTATATAGAGGGCGATAATCTTCTTCTCTTTATAGCAATTCTAGAAATCTATTAAGTAGTAGCTTTTATAGCTATTAATAATTAGTAGCCTATACGCTCCTATAGGCCTTATATACGTATTAAAGTGTTTAAGCTAGGTAAGCGCTAAATTATTATTTGTCTAGCCTATTAGGCTTACTTAAATAACCTAGTTACGTAGAAGATCCTTAGTAAACTAGTTAGAGATAAGAACCTTACTAGTAAAGATAAGAAAGAGTAGAATAATACGCCCTATTACGCTAACGCTCTATATTAACGTAGTCTACTCGCGATTACTAGGCTAAAGCTTCTTTACTTTTCTAGGTTTCTCTATACCTATTATAATAAGTTGTGAAGATATCTTACCTATTAGAAAGCTAGACTTATTAAAGTTGTATATATTATCGTCTATAATACTATACTTCGCCTTTATATTCTAAACTAGCGTAAACTAGAGCTTAATAATTACTAAATCTTCGTAGAGAGCTTACTAGTAATCGTATAGACGAGTCTAGCGCGTGCGTAGCTTAGGTATACGCTTAATAAACCTATTAACCTAGTTCTTACTAATAGACTTACTACTGCGATTACGTAGTAATCTATTAGCTATATCTCGTACGTATAGCTTCGAGGGTAGCACTCTACGTAGATTCTTATTAAGTATACGTTATATAATTACCTCCTCTTCTAGCTTTATTAGGCTCTTTAAGTTTAGCTTATAGTTATATCTAGAGAGCTTTCTATCGCGTCGCCGTTATATCGTACGCTTAGATACTTTATAGATCGCCTTAGCGCGTTGTAGGCTTATAATCTAGTCGAATTTAATATTAGAGAGGGCAAGCTATATATTAGCTTTAGTATAAGCTCTAAGAGGTTATAGTTATTAAGATATTACGTGTTATTACTACGTACGCGTGTTAGTAAGAGGAACTACAGCGCTTAGTAGAGTATAGCGCTCGCTAGTAAAATACGATATATAATAGATTAGGCTACGCCTATTCTAAAATATACTAGTAGAATAGAGAAATATATAAGAGACCTAAGAGACCTCGTAGATACTTCTTTTATAGACTATATAATACCTTTAATACTTCTAGAACTCCGTTCTTAAGAGCTAGCCTATAACACTATCTATCTTCTTAGCTACTATCTATAAATAGTAGAGTCTTAGCTAGATAGTAGTTACGTAATCTCTACGCTCTATATAGATTCTTACCTTCTAATATATACGTCTATTATCTCTTAATACCGTATCTCTTATTAAGAATAGACCTCTACCTATTACTTATAACACTAAGCTATTAGAATATCGTAATAGTAAATATCTAATAATAGTAGAGAGATACTTTAAGAGATAGCTAGTAGATAGAATAAGTATTAGATTATAAAAATAGAGCTCATACGCTCTGTTAAGCCGCTAAAAACGTTAACGAAAAACGCTATTCATCTTAACCGGGGGAGAGACTGTACGTCACGTAGTTTCTCCGGGCGCACGTCCCTCGCGAAAAACTTCCCCTCTAGAAACTCGAGCTCAAGCATGTATGCGCAATAAACTCTACGCTTACAACTGGACCTCTATACTTTCTACTTCGACATGTCAGCCGCACCAGACGAGCTATCTCGACCCGCGAAACGCGCTCGACTAGATGACAGCTCTACCTCTACGCGCTCTATTGCAACCACACCGCAACATTCTCTTGCTGTTCCAACTTTCAGCGCGCCTACGGTCATCGACAATGATTTGGAGCGTGAAACACGCGCCGGCATAACGGAATACGTCTGCCCCGATAATCTTGGGTTCACGGGAGTGTTGAAACAGAGATACACGGACTTCCTAGTCAACGAGATAGGACTCGACGGGCATGTGTTACATTTGACAAGCACAGCGGTTGAAGAGAAAAGTAAGGTCACCGATAGCACAGAGGTGATCAATGGCGCCAAGAAGGAAACACCAAAAAGCGCGGTGACTAAAGAGGCAGACGAAGACATGGAGGATGCAAATCTTGATGGCGAGACCATGTTGCAGGTACCAACCGAGCCCATACCTCAATCCCAACCTCAATCCCAATCTCAAGCCGAAACTTTGGAGCAGAAGGATGCGCCAGCTCCAGGCCACCCAGAGACAACAAAGCACGACAATGAGGAAGAAGTAAGCAGATTTGTGACTCCATCCTGACGCAGATGCTAAATTTGGACAAAAGCTAGTAGAGGAAGATCGAAACACATTGTATTCCATATTCGGCGAGCAAACCACGAATGATATAATCAAGCTTGTCCGACAAGTACGCAAACGCGAATTGAAGAAGGCCAAAGACTTCAAAGCAGTTATATCAATGCCGATAACTGACAAGGACATGCGCACTAAAGCTCACCAGAGTCTGCGTCGAATATTCCCAAGGTTGTTAGAGAGCGCCATGGAGAACGACCAGACCATACGCATCAAGACTACGCCACCATCAGATCGAAAGAAAAAAGGAAAAGGCGGCAGCAGAGATATTGAAATCCAGGGTAGTCGACGAGGCGGCCTGGATTGGGAAGAACTGGGTGGAGAATACCTACATTTCAATCTCTACAAGGAGAACAAGGACACGATGGAGGTTGTTGGCTTCCTAGGTAGCAAGCTGAATTGTGGTCCTAAGGGTTTTGGCTTTGCAGGCACCAAGGATAGACGAGCGTGTACAGTCCAGAGAGTCTGTGTCAAGCGCCAGACGGCTCAGCGTATGCAAAACTTCAACAAGATGTTATTCAACGCTTGTGTGGGGAACTTTGAGTATCGTCGCAACGATCTGAAGCTGGGTGACTTGATGGGCAACGAGTTTACTATCACACTCAGAGACTGTCATTTCCAGGGCGAGCAAGGGTTGACATTTGAACAACGGCAGAAGCTCGCCGGCGAAGTGGTCGGCAAAGCCATTGTCGATTTCTCGCAGAAAGGCTTCATCAACTACTACGGCCTCCAGCGCTTTGGTTCCTTCGCAGCAAGCACCGACGCCATCGGCCGCAAGATGCTTCAGGGCGACCTTCAAGGGGCAGTTGAGCATCTTCTCGCATACACCGATGTCGCTCTCGCTGCTGCGGACGGTAACAACGCTGACTCGGGCATCCACGTCTCCCAAGATGATAGAAACCGTGCAAAGGCTCTCCATATTTGGAAGACCAAAGGTAGTGGCAGCGAGGCCCTGGAGTTCCTTCCTCGAAAATTCACCGCTGAGCGCAATATCATTCAACATCTCAGCTCGCGCAATAGCAAATCAGGACGTTACGATCGTAAAACCGACTGGCAAGGTGCACTAATGACGATACCCCGCAACCTTCGCCTGATGTACGTTCACGCCTACCAATCCCTTGTCTGGAACACTGTCGCAGGCAAACGCTGGACAACCTATAGTGACAAAGTCGTCGAAGGTGATCTTGTTCTTGTCAACGAACATCGCGATAAAGAGCTTTCCAGTGCAGGCATTACCGGAGTTGACACAACAATTGACCAAGATGGCGAGATGATCATCAATCCCTCCGGCACCGAAAACGCAAATGCCCCAGAAGCCAACTTTGAACGCGCTCGCGCACTCACCGCCGCCGAAGTCGCATCTGGGCAATACACGATTTGGGATGTTGTTCTACCACAACCTGGCTTTGATATCGAGTACCCAAAAAATGACATTGGCGCTTTCTACACCGAGTTCATGGGTAGTGAACAGGGTGGGGGCTTAGACCCTTTCAACATGCGCAGACAGTGGAGAGAAGTCAGTCTCAGTGGCGGCTACAGAAAGTTCCTCTCCAAACCGCTGGGACCGATAAATTTTACGCTGCATGAATACTTAAAGTCAGACGAACAGTTTGTGCAAACAGATCTGCAGAGGCTCGCCAGGGAGAGAGATGCTGGGGCAGCGAAAGATCAGGCTGGCGCTGGCGGAACCGGGGACTTGAAAATAGATGCCGGGGAGGAACAGGATGACAGGCAGGAAAAGAAGATTGCGCTTGTGCTCAATATGCAACTGGCGAGCAGTCAATATGCCACTATTGCTCTTCGAGAACTTATGAAGGCTGATGGTGTTAAGGCATTCAAGCCTGAGTTTATGGGTGGGAGATAGCGACTTCATGCCCCGTGCATCGAAACAAATTACATGCATGGACAGTATAGCAAGGGGTTGTCAATGACATAATATCAGACACTTGCGTGGAAACTCACGATACATAAGAAAATGCCAATGACGTAGTGTGATCCAAGTTCGACTCGAGATTTCCATCGCCTCCAATCTTGACAACAACCACATTCACCCCACTTCGCACCTCCTATCCGCCTTGTCTTAGGTCCTCAATCCCACATGGCTTTTTTAATCGTCCTGTAAAAAGTCTTCGAGACCTCATGTCTGACGTTGATCATGGAAAAGCGTGTCTAAAGTCAAATGAGATAGTCGGGCGGATGGGGTTGTAAGACAGGTCTCAATCGCGCTGTTTAGCTCCCCTGCGTTTCCGAACTCTGCGGTTCTTCCTTGGCGGCCCTTCCTAGGATCTCCGGGATGTTGGTTATTGAGAGTCAGGGCATGAACCCACTGTTGGTCGATCCGATGCGCAACGTTCATCCTGAGTCGGGCGTCGTTGGAGGCTTTTGCAATTTCCTTACCTAGATCATCACCACTCATACTTGTCCATAGCAGTCAGGCGAAGCCGGTGCAGAAGTTGGTCTCGGATGTGTTGACACTGTACCAACCACCATGTCTTTGCGGAAAGACCAGCTTCCACGTGCGCTTCGACCCTGATTCGCTTCTGTCACTTTTTCGATCCCTTCTTTTGAGCCGAACTGCCCACCGAACTCGGGGACAGCCAAGTCATTTCTGCCCAAGATGGGTTCCATACTCGTGCGCTTATTGCCTATGTCAGATGAAAGTGTAGCCTCATCACCAGTCGGTGCCAGGGATAGGCTACCCCTAGGTTCACATGAACAATGAACTCCTAGCCGTTTAATCTTGGAGCTGCAGCAAACTCCATCTATTTCCGCAAGCACAATGTCATAATGTGGCGTTACTCTACCGTTCTCACTTTTGTGTAAATGCGACAGCTGCGTCGACCTTCTGCTTTCTGACGGCGGTATAGTGTTGGAACTAGATAGCGCATTTGAACCACTTGCCAGATGAACAGCGCATTTGATTAGCGGCCTCAACGTTGCTATACACCCGGCAGTGATGCAAGCACCCGCTTCAACTGTACTCCAGATGGAGATGTTGACAACGTTCCAGAAGAAGTCTTGGGTCTTGACGAGTCCATCTATGAAGGGGAAGCGTATGATGGAGCAGATACATCCGCTGTAACGAGTTAGAAAGCACGAGCATAGGCAAGAGATGAATAAAGACGTACAGCGCAGCCAGGGACAAAACGAAGCCGACGGATAATTTAGATCTCAAGTCCATTTGGGCATTCCAAAGGATAAGGACTGGCAGTGAGATATATACGATATCGGTCAGAGCGTTGAAGGTGCCTTGTGGGGGTTAGTTTATTGGTACCAAGCAGTGAGAATCCGAGTTACGTGTATACCTTGTTGATATGCCATGAACAAGTCAATGGAGGTGTGAGCGCAGTGATCGGTGAGTTGCTTCAACATGTACATAGATAAATTTGGTCCACACCTGAAGAGACAGTGAAAGAAGGCAGTGAGAGACGATACAATATTGATGCCCACGGTAACGTATATGAGGACGAAGTGCGCACGCTTTACCATGATGCGCGCAAAGTAAAGGCAGACAGATATTTTGATTGTCATCATGGATAAGATGTAACTCGCTTCACTTATTAGGACAAACTGTGATGTTTAGCTGTATACACCATGACCAGGGTAAGGGTTTAATACCGTAGTCAGTTGTTGTTGAAGCTCGAAACTGGTAACATGTGTTCCTAGACCATTTGCCGCGATGTACAATTGTGCTGCACAAAACGTCGTAAAGACCATCTGAGGACGTTAATTACGTGGTGCACATGGAAGCAATGAAAAACTCACACCAGCAAGGATCATCGCAGCGTCGTCCCAGCCAAAATTTGATATGATATAGGTACGTGTCCATATCCTCAACAGTATGAAGAACCAAGCGATTACCATAAAAGCAATTGTAACGTGCCCCTGCTGAACACCGGATTTCGCTACTTCTGTTTGACTGTGTACAACCATGGTTTTGGGTTGGTTAATCCTAGTCACGTCATGAAAAAGCGCGTACAGCGTGATAGGTGACGTTGGATGGTTGTCTTCAGAGAGTAACACACGTATTGTGGCATGAATTTATGGTAGCGAGTGAGAAACAAGTGGCCTGAAAGCTGCATATGTATTGTCTAACAGTTTTCTGATAGACGATGCATCATCGGTCACCAAAAGAGATGGGCAAAGGCTGCACTACAGAGTCCGAACGTGGGCGTCAGTCTCCTTTGAACCCACAGACTGCCTAGATGGGCTGAAAACCCTCGTCGAAGGACTATGTTAGTTACACAGAGGGTTTATGCAGGGTCCCGATAGAGGACAGTCGATTTTATCATATCGACTGTCGCGTAGTCGGAGACTGCTCCGCTGCCGCCTCCAAATAGCGTGTATACACTCTGAAACCTCCAGGCCCCTAGATTGGTCGCAAGAACAGCTAGTTCAGCCGGATCGGGGCTTGCCGTATTCAACACTCAAGCGGGGGGAGCATCCGGTGCGAATCGAGCGAAGTTTGGGCACTATTGGGTGTCGAATTTGATTGATAACAGAGTCGATCGCGTCGCTGGTACCCATCCGAACGGAAATGGGCGATAGTAATAACCCGATGTCGATGCGGGGAGAAGTGCTGCAGGTACAGCAGACCGCGAGCGCCAGAAGCACCGCGCGCTTGGACCTCTATTGGTACCTACCGGTACTTACGGTAGGTACCAGTACGGAACCTAGGTATCGGTAAGCTCCCGACACTCAACCACAGACATTTCCCTACCCCACACACAGCAAAGAGTGACTGCCAGGGAAGACCAGGCATATCGCTGTAGCAAGGATTATCTTGACTACCTACTTCTGCATACCTATCAAGATTCCCCTCATTTCAGTCCCTTGCTGTGCTCCATCTCGCGCATGCAATCGACAACTCTAATCAGCCCCCAACACTGCTACTGCAGAGCGCAGCCCCTGTAACTCACGTGGTTTACGTCATATTTTTATGAACGTCAACAGGTGGTGCAATATTTCGTGGTGCACCGAAAAGATGACGTAAGCCATCACCAAATTCTAAGCTCCCATACGCCACCAGAACCGTGACTTATAAGGGTTTTTTAAAGCGTGATCCTGTTGAGGAGGACACGGTGCATTCAACGAACTAAATTTTATAAAATAATATTAAGTATTGGTGGACATAGATGGGGGTGAAGGTAGTAGAGCGGGATTTTGGCTTACGTCATCTAATCGATGCACCACAATGACCACGAATTATTGCACCACCTGTTGACGTTGTTGACGTCTGTCAGAACTCGGATGCATTTCCCGGGCCCGTGACACAACAGTAGAGACATGCCGCCATCACTTCGTCGCCGAGCGCAGCAGCACACCATGTCGTCGCCCTCGGCAGAAGACGACTCAGACAGCGAGACGGAGCTAGGCCGTCAAGATGAAGACGACGTCGGTGACGGCGCAGCGTTCGATGAAGATCAAGGAGCCCTCGAAGATGAAGAAGAGGACGGAGAGCAAGAGCTGGATGACGAAGAGGGTCTAGCATCACCAAATCACAGCGACAGCCCACTACCTCATATTGACCCTCCGCCGTCCTACCTCCGCGAGGTCAGTACCCTCGCATCGTGGACAGTATCCTCTTCGAAGCCAGGATGTTCCATCCCGCAACTTCGACATCCTTCCACCAACCTATTCTGGCAATCTGATGGTCCGCAACCACATTACCTGAACATTCACTTCTTCAAACTCGTACGCATCGTCGGGCTAAGACTGTATCTAGACTTTGAGCAAGACGAGTCATACACTCCAACCAAGATCATCTTTCTCGCTGGTAGTGGCATGAACGACTTGCAAGAGTGGGGCGAGATGAGATTAGAGAGTCCGAGGGGATGGATATGGGCAGATTTTAGCGGCGTTGGAGACGCAGATAGTGACGATGAACAGGGGGGTCGTGATGACGATGAAGATGGCGAGCAAGGCAGGCAAGAAACACCCCGCACTAACGCAGCACCAACAACCACAGTTGGCAGGCGGGCTACAGATGAAGCAGCTTCTTCCGACTCTGAGAATGCTGCACCACGCGACACTGATCTGGAGACTCCGGTGCAGAACCAGCAACATGGCCCAATGCCGACTTACGACCCCCGCCAAACCCCTCAAACTCAACATACGCACGACCTCCGGCACCGACCTCACCAACAACTCACCCCATCCCTCCATGCAGCCTCGACTCCTGCCATGTCCCGCCCCCAGCCACGTCAACCCTTCACCTCACTCTCACCAAACCCGGCGCCCATCGCGACTCCTTCCACAAGGCAGCGACCCCCAAAGATGCCTGTGCTCAGAGCGCACCTCGTCCAAGTCAAGATTCTAGAGAATCACCAGAACGGTAAAGATACGCATTTACGCGGCCTACAGATCTTTTCTAGAAATGACGAGGATCTGGGACGTAATGGCCAGGAACATGGTATGCGAGGCGATATGAAGGCAGTCACGGGCGCGCCGGCCCCAAGTGTGCACCTGATAGCAGGGAGAGAAATCGTGGTAAGGAAGCTCAAGGAGGAGCGGCTTGAGTTGGGGAGAAGCGCGTGGGATATGGAGGGCTGTATTCGCTGAGTTGATGAGCTAACTTGTTTCACATGAACAACCCATGACTGAGCGATCACGTCGCGAATGAATTTATTATGATAGTAGGTATAACTACGTCAACGATTGTCAAAATCCTCCCTCCTTCACTAATGCATGGCCCGTTGCAAATATCCGACTTGTGTGTCCTAATCCTCTCTCCAAGCATCTATGCCTAGATGAAACTGGAATATTTCAAGTCTATACAGCGCCTACAATCGCCTGTAACTATGATACCGAGGCCCCAGATCCAATTGAGAAGCAGTGACGTCTAAAGCGATCTCGCTATTGTACGTTCTCATCCCGCCTGATACACCCTTTGCTCTGATCTCGTGTCACTCGTAATCGTGACATGAAGATTGTTTTGTTTTTCAAAAATTCCCCTTGCCTTCAGCCACGTCGAGAGTATTGTTGACATCTTTTGGCTCGGGCTCTGACTCTGGTTTTGCCACACAGTCATCGGTCTGGCTCTTCAACGACAGATGGCTCACCTTTTTGTTAGGCTTGCGGGCATTGTGTTCTGCACGCGAAGAGGCGCTCTCCTTGCCATTCGAATAAACGTCTTGGATTACGTCACCAGCATCCTCGACATTGCCAACTAGGTTTTTGGCCATCTGCCTTGCCTTCTTGGACGTGACATCGACGCCATCGTCAAGCTCTTGTAACTTCTCGCTGACCCTGCGGTTAACGTTTTCCAAAAACTTCTGGTTGGCGGGGCTCATGCTGCCCTGCCTCTCATCCTTGATCTGGCCGTTGGCCGGCCTCCTTCCGCGAACGGCATCCCTGGCAATGTTTACACCCGAGGAGATGGCGTCTTCGGCTGATTTGTCAAGGGAATCAAGTTCACGCTCTACTCTACGGCTCGCATCACCGGCTGCGTCGGAGATGGTGCGAGGCTTTGAATCGCGCTTGGTGTTGGGCGATGAGCGGCGGAGATAAGACTTGAAGAAGAAGCGCATGAAGAGGATGGTGAGAGGTGCGAGGTAAATCAGGTTGACGTAAATGGCAAAAGCTTGTCCCGAAGTGTCGACGCAGGGCACAGTTTGATACTCGTTGCGATATATGATCTTCTCAACGGTCTCGTGGGGATGGAAGAAGTCATGTACTGCGTTGTGCACGGGACCAGGCTCATTGGCAAGTACTTGTTGCTGCTGATGGATTGGAACGGGGTGGCCTGGGACGGCAATATTCTCTGCGAGACCCTCATCGCCGGCTGCGCGGTAGATAAGTTTTCTGAGGAAAGCCACAGCGACACCGGTAGCAGTGGGCAGAGCTTCCGCGACAGACTCGGTGGCCGAGACGACGACCGACGAGACTGTAGGCGAGATCTTAGGTGCTACCTTCTCGACAACCTTGTATCCTACGGAAACCGGGACTGTGTAGGAAACGAAGAGGTGCATAGCGGCGAAGGCAGATCCAACAAGGAATTGGGTGATCTGGAGCGTGGTAAGGGTTCGCTTGACAATATTCGGGACACGGAAGCCAAGGGCGGAGACGGTGTAGTAAGTGTACTAGAAGCTGTTAGTGTAAGGGTGGAATATATGCACAGGTATAGCTACCATCATGGCGTGAATGCCGGAGTTGACCAGAGCAAACATCCAGATAGGTGGGGACATGAATCGCATACCAGCCCACATGGACAGCATAGCGCCAGCGTGGTGGTATTTCTGGAGCGTGGTGCTCCGCTTGCCCTTTGCAAGAATGATGGCTGTGTCCAGAACCTCATAGAACTTGGAGAGGTAGAACCACCAACCCCAGAAAGCCAGGCCCTCGTTCCAGATCCTGCCGACATCGCTAGTGTCGGGCATGCCATTGGGACCGACGAGGACTTTGGAGTTGAGGCTGGCCCAGGTGTCGTTGTTGGCACGGTAAGTAACGGCGTCGCCCAGTCCGCGGGGGCCGTGAATCTTGCAGAGGGCGTCGATGGTACCGACGACGGCGTTGGGCTCGCTGTAGTGAGGAAAGGAGTGCTTCAAGCAGCGGATCATGGCCACACACGTGACAGCCGAGTAGACAGCCAGGAAGACGTTGTGGAAGATGACAAAGGCGTAGAAGGGGCGCGTCTTTGCAATCCTCCACGGCTTGTTGCCATGCTGGCGGTTGTACCAGTTGACGTAGGTGACGGTGACGAAGTAGACGGAGGCGATGGTCAGCGGGACCTTGTACGAGAGCGCGCCCTGGTAAATGTCCTCGGGAATGGGGAAGGGGTTTGCGAAGGTCGACTCGCCAGTCCACGGCGGAGGAATGGGCGAGGGCGCGGCATCGGGAGGAAACTGGAGGACAGCCCTCGACGGCCAGTCGCCAGGGTGCAGAGAAGGACCTGCACCAGACATGATGACTCTGGTTGCAATTGTGCAGCCGGCCGAGCAAAAGTGCGAAAAGGTGCCTGTGCGTGAGCGGTGGAGATGAGGGGTGGTGAGGTCCGGAAGCCGCTCGCAGATTTTCTGTGGCTCCGAGAAACGTGGAGGTCAAGGCCCAGCCGTTACGCCAAGATTGCGTCTTCGGTACGGGGTACCTTTGGTGCACCTCTCAACAGTTGGGGCGGGCTTATCGTCGGCGCTTGTTGTCAATGCGGGCGGGTTGGCGATGATGCACTCGTCGTTGTTCTCAAGCACGCGAAGCCTCTCAGCGTCCGTTCTGGTCGGCGCACAAACTGGGGACGGCGCGCACAAGATATATCCGCAATCGAGTGCACAGATATGCTCGGACCAAGCACGGTTGAAGTAAAGGATGCGTCGGGCCAGAGGCTAGAAGGAGCAGGCAAAAAAGCTCTCGACAAACGATGTTTGGCTTTGGTTGAGAATTTAGCGGATGCGCAACTTTTTTGGCGAATAACATGCCCATGACGTGCCGAGGCAAGCCACTTGCGACTGCCACTGGACCGCCAGGCCCCCCCCTTCCGAACCCCCAACCCGCAGCCAAGAGGCGTCGTCTCATGGGAGGAGAGAGAGCCTCGCAAGGCTAACGATATTGGGCTTTATAGCCAGTGCACTGTACTTGCTGAGTTGTATACACATTGTCGTCATCCTCTACACTGTCGCATTATGGTTGTGTTATATGTACTTACTGCCTTGCAAACTATACGGTATACCAAACCTTCCGGGCCAATTGAGAACAGGGATGTGGCAGGCGACGAACGTACAAAGGGTCTCACGGCCCCAGCGTAAATGACGAATAATTAGAGAAGCAATGTTGGCGTTGCCACTGTTATACGTGATGGCTCCATCATCTACCTAGTTCTACACATGTACATAGCTACCAACAACTGCTTGAGCTTATCACTCAAGGGGATCAACATGTAATAATTATACTCGTCGGCAGCAAATATATGGAGGTGTCCGATGCCCCTAGCGCAATTGGCCAATGGGGAGCTGACGTTGGGGCAGCCAGCCACCGCTAGAAACTGCCGCTCCACGCGTCGTGACTCCAACAACGTCCTGGCATTATACTCGGTACTTATTCGTACATAGACTGTAGGTGTACATGCAGCTACCTAGAACTTCGGCTTACTGCTCAGAGGGATTGGCGGCGCTTGGCCTGGGCCGTTGCTCAGCTCCTTCTTCTTTGGCGGCGGCGGCGGAGGTGGCGCCTTCTTTCCTATTCCTCCCGGGCTGTCCTGCATCTGTGTCGGCGACTGCACTGGTGGGGGTGAGGCTGCTGGTCCACTCGATGACCCCAAGCTGCTCATCTTGCCCATGATGCCGTACTTCTGGTTGAGCGTGTTGGCTGATTTCCACCCAGACGCCACCTGATCGCCATGCCGCTGCTGGAAATTGTTCGCCGTCGACGCCGCCCCTTTCAAGTCCGCAGCCGAGACCTTGGATGGGTCGTCCCGCAGATTGCTAGCTGTTCGGAGTGCTGCCTGCTTGTCCGCCCAGGACGTGCCTGTTGTCGTTGACGGGGGCGACGGCAGTACTGGTGCTGGTGATGGTGTTGGTGATGGTGCTGGAGATTTGGGTCCCGCCAACTTGGCGAATCGGTTTTGAAGTTCATTCATATGCGAGCCATGCCCACTCGCCACAGGTAGTGGTGGTGCAGACGTGTCGGCACTAGAGTTTGCTCGGGGCGGGACGGGTGGAGAAGGGTTCGCGCGAGGCGGGACAGGGGGAGAGGCTGTCCGGCCGATGCCAAAGCCAGGAACTGATACTCCCGCTTGACCCAGACGTCCCAAAGCCGCCTGGTTCAGCGTGCCATGTGAAGCTGTCTCTTGCTGTGTTGCCTCATTGTATGTGGGCGGGGGCGCTGCCGAAAACTCATGAGGATTGGAGTTTTGGCGCGGAGGTAGTCGAGGAGGCAGACTCGGTTTCGGCCTTGTTGGCGAAGCAGTGTCTGGCCGGAATGCTGGAGGCTTAGGTAGGTGTGCTGTGCTAAGTCCTGTAGTGTCGCGCCTATATGGCCCTGGGACTGGCCGGCTTTCTTCTGCTTCGTCCTGCTGCTCAACTCGAGCCGACGATACCGCGCCAGGACGCACACCTGATGCTGCAGGCACCGCGTTGTAGTTGACTCGTTTTGGCGGCGGCGCAAATGAGGCTGGATCTTTCAACGACGAAAGCGGCGCGGATTGGTGCTCCCGTGCTGCTTCGGCATGCACGTCTTTGCCTTGAGCCTTTCCAACCCAGCCTTTCTGCCGCAAATTAGAAACCAGTTTACACAAGGCAAGGCACAGCTTCACGTACCACTTGCCCTAGCTTGGACTCGCTCTGCGCCCCAGTACTGCTCCCACTATTGGCACGGCTCTTCTCTGGATGCCAGCCACCCTTAGCAACAGACTTGAACTTGTCCATGTTCACGAATAGATTGTGGGGTCCAGCGTGGGTGAAAGTTGCCGTGGACAGCGGACGTGTACGGGCCGATGAGATCATCAGCCAAGCGCTGCTCTAGCAAAAGTCACGTCGCCGAGCCTCGCACTTGACTAGTGCAGTCGAATGACAATGTCCAGCATCTTGGCCTCAGCTAGAGACACCATGTCCAGCATCACCGTCTGCATTCAACCTGTGCAGCAGCCAAGTGACAATGACAAGGGGACTCTCGTATGACACGCAAACCACACATGTAAGTACTCGGACAGTTGCTAGCGCACGGCCTGCTAACCAGGACGCACAAAAAAGTTCCGAAGAGCATGCAGTGGGGCAGTAGCGCAGCAGTGTGCCGCAGTCGCTCGTTTCACCTTCAACTAGCTGCAATCCCGCTGGGCTTTTGTGTATCGTGCGTGCAACCCCACTTCAGATAAGACGAATAACTGAGGCCGTAGCCTGTGAGATCCAGCCATGTTTTTACCCGGGGGCATGGCGACGGCCAATCGCCTCGGACTACCAAGACGATGAGAAGCGATCTGCGCATTGGCATGCCGTCGAGTAAGTCCGACCGATCAAACATGCTATCGTCAGTCCATGGTCAACGTAACAACCGGGCAGAGCAAAGTGCGTCAAGAGTGGCATCTCTAGGCCGTGCTTTTAAGCATACCGTAAACGTTTGCTGAGCATGCAGAGCCATATATCCGGACACACACCAAGCTTTAATGGATCGCCAGCTAGAGGCCCCAAAATAACCATCCCGAGCGGGTGGGGTTTGTACGTCTCCCAGGCATCGAGGCTGAGCCCGGCCTCTAAACCGTCATCACAGCATGTAGCCAACCATACCCACCATCCATAGCCGGTACTTCGGCCTTGGGCTGCAGCACACGGCGAGATACCCCAAGTAAGATGCCTGCGCCTCCTCATTCTGCGGACATGTCAAAGTATCACCCTCTCGCTCCGTGTCACTTTTCATTCCCTACCTTCAACCCAACTCTACTAGTTGAGAATCTTGATTATATCAAAGAGCGCTGTCAAAGCACCTTATAACAAATTTCGTGGGCTCCCCGCCGTCATCGGCCGGACCACCAACGTCAGAGCTGGAGTCCATTTCGGCCCCGCATCTCCTACTACTGGCTGAGTCCTAGAAGATTATCAACATAGCCCAGCCCCTACCTTGGTCACATCCAAGTATCAGGCGTCAGGTCCTATCGCTGGGTTTGACATCTGACACACATCCGCAGTCTTTGTAATCGCAGCAAAGAGCTGCTCTCGTCAGCGGTTCGCCCAAGCTGTAATGGCTCCGCAACCACCCCCGCCGCCTCAGGAAAGCGGGAAGAAAAAGGATGGCAAGGAAGATAAGGATGACAAGGGTGGAAAACCACCACCACCTCGGATCACTCCACCCATTGTGCCAGCAGCAGGCCCATACTCGGAGACGACAATGGTGTCACCTGTGCTTTCACTCGAAGAGAGCCAAAGACCAACCACCTTCCCCAGCGCTCGCCCTGAAGAATACTCAAAGAATTCTGCATTGCCACCATATACTTCCCCCTCCCCAACCGTAGATACGCAGAATTCTTTTACGTCGGCCGCGACACCCTATGCAGGTGGCTTGGAGAGCTCGTGGCTGTCCATGACTCCCACCACTGTCGCGACATCTACGCATACAGCAGCCCAGTCGCCACCGGGGCCCCTTGGGGGTCGACCTCCCAACTGGAATTGGTCAAAAGGGAACGCCAACCATGCGCCGCTTTATGCCGCTGCCGCAGTCGTTCCTGTTGTCGTTCTCGGTATCATCGGGGTTGCCGCTTTCCTGTGTTTACGCAGACGTAAGAAACGGAAGATGGACACTGCTTCCACTGCACCAGTGATCAAAGAGATGAAGCTGGAGCCAGAGGAGCCAAAAGTACCAGACGAACAAACAGTACGACGTTACATGGCACCGCCGCTACCAGCTGCACTACCCTCAGAAGAGTGGGATCGGCCACCGAGCGAAATCCGACCTATGTCTGCCTGGAGCCAAGCCCATCCGATCATACTGGGACCCATTGGATCCGGCTCGAACGGTGCCTATCTCACTGGGATGGATACTTCAGACATGGTATCAATCACATCCAACTCGCACAGGCCTGCAGATCCCTTTGCAGACAACAGCAGCTTCGCAGAGCCACCACCACCGTATCGACCACACAGCGCTGCACCGCCCAGCTTCATGTCAACTTCGCGCCAAAGCAGTCTTAGAGTGTCGGTAGCTCGAGCTAATTCGCGAGCGCGCTTTATGGCGCGGTCTCCCTTTGACGATCCCCTTGACGATGCCAATTCCGACCTATCTGGGCCTTCCCTTGGTCGAGACGACGACTCAATGTCAGCAGTCTCACGTCTCTCTTCACAGAGGGAGCCTGCAATAGGCAGACATGTCAGACAATCTTGGGCGTGAGCGCTACACCTGGAACACGGTTCAAACAATTGTGGGCTGAGTGAACGGCAGCGCCGTGGACGCTCACGATATATCGTGGACGTAATAAAAAGCATTCCATGGGATGTTGGATAGTCTTGGGAGCAGCGAGACAAAATGCTGGGGGCAAGTTCAACAGTGTTCCGTGTAATACAACAGCTCGTTTCTTTCCTTCACTCTGTACATATAACGACACGCTACGAGAGGCTTTACTTTTTCCTCGACGTCTTTCGGAGAGCATTGGTTCCGCCAAAATAGTTCGGTTGCGATAGCAAGAAGTTGGGGTGTTGGCGATGATGGGATGGGACGCGGCACGCCCATGCACTAGGATATATACATAGTAATACATAATAGCTACGACAAGAATAGAGTCATTGTGACGTACAGAGTACATGTTAGTATATCGTCTCCAACAGCCCCTCTCATCTCGCTTGGCTGAGGCCTAGGGCGAGATAGCCGTGCCTGCCAAGCTCGACAGCATGCACGACGCACGACGCACGGGATAGGGAGGGTGCAGCAGCTTTTCTTTTTCTAGCACTCACCGGTGAATGGGGATGTGGAAACAAGGGAGCTGAGTGGAGTAGCAGTGTACCTTGCATGAATGGGCCGGCGCTAGAGTGAACAATGTATGTACTGTACTCGAGCTGCCAGGGCACTGTGTTGTATTCCTGACTGGGGAGGGGCGTGCGGCGTGCGGCTTGGTTGGCACGGTTGGATGGGGAAAGTGCTATCGTGACGGTAAAGGAGCGAGCCCGGCCCGCGATTCGCCGGGGAGAGGGTCGTGTTCCCGGTCCATGGGATTTGCATAATGACGCCTAGATTAACGGCCGTGGCCGTTGTCGGCTGCTGACGCATTTCTTTCCTGCTTGCTTGCTTGCTTGCTTGCTTGCTTGTTTCTTCACTGTACTATGTTATGTACTCCTAGATCGGGCGCTGCGCTGGGAGACGGCAGGTGAAGAAGGAGTTGCGGTTTGCATAGCTGTGACTGGTTCACGCGGTCATGGCCATCTAGCGTCGGCTCCTAGACAAGCTGGAGACGTCGGCGTCGGCCTGTCATCGCTACCCATCTCATCATCACGGCACGCATTATCCCAAGCCATTGCCATGGTGCTGTCGTTCCGTGTCCGTTCGCGCCTTAGCTCGTTGTCATGTACTTGTTCAGCCGGAGCCTCTCCCCTCATTCGCTGCTAGTTGGGTCGGCTGGACGAAGCTTCGCCTGGCTGTCGGCGACGACGCTGAGCAAACTCCATGCCTCCTCCCTGCCATGACCACCCAATAATGACCGCCTTGCTATATCGCCATGAGCAGCCCCATGCGGCGGGTGCCTGAACTAGAGCTGCACTTGGGGCTCAGGAGAAAGGCACTGCATTCCTGCGTCGTCGCTGCCTGTGTTGCTGCGGCGGGTCACGATCGGTACTATTCAATTATTCATCTTTGCCGAACTACAACCTTTTGCATTGCAGCTTCACTTCCGCCCCACTGCCTTCCCTAGTACGTGAAGAAGCTTCCGCCCTCCCTTCCTCCGCCAAGCTGCCTGAGCCCAGCACCGCCCGAAGCCTCGAGCCTGCTCTTCCCCCGTACGCTGCCGTGACGCCACTCGATCGGTACCTGCATCTTCGACGTCTCACGGCGCTGCCATCTCCCCTGCTACCGCTATCCAGGCGTACGACGTCGGTGCTATCGCCGCTTCATCGTCTGTCCCAGTTGCCTCTGTTCCCGTCTGCCACCCGACACCAGTAGCAGCAATAGCAAAACTCGGCCTGAGCCTGCCGTCTCCGTTTCCCACTATCCACCCACTCAATACCACCATCGAGGTTGCCGACGACGTCGTATAGTGCATGCTACATGGTCTGTAGAGGAGGACCGCTGTGGTACAGGGCTTGCTATGGGGTCGGATCAACATATACATGGGTACGGCTCCTTCCTACCTAGTTCCCATTTCTATGTGTGTCTAGGGACAGTATACATCCAAAATATTCGGACCAGCGTGTCTGCCTGTTGGGAATGCCGCACTGGACATGGCCGTGGTCCAATGGACTCTTGGGGTAGGCCTAGAGGCAGGCAGCACCGTACGCTTGTCATCCGAAGCTCGCCTCAAAAAAAAATGCATTCCAGCAACGCTGGCCCATTTCTTGCAAAAGAAACTTTCTCTCGCTCTTCTCTACTCTTCTTCTCCCTTATTTTGGCTGATTGCACATTTTGAGCTTCCTCAATGTTTCGGTACGCATCTGCAAGTGCCTCAGGCTAACGTGGGTCGCGTGCTAGATCGACCGACTGGCATATACAATCTCCATCTTCGACACCCAAATCCCTGACGATTGCGGACGCAAGCTTCAAAACACCCAAGACCGAACCCTCCCCACACTCCCACTTTCTTGACGCTTGGGCAACCCCGCTACCCAACGGACAGCATACCCCTGTCCAGACACCCTCGTTTACACTGTCAACGCCTATCGACCGACCCTTGAGCTCCTATAGCCAATCCGTCCGCACCCCCGAAGATCCGGACTTTCATGTCAACCATTTCGCCCCCCAGAACCTGCCTTTGCCACCTGTCGACGTCTCGCGGAGATTGTCGTCGTCGCCAGACCCCAATAAGTTAACAAGGGTCGGTCGAAACCCGCTATTGTGCCGTGAGGCACTGCGCCCCGTCACCATGGACTTTTCGCACATGCAAACGCCACCCCCGACTAGGGATGCTTCGTCTAGAAGGGCTCCCCCACAGCGTGCAGCGAATGGTGTGGGCACACCAGCTACTGTGATCCACAGGACACCTGTTCAGGTGCCATGTTCAGAGGCCCTCTTCGACCAGACTCCGTTTGATTTTGGCAACTTGCAATACACTTCAGACCTGATGCAATTTCCCAGTCTTGACCCAACGTCGGCGCCGCCCTTGCCTCAGTCACGCCTTTTCTGGGATTCTTCTAATGATGGTATGCAGATGGATCTGGATGCACCGCTAGGCATAAATTCGTTCGACTCTACGCCACATCGGGTGGAGCAAAACATGAACTGGCCAGCCTTCAATCACCAGGGAACAGATTCCATGCAGACGCCAGCGTTCCATAGTTTTCAAGCATCCCCAGGACTTATGTCAATTTCGAATCCTCACACCGAGCAGGGACACATTTCGAGGCACAATTTGTTCGGAGCTGCATCTACTAGTGTGGACCCCATCATGCTGTTCAGCGCCTACAATCCCGATATGACCACCTCCCCCGTAACCCTGCCGCCACAACCAACTACAAGGCTTGGCTTAAGGCAACCGTATGAGACTCAGTTGCGCGACGCTCAAGCCGAAAGGGAACAGGTCAAAAGGGCGAGGAGCCAACACTCGCGCAGTAACACAAACTCCTCCTCTGGCTCGGCGGAAAACGTAAAACCTGGATTGCAAAGAAGCAACACCGATGGTATGATGAAGAAGACTCGCCCACTGGCAACAGATTCTCGAACAGCCATGTCAGCCAATCTGTCTACAATCCCACGGCGCCCGTCACCGTTGAAACGCCAGAGTGGCGGATCAACGAAACCGATACTAGAGACTAGAAAGCCGCGGACTCGCCTCATCATCGACGAGACTGGCCGAGCACGCACGGAGACTGTTTCTGCTGAACATGGTGACGACTGTCCCAGAGCCATACGACAAGTATTACAGCCAGATCCCCGCCGACAATATCCTGGCTTATATGAACAAGAGGACAGTGGGTCAGAAGAAGATGAGCCAGCTCCAGTTCTTAGTCGGAATACCTCATTCAACATCCCACAGCCTGAACGTCGTGCACCGAAGCATGCTCGTACGGATAGTGGTGGCTTTGAGGGAGGCGCATCATTCAAGGTGGCAAGGCCCGCCTCAAGAACATCTGGTGCTTTTGATGTGGCATCTTTCCAGTCTGCTCGGCTGATGCGAGCATCCACTACTAAACATGCATGCCAAAGATGCGCCTCAGTTGACTACTCTCGAGAATGTGAAATACATTCCCCTGGTGATGCCCTGGGAGCGCTGAAAAAGGTGGTAGGGGAGCGGCAGCAACGGATTGGTAGGACGGCTTCGTCACTTCCTTCCTTACCCTGCTAATGAAGCCAGAACGTGCATCTCAAAACACACTCAGAGCCCATAACCAACGGTGGGCCCAGGCGTCAGCTGAAATCTCTAATGTTACCCCACCTGATACTCGTGGCCTCAGTCTCGGTCAATACGATCCCTTCACCAACACTTTTAACGGCTCACCAACTACTACACCCACGACCGACCGAAGCAGCCTCTCGAGCGAAAGCACACGATGTATCTGCAATAGTGTCGCCGACGACGACAGCGCACTAATGCTGCAGTGCGAATCCTGCAACAAGTGGCTTCACATGGGCTGCCTCGGACTCAGCAAGGGGGCTCTGCCGCAAGTGTATGTGTGCATCTTTTGCACCGGGCAAACACCGATTGCTAGAGGCGGACGACTGAGAGGACCAATACCTTTCGATTCGCCGCTCAACTATAAGACCATGTTCCGAGGATAAAGTTCCGTGTTTGAATCCAGCATCCCTTTGCAAACCACGACCCTTGTCGCCTAAATCTACACCGCCTGCCATATGTTGTGCACTTGAATCTACCGACAGCTAGACTAAGATTTCTTGTCAACAAGAACACCATTGATCTTTGATCTGTTTGGATATTGCAGGTCTACCCGTTCTCACTGTTCCGCATTGACATCTTTACTCGGTTGCCCCATCCCTGCCACAAAATCAACTATACCAATCTAGATCTCTTGCCAGCCCATACGTAGGCACTATCACCATGCGAGCTCGCTGCTTCGCCAAATTTCTGCCCCTTTCTTTTCTCTGCAGCATTTTCACATGCCAGCGATCAAGCAACCATAATAGCGTCACGCATTCGTTCCAAATCATCACCCGGTATGCACCTACAAAGACCACCTCCGATCCCATACCGGTCTGCTGGACTCAGACTATCATCGGTCATTGTAATGTTCTGTCGGTTTTTCGTCGGTAGCATTTTATATTTTCCTACACTTTCTTTAATGCTTTTATACGAGTTGATGGCTTGACGTGGTAATAACGATTTGCGTATGTGAAGTGGACAGGAGTGAGAGGATGGATGCTCAGAAAGAATAAAGTATTGGCTTGATTTGTGCGGCGGTGGAGGATTGTACATACGTCGTGGCTGCTGTCTATGTTTCAGTGGAGGCGAGAAATCTAATTAGATCCTGGAATACGACGTCATGATGTCCCCCCGCCCCTGTGCGATAATCCAACCGGTTAACATACTGGTCAGTGACATAAGATTTGTTTACGAAATATAGCTCACTACGTTTGAGTCGCCGCAGTGTGAGCTACCGTTATACATCCGATAACAACACGCCGACTTTCAATAGACTGATTGGTAGATGTCGCTATGTCACTACAGTATTACTTTCTACCAACAGAGCCAGCTGCCAATCCTACTATAAGACATACATAAAATATGGGTTTTCTCTATCTGTCAGATCTAAGAAAGCAAACCTATCCCTTTCTCCTTCATCAGCGGGAACAGTAGCTCGCTTCTTATTCTCACGCCAAAGCACGAGATACAACGCCATAGCGGTGGTAATAGTAATGCAATAACTAGCGTGCTGATCAGCTTGGCATTTCCCGATGATAAATGAGGTCGAGGCTTAAACAGAGCAAACTCACGATATGATCAGGCCAGTCCATAACTGCGGATAATGGGTAGATTTATACTGACTGTTGATCAATTGCGGTCCTACGATATTGCCCACGCAGTAGGCTACAAAAATGGTAGCTGCCATGGCGCTCTTCTTAGTTGCACCAGCAACGTTCGACATGCCAATGACAATAATTTGGCTTACTACTGCGCCAAAAGTGCCAATGATGGAATATCCCATGACAGGTGCCACGGCGTGATATTTCCATGTACTTTTCCAGATTATCGCGCTGCCCGCGATGACAGGGAGACAATTTACGGCAAGTAAAATGAGCCTGATATTGGAAATGCGCGAGCTGAGATGGCCACACAAGAGGATGGAGATAAAACACAGACCGCCGAGGGGATATTGCCATAGTATGGATTCGAGGGCGGACCAGCCGAATGTACTGACGATTAGGGGACCGAAGCCAGATACTGCGCCGTTGACAGTATATGCAGAGGCCATGAGGAGGAACACAAGATAGAATTTTACATCTTGAGCAGCTTCTTTGAGTTGCGAGACTTTGATTTTCTGGCATCGAACGCCTGTTGCGCCTTTTCGTAGGCGCTCGACGGCTACGATGCGCTCGGTCGGTGTAAGAAACCATGCTGATGCGCACGAGTTCGGAATGAAGAAACACCAGACACCGAATAACAGGGTTAGAGAGCCTGCAAGAAGATAGATATATTGCCATCTTTTCAATGCATCGGAGTTAATCTGTGCAAAGGCATAATTTACTGCACCACCGATGATGGTGAAGAGTCCAGTCGAGCTAAACCACCAGCTTTGTCGTTTGGCTTGTTCGCGTTGGGTGTAGTAGCTTGAGGTTATCGTCATAAATCCTGTTGGGATGATGCTTTCGACAAAGCCGAGAAAGAACCTCTGAACGTAGAGTCCTTGGTATGTGGTCACAGCTGCTGTGAGCATGCAGATCAGCGACCAAAGCATTACGACAACGCCGAGGATACGACCTAAGTTGAAGCGCTGAAGGGCAAAAGTCATCGGATATAGCCCGGCTAGCATGCCGAAGTAGAAAAGTGATGTTGCCCACGAGAGGCGTGATGTATCTGTTGTTGGGGGCGTGGTGGATGTGTTTACTACTACATTGAGAGATAGATCTGTTGTCATGCCGAAAAGAACAGCGGAGCCGAGAATAGCCTTGTCGTAGTATACGAGTCCATATCCTGGTTTATTTGGTAAGTATCAGGGACTCTACGCTGCAGTTGACATGGTGAGTATGCATGCGTACCGACAATCATCGCTGGGATTAGAAACCGGTCTATCTTCCGAAGGACTATGGCTCCAATCTCTGGGTCAATTTCGCGTGCGTATTCTCCGACCAACCCGATCGCGACATCTTTATCCAGCGATGTCGTGGTCGTGCGTGACGTTGGGTCATAATTAGTTGCAGGTGGTGCGGCTGCCTTTGAGGCAGTCTTCTCATTGAGTTGAGAAGCAGCCATAGTCAACGGCTTACCCAAGGTCTAAAAATTCAGTTGATAGAAGATGCAGGGCCAAGACAAACGTAAATGATAACTTCGGTCTTTCCTTATATTGGATGCTTATACACACTCGGCTTGGATTGACACGGGTAATCGCTCAAAGCTAGCGTCATAAGTAGTAGATAATTCAACCCTGTACAAAGTAGATCATATGTCCGTCCGGTCATCAACAGTTACGAAGTATATCGTACGCCATATCAAACGCAGTTTTTCCATTGAGAATTGTGATTGGCGCGTGGCGCGTGGCGCGTGGCGCATATGCTGATAATCTCGGGTGAACTAGCAGAAGTTAACCGTGAAGGCTAGTACCAAACCAGTTTAGCGATCTTTGCTGACATAATCACCAAAGAAAAGCTTGCGTTTCCATTCCGTCCCCAAACACCACAACGCTGGTATTCGTGAGCTCACATCGTGCACGCACAGCATCTCTACTTTCTATGCTACATCCATCAATATATGGATAGTAGCTAAATGAAACGGAAAAGCATATCTCATCTAAGAACAGTCTCTTGCCTCGCTCAATCCGCTGTTCCATCAGCGAATTTCGAGCTGGATGCGCACATTCAATTTGGAATGTGGTGTACGAGACAAGAGTAAACGCGACGATCTTTGAGTACGGAACCGCCTGATATCATGTGTCGGACTTCCGTAATTTATCAGTCGAGACATACCTTTGGTGTATGTTCTAATGGGTTACAATAGGCTTTGTACGTCAAGTCGTCACGAGGGGCGTTTTAAGATACTCGAATGAACAGATACAATGATAAGATTGGATAATAAGTATGATAATGTGTGGAAAGAGCTAGCCTTGAAAGCAAACAGGGGTAGCACTGCCTGCCAGTTTACGGCCTTCCGTCATTGACAGTGGCTGTTTCTACTGCCCAAGCAGTCAAATGAAGTTCCAAATCAATAGCGCAGTAATTCCAATTTGTGGGGCTGTGTATCGTCAGAGTTCACCCATCCCTCATCTCCAACGCCATGAAAGGTGCTAGGTCGTAAGCGAAAGCATTGTATGACCACACGGCGTTGTAGTAGCAACCCTACCTATACTACCCAGCGATCTGGCATCCGCCGGCTTGGCGAAGTCATTGATTCGACCAGTCGAGCAAAGTACAGTCGGTCGTATTGGCTTTCTTTGGTGCGGGCGGGTGGAAACAAATCTGGCGGTAGTCAAGACAGAGAAGAAGTCAGCGGTGAGCAGCCTGCTACGGCTGCGCCTGCTTCGAATCAACCGCCTTGACCGTTCGGCGGGGTACGTCCCCACTGGCTGTCAGCGTTATCTTTGTAAGAGCTGAACAATAATGGGCTCGCCATGTTGGCGCCGTTCGCATAGCCATACTGATGGTTGCTGGTGAAGTTGTTGGAATAGGGTGACCCCCAGCTCGAAGGGGTACCCTGGGTACCCCAGGCAGCGCCACTGCCAATACCGCCGCTGAAACTACCGCTGATCGGCCTTTGTGCTCTTACAGTGCTAGAAGTGACATTATCGACACTCAGGAGTGAGTTTGCTGAATCACCTCGCACATGGCCAGACAAGTCGGTTTTTGTACCGATCATAGGAGACCTGCGTACGTCGTTTCCAAAACCATTGTTATTCAGAATGGACGGAGATGCTGGGCCTGGTGTACGGTTCCATATGGAGTTCGAGTTCCACTGACCATCAGGTACAGAGGGTAGATTTGGCGGCTGGCGAATAGATGACGTAGAACCAGACCGACCCATTGGCGTGGAGAGCAGCGTCGACGGGGGAGCTGGGGACAAGGGCTTGTAGTTCCTGACCGAGTTTACCAAGTCGTTGATTGACAGAGCTGCCGGTGCAAATATGTTATCATTTACAACAGCAGTATCTTCAAATGTCTGCTCGGGTGGAGTGGGCGGGATGTTCTCGTCTTCTTCCACCAACGGATCCAGCCCAGCTTCACCTCCTACCAGATCGTCTACCATATCGCGCATTGCATTGTCCTTGGCAATTGTAGTGGATGCCGATTCTGAGCCCGCCGCAATACTGTAGGACTTCTGATCTTCCGCAATGGGTGTTTCAATGTTCTGGAATAAAGATATATCTGCTGCTTGCACGGATAGAACCGGAGACCCGGCGGGTTGGTTGGTAGGGCTTGCTAAAAGTTCAGACGGCAGGCCTTCTTCCCGATAGATGAAACGCGAACCAGCGAGGTCGAGGTCTAAAGGAGCCTCTTCGTTCTGAGTAAGGAGGAGCCCATCAATGAGCAGGTCTTTGACCCGCATGAGCATTTCGACGTTGGGATGGTTGCGCTCCAAGTCGGTCCATTTCTGCTTCAAGTTGTCCCCTTCATACCACAATTTCATCGTGTCAGGGTGAACCAGTGGCTCAAAGCCAATGGTATCGGTGTCTTCCTCAAGCATGTAGTTCTCCCTCGGAAGCTGATCGACGGGGAAACTTGAGGCCAAGAGTGACAAGGTTGCCGCGTACGCTTTCCACAACTCTTGCACATCGACTGTGTTCAAGGTGTCAGCAATATTGGCATTGAGCACTTTCCAGTATCGCGTGAACCATGTGCTATATAGACGGAGCCCAGGGAGGATGCGGCGGGCGACAGCGGTGATTTTGTCAGAAAGTTGAGTGGAACGGTCGCCATTCTGAAGCTTTACGTCGTTGCCCTCAAACAAGCGATCAAGCTCTGGCTGCATGACTTGAAGGAGGATAAAAAATGTCTTGACGTTCAAACGAAGGTAGTAGAAGTAGGTGCGCATAATATTTGGGGGCGGGTTGGCGCCTAGACGAGTTAGCATAGTCAATCTGCTGGGTTCTAACCACGTACTCTGGAGCTGCACGGTCGCGAAGTATTCGGCGGACATGTTGATGAGTATGATCTTGGTCAAGATGGAGTCCAGTGGGCGCTCTTTGAGCTCGATGGCCAGGTGACTGAGCACTTCGCCCTCCAATTCATCATGAGCAGCAAATTCCTCGCCTTTGTAGAGCTTGCTGTGCAGTCTGATGAACCAAGCAATGAGAGCACGACCAGTGTTCCCCTCGGCCGACTTGTGGTTATTGATGAGCTGGCCACTGTCCCAGGCGGCAATGACGCGCTTGAACTCGGTGGCTAGGTTGGCCTTGGCCTGTGGGTAAGGCTCTTTGCTTGCTAGCGAGCGGTAGAGGTGGTAGACGCAGCGGAAGTGGTCGCCATCTTCGCGCGCGATTACGGCAAGCTGGTTGGGCGCATGTCCCGAATCGGGGTATATCTCGGCAGAGAGGTTATAGTATCCCTTGGCGGGGCCCCAGTTGCGCTCCTTGTTCTTCTCGACGAGTTCTGTTTCGCGGTAGCGCGAGAGGTCGCCGAGCTGGATGAGGGTCTGGTGGCACGAGAGGAGGACGTGGTTTTTGAGGGTGACGGGGATGCGCTGGCGTGAAGAGGACCCGGAGGCTACTCTGTTGTCAGCAATGTCGCGGGCGTGGGGGCGAGGGCACCTACTGTCATCCTTCCACTTCTGCGCAATCTTGCGCAGCTCGGGGATGCCATCGAATTGGGCGTCGAGGTTCAGTATGTACTGGCGGTAGAAGCGCTGGCTGGCTTTGATGAACTGGAGATATGTCTTTTGAAACTTTCGGATTTCCACGACATGGTCCTTGGAGCGCTTGAGCTGGGAGCGTGTTAGCGCGTGCACCTTGGTGTCCGTAATGTAATGACGCACGAGCTTATGCTCCTGGCGAAATATGGCATTGATCTTCAGATGCGCATTCCACAGCGTCGTCTGGAGTTCGTGGGCCGAGGCGTACTCGAAGTTGGAGAAGATGAGGGCCTCACAGGCGGCGCGGTATCTACGCCTTGTTAGCAAATGGCCGTGACCGTGGTGGTGGTGGTGGTGGTGGTGGTGGTGGTGGTGGTGGTTGAGGGTCTATATAGATCTGGCGGGTGCCTATTACTCACTCTTGCAGCACGGCAGCCAGCTCGGCGCACGCGGAGCCGCCATCGGCACGCTTATACAGCTCCTTCTCAATCGCCTTGGCCCGCCTAAGCACAGATTAGCATGGTGGCTTGATGGATGCGGAGCAGCGGTTGCGCACCTGTCTAGAAGTTCAGTGTTTGCAGCCATGCCTGCTTGGTGCATAGGCCGGCGACGTGAATATGTGACCCCACGGTCGGCGGGCACGTCAGACAGAGGCACGGAGCAGGCGGCGGACGTTGTGGCTGGCGTGCTCCATTTATGGTGAAGTTGTGTGCCCTGCCTAAAGGACAATCAGCGATGGGAGTAGAGTCTCGGAAGCAAGCAGCGCCCAAGACGCGAAGAGATATCGGGGGCAGACGTCCAAGCGATGGCGGGTCGTGGGTGAGGTGTGAGAAAGCAGACGCGGGTTGGGTTGGCACGTTGGCTTGGTGGATGCGGCGCGAACTAGTGGGCGCGAGCCTCATCCACTCACCTACGGTCCTACGGTACGTACGCACGTACGGTACCGGGGCACTGGGGGTTATCAGCAACCAGCGACCAGCAACTAGCAACCAGCAACTAGCAACGGGCAATACGGGGACGGCGTCAACACAGTCACAAACAAACACACGCTAAGCTTGACGCACACAGAAAGGTACTGCCCACTCACCCTACCCAACATCATGGGGGTCAAGCGCTCACACGGCGATTCGGTGTCAGAAGACGCAGCCAGCTCCTTGCACTGGTCCTCACGTGAGACGTCGGTCGAGATCAAACTTCGCCATTTAGACACGGACCAAGCCGTGTCGGACGATTCAGCCGTCATGAAGTGCTCACTGCCCCCACACGAGCCGCTTACGTTTGCATCTATTGAAGACCACGATGTCCATTACCAGCAGGTGCACCTAAACCGCTGCAGCGAGTGCCAGAAGAACTTTCCCGACCAGCATTACCTACATCTGCATATTGCAGAGTACCACGATCCCATCAACGCTGCCAGGCGAGACCAAGGCGAGAAGACAGTAGGTCGTGATTTCCTGCCTTGTTGATTGCTCCTTTCTCACTCTGTTGGCGTGCCTGCCTGGACGTACCTACGTCGAGCAACTGCATCTGGACCTGCAACTAATTCCATTCCTCCTAGTATGCCTGTCTCTTGCCGGATTGCGACCGCCTGTGCAGCACGCCTCAGAAGCGTCGTCTGCACTGCATAGACAAGCACCAATTCCCCCGCGACTATGACTTTATCGTCATAAAAGATGGCATCGACCGCCGAAGCAGCATGCTGATACCGCCTCATCGGCGGAGAAGCTCCAACTTCAGCACAGCCAGTAGCGCCACCGGAGCGAGCGGGAGGCGAAGAGGTGAGTCGTCTGCGAGCACTGTAGGCGAGAGCATGAGCATGAGCATGAGCATGGACATTGTCCAGGGCAAAGTCGAAAGCCATGAGGAGGATGAGGGCGATGGACAAGCCCGACGCTACCCCACTCAGCTTCGTGGGCGTGGGGGATTCGGACATGCTCAAGGTGCCGGCCGTGGTCTAGGACGAGGAGAGGCAGGAGTCAAGACTGTGGCCAAACCTGTAACAGCTGCGCCAGCCGTGGACCCTATGGATAGTCTTGCTTCCAGCATGTCTGCACTAAAGTTCGTTCCACACAGTGTACGAATGGCGCGTGGAAGGGGCAAAGGCAGTGTCTGAAGACAAAAGCAGTGTCTGAAGACCCCCAAATTTCGAAGAGGAAGACGCAATCCAACTCGCATCTGTGATACACATTTTTCTGCAACCCCCGCCTCAACCGTGTTTCCCTGCATTATCCCTTCCAAATTCATCGACCACCACGTGGTGTTAGGCACAACATTCCAGCCTGCCCACCTTTCATCACAACACCAATCATCTACCCGGCCCATCTGGGATCATTATTGATCACGACAACAAGGCAAGTGACTGAGTGACCTGACCTCAACACCCTTGGACTAAGAGCTGACTGCGTTGCCGACGGCGTGTCCGTAATGTCATTGTCGCTGCGGCAATGGGATACATCGCCTGCCTACACTACGTGCTTCGCATCTTCCTGCTATATTTCCATCATCTGAAGCTGTTCAGGATTGTGAGCGTCGAGCCCACAATTGTTTGTCATCACATATTCCTCATACGACTGATCATCAAGTTACCACAACAACCGCCCGAACGCAGCCTATGCGCCATTGTCGTATGCGTCCGAACACCCTCAAAGTTCATAGCGCTTATGAGGCCGTCTACAGCCGCTCGTTGCGCAGCCGCAAACGAGGTCCTTCGCCGGAGACATCACCTGGTCTGCGACAACACCCCACGCCCTGGCCTGGAGCACCACGCCGAGCTCATGAGCATAACCTTTGAGAAAGCGCAAGGGCCCGAACCACGTATCGAGCAAGAACCATGTAGAGCCACATCATGCACACAGTCGCTTGGTCTGCGAACAGCGGGAGAACCCCATGGCGCAAAGACGACGGGTGTTCCTGGGTTCGTATCAGACAGAACCAGGACTACAGCAAGTAAGGTCCCCACGTGCACATATTGCGTGTGCTATCTCGGGATTCAATCTAACTTATCGCCTCTCGTAGTGCATCGCCAACAGCCCAAGGTGTGGAAGCCAATTCGCAGCCATAATTGTACAGACAGTCCGGTGCTAGTAGCGTTACAGCTCAACGCTGAACGGAGCACCCTGGGTCTGACAGATACAGTAGCATCGACACGGACGAGTAAAAATATCAGGAAAATCACCCATGATGACCTTGGTGCAGGCATCATAGATACTGGGCATCGACTCAAACAAAACCAAGGCAGCTTCTACTTCCCGCGTGGTGATGAGCCGATTACACTAGGTGCTTCCAATTCAGACTCCTATTGCGAGGGGTCTAGCGCATCACCAAATTCAGATAATACACTCGTGGAGGAGCCCGTCATACCTCAATACAACTCACGAAAAGGTGGTGTAAGCCTAGAGTCCCCTATAATGTACGATAGCTCCGGGAGGGATCAAACTCGAACACCGGATGTCTTTCCATCGCATAAAGGAGCTCTTACCCCCATGGGAAGGCGGAGTATCAAACATCGCCGGCACTTGTCGTCTAACTCAGCATTTGACTCCGTTAGAACAGCTTCATTTCCGCCTCGATCAAGGTCTAAGACGAACGATGGTCTACTTCCATTCAAGGCAAGCCCTTCTAAAGACCTCACGGACAAATCTACTAGAGGTCATCATCGCCGTAAGATATCCCTGAACATCCCCGTCAAGGCGCATGTAGCTCAGCCTGGAGCGTCACCACGGAGCAAGCTATCCGGTCTTAATTCCTGGGGCGAGTCACCACATCAACTGCAGACAGCCCAGAACGCCGCCATGGCAAGTTCGCTAACACCAGAAGAACGGGATTTGGAATACAAACAACGCCGTACATTCATTGGAACGGGCTCGCTTGACGACTTCCTTGAGCTACTAGAAGTGTCAGATACGCATCTCACTACACAAGATGCGGTCGTGAGGGCATTCGTACAGCTCTCTTCAGTTGAACAAATGTATGCTCGGCAGTTTTCTCCGGAACCGGATGGATGGGAGCTCGTCTCACGAATTAAGCTTGACGTCATGGATGTTACTAGCATCGATTACGTTGTACACTTGCAGGTCAAACTTGGATCTATCACACTCCGGCAATTCCTAGACATGATACCATTTGACAAGAACCAGCAGGCTGCTGCAATGCAAGTTGTCGAAGCCTTTTCCGCTGCAAGCCACATAGACGTCAAGGCGAATATGGGTACAAGGACAAAGGCGAGAAGTTTCAGGAGTTGGATAGTCACGCAGAAAGTTCATGCAGATTGTTGACGATCTCCAAGGTACCAAAACATTGTAAAATACTAGGTCCGGCTATTTCTTCTGCTTCTGCTTGATATGTATGACTAGATTGCTCGGGTGCTGTTTATTTTGATACCCAGTTACCCCCCTAATGATATAATCCCACCTTTGCTCGGGTCTTTCTTCTTTATTAGTATCTCTCTATTTCTCGAATGATTGCAATAAATATTCCAATATGCCTAGTGCCTTTTAACAACTATCTTCTATCTGAGCCCATCATCTCTATCACTACAGAACTTTCAGGTATCACTTCCGAGACACAGAGTAATGCTAACGATAACTGCGATAAGAGCGATAGTGACAAGCATCTGAACCCGCTATACAATGACATTTCAACCACAAATTATAGAAATAATTCTTTCAAAAATGAAAATTCTCTAGTAGCAACATTCTGATGAACAGTCGTCACGTTACTATCCCTACGTTCCTACCTAAGCCTGATTGCAATAATGCAATTTACAATGAACTCGCGGAAGACCACTATGGGTTACCATTAATGTCGGCTACAACAGTACGGTAGATAAGGTTCTAGCAAACCCCAAGTCTTAGCTTAAATTAGATCAGAGACAATCAACGTTCACTAGGTATAGAGCCTTATCATATAAGTCTTCCAACAGTCTGAGAATACACAGATCGGACTTGCAGATAAAATGTCAAGTATTACACTTGTGCTCGGTCAAAGACCTTTATCGGACGCTTTCCACGCCGAGGCCATGCTCACGCCGATTAATTTGGAGAAGCTTTCCAGAGCATCCACACCGGCAGCTATTCAAAAGATAAAGAGCAAGATGTGCACGAATTGCAATCACTAGAAAGGCTATGTTGCTCACTAACATGACATGGCAAATGAGACTATGACGGGAAGTTATCAAGACGGCCAGACCGAGGCCTCCGTGTTGAAGACACAGGGATATTATAAGCATGACACTATTAGTTCTGCGACCCATATCATGCCAAACGAAATTTTGCATGTTTTGGGTAGAACAAGGTGGAATCGGTCTGGGGCTGCGATACATAGAATGCAATTTTGCTGATGAGTGCTGAGTATTCGACAGCTTGGACCAAGAAAAAGCCATAGGTAATACGTTTTACTTGATCCGTGGTTAACAGTGACGTACCATGTGCATAGTTTGCGAGTATGTATATCAGCATATCAGGTGCGATCCTGCTTACACCTGCTTCTAGAGCTAAGTACCAACCGATCTTAGGTATTCTCCCATCCAAGTACTGCAGCGTCATAATAACTTTAGTGTATTTGTAATCTTGGTGCCAAGTTATTATACATTTTGAATTATGAGTGGGGTACCACTACGATGACGATCTTTGGCTGAAAGAGGTAAAATGGTAATCCCCAAAATGGACTGGCTTGCATGTCACACGCGTAAAGCGAAAGTATTTGTAAGCTGACTGCCTGCTCGTCCACCTCCGCAATGGCCATATAACTTGCGGCAATAGAAATGATAATCATGAATCTACATGGTCTAATAGCTACTCTGTTACCCCACCATTGTGCCAAACAACTGCAGCCACCATGACGTCACCCAAACCCTTCAGCACCGTGCCAGGAAGCGTGCAGCAACAGCCAACATCGTTTGACTTACATATCGACGAACAGAAGCTGCAAGACTTCAAAACACTACTTAAGCTGAGCCCAGTCGCGAAAGAGACGTTTGAAAATCAGCAGAATAAGGGAGGACAGGGGAAGTATGGGATTAGTCGGAAGTGG
The DNA here is from genome assembly GCA_000465215.2 of Pyrenophora seminiperda CCB06. Classification (NCBI taxonomy): domain Eukaryota; kingdom Fungi; phylum Ascomycota; class Dothideomycetes; order Pleosporales; family Pleosporaceae; genus Pyrenophora; species Pyrenophora seminiperda. The sequence goes on along the minus strand of KE747825.1, from coordinate 252,019 downwards.
ATTGTTGATGCGAAAAAAGAATGGATGGAAGGCTTTGACTGGTAATCTCGTCGCCATTGACACACCACAGGTGCAAAACTGATATATTCTAGGCGCATGGAGGAAGACTCTATCAACTCATTTCCGAATTTCAAAACCATGATACACGACGATGATGGCAGCACATACGATATTCACTTTGTTGCACTGTTTTCCAAAAGGGCAGATGCAATCCCCGTCGCCTTCTACCATGGTTGGCCCGGCTCATTCCTCGAGTTCATACCTCTCATGAATTTGCTGCGCAAGAAGTATACGGAAGACAATCTGCCTTACCATATCATCGCACCATCCCTTCCTGGCTTTGGACTGTCATCTGACCCTCCGCTGCAGAAAGACTGGAAACTTGAAGATGTGTCACGGGTCATGCACAAACATCTCGTTTCTCTCGGCTTCAGCTCCACAGGTTACCTTGTGCAAGGTGGCGACATCGGCAGCCTCGTCGCGCGGCAGATGGCGGCGACGTATGCAGAGTGCAAAGGAATGCATCTGAACTTCATGTTTAGCCGTGACATCAAGTCTTACTCTACACCAGAGGAAGAGATCAGCGAGGCTGAGAAGAAAGGTATCGAAAGAATGAACGAATTCATGGACGTAGGCCGCTCCTACGCGGACCAGCATGCAACTAAACCTTCGACTATTGGCCTCGTACTCTCTAGCTCTCCTCTTGCTCATCTGGCCTGGATTGGCGAGAAATTTCTTGCCTGGTCAGACCCCTCTACCACACCCACCTTACATACCATTTTAGCCGATATCACCCTTTATTGGTTGACTGGGTGTTATCCCACCTCTATATACACATACAGAGAAGCCAAAAAGATGCTGTATGTGGACAAGCCAGTGGGCTATAGCTGGTTTCCGTATGAACTTTGTCCAGTTCCAAAGGCTTGGGCAGAGAAGACAGGAAACTTGGTTTTCTTCCGCGCGCATGAAAAGGGGGGACATTTTGCAGCTTTGGAGAGGCCTGGGATACTGTTGGAAGATGTGGAAGAGTGGGTCAAGGTTGCTTGGAAGTGAGTGGAGGATCATGAAAGGCTCTACGTGTAGAATCCTATTGCGATAAGGTAGCTTCCAAGCAGTGCAAATTACTCAATTACTAGGAAATGCTTGTTATCAAAAGGAGACATGGTTCAGGATTCAGGGATACGCTGTAGTGAGCCGTAGCGTGAGAGGCAGAACAACATGTCTAAGCTCAATTCAAGTCACGCCTGGCCTGCAGACTAGAAGCATAGATGCAATCTTGTGAAGCCCGACAAGCATTAGGACAGGCATCACACCAAGCAACCTTGGACCAGTCAAGGCGTTGTGCCAACGGATCTATAAGCGGTTAGTGGCGTGGCTGTGCGACAATGATATGACGCACAGGCTACCGACAAACCTCCTTTGCCTACAACACCGCCTACCTATCTCGTCAGCACTCGTATGGTGAAACGTGCCAGCGCGGGTTCAAGGCGACCAGCTCCAACTTCAAACAAAAATTACACTTTACCCTACACAATTCCACAGCCAGGCACTCTTGTCGCTCTCTTTTTTCCTTCTGTCGGTTCTCCTCAACACACTCGCTCGCCGAATCCCGGCTAATTCGGCATCAACATGGGCTACCTTGGATTTGGGGAATTGGGCACGATTCGCAATTATGCAAAGACCCTATATGAAGAAAGGGCAGAGACAACGCGTAAACGCAGGCTTTCATCAGCCAGCGATCCGACAATGACGAAATCAACTACACGCAAACCTCAAACTTACAGCAAGTTGCACAAACCACCCACTATACAGTCCCTGCATGAGCGTCCGCGAAATAGGCTACAGAAACGTAGACCTACGTCCCTGATGCATGTGGCACCTCCGACAGCTTACCTTTTTGTGCTGGAGTACGATCCGTATCCGCAAAACACCCAGCCAAGCACCTTCCTGGGTGTGTATTCGAGCATCAATACTGTCACTGCGGATGCGTTCAGACATGGCGCCCACTCATTTTCGAGGGAAGGATTACTGGACGGAAGCGAGTATCTCAGTCCAACTGGTCGCATAAAGATCTTTTCGCATGCTGTGCAATCGGTAGGTGTGTCAGCTGTGTTGCCAGAGGACAGAAGCAGTCCGAAACAAGCCGACAGGCCTATAAGGCTAGACGTTCCACATCCACAGTCACAGCGATTCGACAGCCAGCAAGATATCAGCAGGCCGAACGCAAGCGATGCAACGGTATTCTTAGCACTTCATGAAGGACCTACACGCGCATTCTGTATTGGGCTGTTTACCACCAAGGCTCTGGCGTGGGGTGCTTGTTTGAAAGACAAGGCGTGGCTTGAGGTGTCGGACTCATTGGTTGAGGAAGATCGAGGTGTTTGCTCGGAAAACATGCCGCAGATTTCTGCGAGGCTGGTTGGGAGTGGACGACATAGGTGGTTCGTGAAGGCCTTTAACATCGATGGAGTGATAAGATGAGGGATATCAAGATTTTCATGAGCTTCACGAAGCACCAGAACGCATAACAGGGGTTAATAACATGGATGGGATGAGGAAGAAGAACATACGGTGGAAGGATTTGAATGGCCGACACCGATACGGCATACTTTGACGAACACAGATGGGCAACGGAATACAACACAACGGCGCAAGTCCCAACCCAAGACATATCAGTGGCTTGAGCATTTGACACCGACACTGGAGATTGGTAGGAAAAGCACATACGTCTCTCACGCTTAGCAGACACAGACTACATACATCTCCACGCCGATGAAAATCTTCAGTGTGAAACAGAGAAGCCGTTGCACATTGCAATACGTCAAAGCCTGCGATTAGAGTATTCGGCCTATCAACGTCTCAGTCCAGCAGCGAGGAGGCGTGGAATCAAACAAATCAGTTTAATAAATCTGTCTAAAGAAGACTAGAGCATTCGTACAGTCATCCTTTTACTTTCCACTTGCCAACCCGCACGAGTAGGTCAGTTGGAAATCAACACTCCATTAACAGACACCTCCTTTTTCAAAGCGATGCACAATTTGGAAGTTAAAGCGCTACAACTTCCGTTCAAACGGAATAAAAACATACACACAATGATGAATAACCACACTGATGATTGATATCAATGTTCAATTGAACTGCATACCTGGTCGGAACTTTCAACAGCACGACCGACCCCATCGCCGCTACTCCTCTATCTAGACCTTGATAGCATATTTCTTGAGATACTCATAATGCTCCACATTAGCAGCAACCGTATCGCGGATAACGTTGGCACCTTGCTCGCCGTACTTCTGCTTCCACTCCTCGAAGAGTTGGTCATCCGTTTTGGGTTCTTTCTTCTATAATATCGTCAGCATTCTACAATGAGACATGCACTCACTCGTTGGTTTCAAATCCAACCCCAGAATAGTGAGCGCATAACTCGGCAACTTACGTGTGTCCTCGCCCTCAGACGATCACTATCTAGCGCATCCTCATGGAAGCCCTTCCATTTTTCAAACGCCTCCTTGGCAATTCCCTGGTCCTTCTCTGTGTCCCAGATCAGCATTCCCGGGTCCCAATCAATACCCGTCGTCTTGCAGAATGCTTCTACAACGCCACTTGGATTGTCGAGTAGATCATCGGCGTCAATGACACAGATTTCCACGTCACCGGTATGGCCGTTTGCCTGATCGTTTGAATCGACGCCCTTTTCTCCCGCGAACTTGGGTCCGATCTGGCCCTCAGATCGCAGGAAGTCGAACAAGCGACGCAGTTCTTCGTATCCAGCTTCATCTGGGCGGAAATTGTAGAAGCCGGTCATGGCGTCGAGAGGGGGGATAGTACAGCGGTAGTAACTTGGGATACTAAATTTGGGGTGGCGGATCAGGAAGGTGAAGTGGTAGGTCGCCAAAAGATCCCTGGGGATGACAGTGGGGTTGTTGGGCTCGCCCTTAGTGTCATAGGGGTAGGGTGGTCGCGATGGGTCAGCCCGCGTAGTGACTGGTGAAAGTTCAGTCGTATTTGTACCTACACCGCGGCGGTAGTTTGACAGCGATGGCGCAATTGTGGCAGGCTTGCCGGAAGGCGGGATCCAGTACTGAGCCATGTCTTTTATGAAAGCTCGTTTTCCCTGGAACGACATAAGTGTGAATTCTTTGATAAGCATACATATTGCTTGATCAAAAGCATTTCGTCGTGCAATATCGGCAGTTTGTGTATAGGTCGGAGGAAGTGTACTGGGGTGGCTATAATGGAGTTCTTGCCCGCACTAATCACGACTTGATAGCTGAGGCTTGGTGGCTTAGAGCGACTTGGGCACATATGAGCTTATCTTTCGGCCGAACCGTTCGCCGGGCATTGGGCGGGGGTGGCAGACATGTTGCGCAATACATTTACGCTATGAGGTTGAAAGCTGACGGATGGGGCAGGATGGCATTGGTGAATAGCTGACTGGGACGCAGGTAGCACTCAAACCCAAAGGAGAAGAGCTTGCGAAATAGATGTTGATTGGAAGTATAAGAGAGTAAGGGCAAGATTAGGAAGTCAGAAAATGAGTAAGAGCTGGCAAGTTGAGAAAAGATTAGCTAACGAACCTCGGAGTTCTCTTTCGCAATGCGATCAAAAATAGTCCTGTATGTGCTTTCCTCGTATCCTGACTCCTTCCTAGCCTTTGGGTCGTTCTCGTAGCGCTCAGCAAGACGCTCGGGTCCAAAGTAGTAGGCATCGCCAAAGGGTTCATGAACACATTGAAGCGTGTCATGGCGTGTCATGAAGACCTATACAGATAATAAGTACCCGGTAAAGATGATGGGAAGTCGAGGGGAAAGCATACCCGCTCAAAGGCTGTAGAGCAGGCCCTCGGATGAGTAGCTACAAAGATGGGTTTGCTTGTCATGATGAAGGCAGTCGTCTTCAGAGAAACTGTATTCCAAGATATCCCACAAGAATATAGACTGAAATTTCAGTCGGTGGGAAGTAGTGAAGCAAAGATAGGGCCAGATATATGGCAATCTGAACAAAGTGCACCTGGACCAGTGTTCAAACTAGGAGGGGCACTAGCAGACTCTTATATCCAGGCCCAAACAGAAACTGCCGCTGATCAGCGAGGGGGAAGGAACAGAGCCCACAATGGCGGTTCGTTGAGCAGACAAATCCCTACCAGCAACACGGGTTAACAGGTACTAGTGAGACCTAGCCATGCACCATGGAGTAGCCACGTTTCTAGCAAGCCATATCCCAAACCTGCACCTGCGCAACGGCAATGACAGCCGTTTGCCCTAGGCGAGCGTGGGTTGAAGATAACGCATGACAGGCGGCTAGGCTGTAGTGGCGCGAATCCGTGGTTGGCAGGCGTTGGGAGGTGAAATTGTGCAAGCAGACGTTGACGTCACTGCAGCTTTCGAACCGAAAGAAAGATTCGTTGTGGTGGGGGGACGTGTGGTGCTTGTGCCCCTCACTAGCACAGCCAAGGAGGCCGAGCAGCCGACGGTCCCTCGCATGCTATTACCACTACGCCCAATTATGTCTCCTTTCGACTACCCTTTGCGCTTCGCGCGCTGGGCCGTGACATGGCGCTCTCGCGTTTTCCTTGTATGTACATATCCGTTCATGCATACAGCCTGTGTACATATGGCTACCATGCGCCTAAAAAGCACGACATGGTGTGGCTGCCTTTCGCAATCTCGTCATCTACGAAGGGTGCCACACTAGGTGCGGCAAGAATTCGTGAGACTGACATCATTCACCTCTCGGTTTTTATCCACCCCCCATTGGTGCAATAGCCCCTGATGCCCCGCAAACTTCCTAAAGTGGTCGCAACGGGAGTCACGTGCAGTCTCACGAATTCTTGCCGCACCTAGTGGCCACGGTGGCTAATCCTCAGCTAAGTGGCCGGCATGTCATGTTTTGAACACAGAACTGATAGTATATTCGCTTGCGTGCTTCGTACATGGTTTCCGTATATCGTCCCAAAGATGTCAATGACCGAAGTGATGCATGTGCAAAGGTATCCGCCGCGTGAAACTCCATAGACACCGAACCAGGAACACCGTTGCTACCCCACGTGCGCTAAAAATGCCTAGTTTTACAATACCATATGTACCGGTATGGACCGGCCGCCTTGGAGAAGGCTATACATTCATCTGGCCCAGTTCGATCTCCCTCCTCCGCTCTTCTCGGCTGAGATTCCTCGAGTGACTGCTGGTGCCACCGCTACTCGAGGCTCGGATCGTGCTTCGTCCACGGTCTTGCCAGTGTTGCCATGCTTGGGTTTCGCCAAGACTGTCGGGTCGGCTGTCTGTTCGGTTGCGATGAGCTTGTGCCGGCGTACCCACTAACTCCTGACTGTTCAATACTCTCTCCTGCTGCTCCCGGTCCTCTGGGAGGTCTATCCTGAATGTGCTGTTTGTATCAGGACTCGTATGGGCGTCTGATTTGTGGAGCAGAAGAGCCATTTGTTGCTTTACGCGATCCTCTTCGGTATATGGGGATTCAAATAGCTGCGGTGGCGAGCGTGTAGCGGTGGGATACATGTTTGCGACGAAGTTGCTATAGTATGACTGTTCCGACCAGAGGTTGGAGCGTTGCTCTACGTGCTCCTTCGTCTTGGCCATGCAGCGATATTTCCAGAGCAGGAGGATGGCGTACAGGACAGTACTGCCGGTGCTGATGACTGTGCCAGATATAGCAGCAGTACCCCAGCGGTAGGCGTGTGACGAGAGGAAGTTGTAAGCTATCGAAACAAGGCCAAGGACAGAAGATGTGAGGGCAGGCCTGCAAATGATCAGTAAGGCGCTGGCTGGGGGATGGGCGTATCTTACAAGAAGACGCCATCGGCCTGGAAGCGGTCATTGCGACAGGCAAAGCAAAGCAGCGCTGTGAACGAGTAGCCGGCGGTAAGAAGTGCGACTACAAAGACTGACAAGACAGCGTCGCTGAATCTGAGCTGGGCATCGTTTGCATAGAGTCCGGGGAGGATGAGGTAGCTACATGGCGTTAGGTGACGATTGTTTTGCGTCGACACAGCAGTCGCATCGCGGTTGACTCACCCTCCCAGTATCATCCAAGAAGCCGCGAGGGCGACAAGACGCCAGTACCACGAGATTCCGTCGGTAAAGTCATTTCCGCGCCCACTCCCACTGTTCTCATTGATGCTGGTGTAGGTCTTGTTGCTAGAGCGCATCGGGTCGGTAGTCTGCGCCTTCCGCAGCGGGGCGGCGCCTTCCTCGCGATTCAGAAAGTACCTGACGTCGTTTGGCCAACGTTTCTCGCGATGGAAACGAGCGGATGGGAAAGTGTCGGCATACAGAGCAGGCCAGGTTCGAGCAAACGAGTGACGGTGGTCGGCGCCTGTTGCAGGCCTCTCTAATTGTCTGTCCAGATGCGATGCAGATGCGGCTCACTCAGCCTGACGCGGTAGGTACCTAGTCAGATTCGGGCCGTGGTGTGTATAATAGTGGATGCACTCTGCACTGTGCAGCCGAGGCAGCAGGCGCACGGCGCAACCGTTCGGCCTTTACGAAGTACTTGCGAAGTTGCGATGGGGGCGGAGAGCGGAAAGCAACAACAACAAACGACGAGAAAAGACGGCTATGGTGCCGTATATCAAGGGAGCAGAGATGGACCATATCATGGCCTGGTGGGCTGGTGGGCTGAACGGGCGGTGGGGGAGACGGCGCCAATGTGCTCGTACTGCTGAGGCCTTAGGACGCCTGCATCTACTATTACCTACACTCAGCCACTCCACTCGACGTCCTGCCTCCCCTGCGGCCCTGTCCCCCATCCCCATTCACCACCATCGCTCTGCTCTGCCTCCGGTGCGGCGTGCGGCGTGCGGCGTGCGCCATGTTTACTACCTACTGTACCACGTACGGTTGCCCGTGTGCCCGTACCATGCAGTTACCTACCCTACCCCCCCAACGCTCTTCTTGCCTGCATTGCATTGCTCAGGTAACCATCGTGAATGCACCACGCCACCACCATCCATCCAGACAATACCGCTACCCTCAAAGTCCCAGACTTCTCCTCACCATGGCGGCCCCAGAGTTCAGGACGCGTCACAGCTAGATCGCTGACGCTTCACCCTCCTGTTACAACGCTAATGCTCTTGTGTCATTGTCCCATTTACGGCAGCTACTCTTGCCGTAAGACGTGACATTGTTGCTGCTCAATCATCAGTCCGTCAAACACCTGTAGGATAGTGTGCGCCCCATCGCCGGCTGCGGTCCAAGACTATCGATTTAATGCTGCTTTCGTCCCATGATTTTCACCACCCTTGTGCCAGAGTAGATGCATGCCAACAGGCCCACACCCTATTGCACCGCCCCACGCGCATCGTGGCAGAGTACAACATCCGACGCCACGAGAATCATTCCCCATGCGGCTATGCCGCTTGCACTCGGTAGCATCAACTGGCTACACAGAGTCGGCCTCGTCCAACCCTAGTCGGTAGTCAAGTATTCAATGTACCATGCACACAACAATGAGGCGCGAGGCCACTTTTCTTAGCAACGCGCAATTTGATCCCTTGTGACGACAGCTTTCTGATGATGCTAACCGCCAAAGCTTATACTCAATTGTCCAACGCACTGGAGTTACATCGCTTATAATCACATGCTAGAAGAGCCTCCGTATTCAACATCGCGCGACACACCGCACTCTTTATATCACCATGTGCATGTCTTGGTGTTGGTGGACGACGACAGAGCCGTGTCTGCTTCAAAGACGACCCGAGCACCTGGTCCACCTGCAACGAGGCTTCGCCTATGCCAGTCATCTACCAAGTACGCTGCAGCCACGCCGCCTCCTACTCATCAGCCTTGTAAACTATTCGAGTTTCCAGAAGGTTGTGTGCGTTTCTTTGGTCACGTGACAAGCGCGTATAGTCAGCCTTTCCACATACGGGGAGCTCCTGTCGGGGTAAGACCCCTCGCATCTTTCCGGACCCGAGAAACTCTTCCTGCCTGAAAACATCCATGTTTGCGCTTCCCCGCCCATCTAACGAGTGGTACTCATTACATTAGAGGATAGCATAGACTAAGAGAAGTCCCATTTCGGGACGATACATACGAAACCTTGGCGGCTAGAACAGTTTGATCTGGGGAGCAACGGACGACTCCGCAAAGCGCATGCCGAAATAATACTGCTGAGCCATGGTAACCTCTGCATCCCGCTCTGGCTCGCTTCGGGGTGCATGCCAACCGATTTCTCAATTGCTCAAGATGATCTCACCATACTGTTCAGCGGATGCCCGCATATAGTTCTCTCATAGCCATAAGGGCTTTTGATCCTCTTTCATCCTACTTCTTAATCCCCAATGTGTCCCTGTCATTGAAGCATTCGTTTCGTGGCCTTCTTTCTGCGCACCACAGCACCCTCTAGCCAAACGTGCATTTTATTAGTATGCCTGTTTCCCCAAGTCTGCTTGACCCTGTCTCTATCGCCATGGCGACGATGGTGGACCAAACACCCCCTCACACTCCTCCTCGACTGGTGTCCAAAAAAACCATCCAAACACTCACCGAAATCCTCTGGTACAATACGTACCCTTCGAGGTTTTTCCCTCTTCCATCGCTCAGTGTCTTTGCCAGCAGCTGAACCAGTGGACCCGGCAGCGAACCTCTGCATGTACTGCAAAAGTATGGGCCATTGGAGCAACGATTGTCCACTGTCGTGCACATTGTGTGCGAAACACAGCAAAGATGGAAGGGGACACACGTCGAGTAATTGTTCGCCAATGTGTCTGGCGTGCGACGGGCTCGGCAATATCAGACGTTACAAAGGTGATGAACGAGCAACAGAGATGCTAGCAGTGGAGGCTAGTGTCAAGGCATTGAGTATCATGGCGCTTGATGCGCAAGATATGATTGACGGTGGTGCGCAAAGCAGTGAGTTTATCTGTTCCTTCTTTTCTTTAATGAAGTCGAGGTTGCTGAACAAAAGTCAGACGAGCAGGAAGATTTCAGAGCTCATCTCAAGCGGGCTATCATGTTTGCGAAGATGGCAATGCAAGATCTGGAGAAACTGGGCGATATGTCGCGTACCAAGCATGCCGATGACGACAAGGGTGAAGATTGAGATATGCGAGGGTAGGACTCTTCGCTGGGTGTGATGTGAAGATACAAACAGTTGAATGATAAAAGCATAATAGATGGGACTGTGTTGCTGCTCGTGAGCTCGTGAGGCGTTGATCGTATGCAGTTGCTGACTAATGCAGTGCAAACACGGCAAACACGTGCAGGGCAGGCGGGTGAGGGCCGATAGGTCTCAGCTATCGCACCTCACTTTCAGCCAGCGCGCCTGCTCGTGTGGTCAGGCAGCCTTTTCCATCTTAGACAGTGCCTGCTGATGGAGACGTGGTTGTTGCTCCTACAGGACGCTGGATTTGCTGGGGGTGGCTTGTAGCCCGCAATTCCGAAAGGTACTCTCACCCCATTGTCCCGCTCCATGCCACTCCGCCATGGCGAACAAGCCGCCCGCCGTCACGTCCGGCGGCTCTGCACATGTGCATGATGTGCACGATGAGCAGGAGGCGGCTGCACGCGGCTCTGCGTTGCCGTTGATGAGGTCCCTCTCTAATGTGATGGCAGGCAACTCCTACCACAAAGGCAGCCGGTTGCCCACCATTCAGCCTGCGTCGCCGAACAAGGGCGCGCCGCACGCTTCAACAACACCCAGCCGCCCTGCATACTTTGCCGTCCCCAAGGGCCACCCACATGCGACTGCCATTGGTAGCTCTGCGTCGTCGACCACTGAATCACTGTGCGAGTTGACGCCATCATCGTCGCGGGACTCGCTACCGCATCCCCCAGGGCGCAACGGCCCTACCACGCCCCAGAAGCAGTCGCGTAACAATAGGCGGAAGACACCCACCAAGTCCAACGGCAGATGGAGTAGAGGAGGCGGCTCTTCAGATGACACGGCCGCCGACCGCAAACTACTCACCTCTCAGCCAGCTGAGCACGCGCAGATCGCCGCCCAATTGCCCCAGACTGCGTCCAAGACACGCCACCAACCCTCTATTGCTACCAGCAACCCACCCATCCACCAGACGCGATTCATGGCAACAACCTTTGGAGGTCCTTCGGGTGACTCGCGACGGGGAGTAGTCTCTCCTCGCCCTAAGGGTCGCGGTATGGCGAAAGCACACGTATGTACCCTGATGTCACGTCTGACTCGCCTATGCAGAAGCGAAAAACACCCTCTGCCGCAACGTCACCATCTACGGCCATTGTCGGTACGAGAATAGTAAGTCGACTTGGCTGCGTCTGCCGAATGTTATAGTGACCCTCTTTGTCTAGCCTGTCCATACATCCACGACAGCCTCAAGTTGAACCAAAATGAGAATACCAAGAAGAGGTTCAATGTAGACTCCCCGTCCTTTACCCCGCTGCAGGCAAGTACCAATGGCTCTGTCACGCCTTCGTCTCGCAGTGCTGCCATCTCTCCCAAGGCCGCCAACGCGGCTGTCTTTACGCCCAAATCGCAACGCTCCAGTGAGTCTTGAGCATTCGCCCGCAGCCGTTGCATGCTGACTACCCAAGCCGTTACTACACCGCATATGCACGCGAAAGAGCCCGCCATTGATTGGCACACGCAAGATTTCCAAGAATTTGTTCCGCAGAACTTTGAGAGCCAGCAAATGGTACGCACGCACACACTTCTTACCCTAAACCCTTCATTGCTATGCCTGCAGTATAAGACGAATTCTCGACTTACATTGAGTCTAGGTCGATCCCAACGTCGGCTACGATCCCTTCAGTACTCCCACCAATATTTCTTCCCTGGCAGGCCCAAGCCACCAACCCCCTACCATCAATCCCTATGCTCAAGATGCGTCGGCGACATACTTTCAAAATGCCAACGCTTTCCAAAATCCAGCCTACCACCTGTACTGGCCGGTAGGACCGCAGCCGAGTGGACTGCTAGCTTATCAGCGTACAGCGCATGACTTTTTCATTCCGGATGCCTTACGAGAAGAATTGCAGAAGAAGGCGGAAATCGCGCGCCAAGTTGCTCCCAATAGCACCCTGCCAGCTATCGAGCAGTTTCATTCTCTGTTTTGCTTGGACATCTCGCCGCAAAAAAACACAGCCCCGTTCGGGTACGCCAGCTGGATCTACAAAGCTGTATCCAGCAAAGACGGCAAGACATATGCGCTGCGCCGTCTGGAAAACTTTCGTCTCACGAGCGAGACTGCCATTCGGTCTGCTCAGCCCTGGAAACGCGTCCTGAACGGCAATGTAGTAACTATCCATGAAGCATTTACCACACGCGCTTTCGGCGACAGTTCTTTGATCCTAGTCACAGATTATCATCCGAATTCCAAGTCACTGGCTGATGAGCACTTCAAACCAGCGCAACGGTTTCATGGCAGGCAGCCAACCTCATCGCATGTGCCAGAGCAGGTGTTGTGGGGTTACACTGTTCAAATTGCGTCTGCTCTGAAAGCTATACATGGGTCTGGTTTGGCTGCAAGGCTGATAACACCTTCGAAAATACTCCTCACTTCCAAAAATAGGATACGGCTGAACGCATGCAGTATCATGGACATTGTTCAGTTTGACAACGCCCGTCCTGTTCCTGAACTTCAAGCAGACGACTTCATCCAACTGGGACGACTGATCCTTTGCATTGCCAATAACAACCCCACGGCTCACTTGCAGATGCAAAAGTCAATGGACTATATCGCCCGGAGTTACACAGCCCGCCTCAAGGAATGCGTTCAGTGGCTGCTCAATCCTCAGCCGTCATCCGGAGCGCCGTCGTCTCCTACTTCACCTGTGCCGATGCAGAAAGACATTGATACCTTCCTGGCTGGTATCGCTGATCAGTTTGCGTCTGTCTTCGATAGCGAACTACATGCTCAGGACACTCTTACCGTCAACCTGGGGAGAGAGCTAGAATCATCAAGATTGGTCCGTCTGCTTGTCAAACTCAGCATGATCAACGAACGACCCGAGCTGGACGCATCACAAAATATGCCAGGAAACACTGGCGCAAACGCATCCACGGTATGGGCGGAAACAGGGGAGCGCTACTATCTCAAACTTTTCCGTGACTACGTCTTCCATCAAGTGGACCAGAACGGACATCCAGTCACCGATTTGGCGCATGTGTTGGACTGCTTGAACAAATTGGACGCGGGTATTGACGAAAAGGTACCGCTTATAAGCAGAGATGAGCAGAATGTCTTGATCGTCAGTTACCGTGAGGTGAAGCGGGCACTGGAATCGGCCTTCCAGGATTTGGTACGAGCGGGACGTGTATCTGGGAAATAGTGTTCTCCAGACTCGAATCCAGTCTGCTAACCTCATTGTGAACAGATTCAACGTCAACATGTCTCGAGAAAGTGCTCAAGCATTTTGACAGTATCCAGGGATGGCAGAAGATCATAGTAAGATGTGCAAATTAGTTGATGGGTTGTGGTGGCTAGGAGATGTAGTCTCATGGGTTGCACAGCTGCTGTGTTCATTGTTGGAATTGATAGCAACAGGATGGGATGCAAGACATAGATTATTCATAACGCAATTGATTGCCCTTCGGCTTCATTGATATCTGCGGGCCAGTGAGCATTGGGATGTAGTCGTTCTAGGTTGAGGTTACTAACCGTGGCGTGATGTCTGGCGTCAGTCATGATAGCTAAATTTAAGTTAGAGGTCGGAATCTGGCATATACATGCTCCATGCTCATGCTGAGGAAGATATTTACACCGAAAACGCGTCTTCTGTTAGGCCTATCTCAAGGAGTTTCAATTCTCCGTATGAATAGAGGTTGCTGGCACCCCGCCATCCTCGGCGAAACCAATGATATTAGCGTGGAGCTTGCTACCCCTCGTTATCTGAAAGTCTGCCCCACATTCAGCTCTTTCTCTCCCACCACAACAGCATCAACAACAACATCAACGTCATATCATATATCAATCCTACACCGAAAATGCCCGGAAAATACGAACTACTTTGCCTCGAGAACCCGCTTCTGGACATCCAGGGTGTGGGGTAAGTCAATTGCATCCCTTTTAACAGTGCTATTGCGAGGCATCATGGTATGCTTCTGCTGACAGCTTACAGTGACCAGGCTCTCCTCGACAAGTATGGGTTGAAAGCCAATGATGCGATCCTTGCCGACGCCGAAAAACACATGGGTCTTTACGAGGATCTGATCCAGAACTACAAGGCAGTCCTCATTGCAGGTGGTGCAGCACAGAACACAGCGAGAGGTGCAGCATATATGCTTGAGCCCAATTCGGTCGTATATATCGGCTGCATTGGCAAGGACAAGTACGGCGAGACTCTGGAGAAGATCTCTGCCGATGCTGGTGTCAAGACTGAATACCTCTACGATGAGAAGACGCCAACTGGTCGCTGCGGTGTTGTCATCACAGGCCACAATCGATCTCTATGCACCGATCTTGCTGCTGCAAACAACTACAAGCTCGAGCACTTGAAGCAAGAGCGCATTTGGAAGCAGGTCGAGAATGCAAACGTCTTTTACGTCGGTGGCTTCCACTTAACTGTCTGTGTACCAGCTATCAAGGCGCTAGCTGAGGAGGCTGCCGCTAAGAATAAGGTACCATGTTCAGAATCTGACTTGAAATCGACGCATACTCATTCCTACAGCAATTCATCCTCAATCTTTCCGCCCCTTTCATCTCGCAGTTCTTCAAGGACCCTCTTGACGAGATCTTGCCCTACGTCGATATCCTTATCGGCAACGAGACCGAAGCCGCCACATTCGCCGAATCACATGGCTACGAAACCACAGATCTCAAGGAGATCGCGAAGAAGATTGCCAGCTTGCCCAAGAAGAACACGAAGCGATCAAGGACTGTTGTCATTACTCAGGGCACCAACCCCACCATCGCTGTGAGCGCAAAGGACGGCGGTGACGTCGATACCAAGGAGGTACCTGTCCATGCAATCACCGAGGACAAGATCAACGATACCAACGGTGCCGGAGATGCTTTCGCCGGCGGTTTCGTTGCGGGTATCGTCCAGGGCAAACCGCTCGAAAAAGCCATCGATATGGGCCAGTGGCTCGCTAAACTTAGCATCCAGGAGCTGGGGCCCTCGTACCCGCAGCCCAAGCAAACTTACAGCAACTAGGTGTCTCTCTTCACATCGAGTGAGCGCTGAAGGTCGTGTATTTCAACAATCTACGAGAGAGCATGCCACACGGCGACGAGGGATCGTACTTTGCCTTTTGCAATGCTTTATCTTGGTGGCAGTATCGCCGTGAAAGAAAAAAAAAGATCACGGAGATGTTTTGACCTGTTAGGTGTCATATATAAAAGTAGAGGTTTGGCCTTTCAACAGCCAGATATGAAGATACCCTCAACCGGAATGATATTAGACATGAAATGAATTTGTTGACGATGAAAGACGATGTCAAGTTCCGATATATACTCCATGAGATATGAGGACTGAGTGAATTCCTGAAGTAGAATGCCAACCAGGCGTACTGCTTTTGACATAGGTGAAAGCAAGAAGAGAAGCCATATGTAGTTGTGACATGTAGGCTCGAGCAGGAGTAACCCATAGATTGGGATTCGCTGACGATGCCTAAGTAGAACTATGCATTCTATCCTAAGTTGTTGCAGGCATTTGCGAACAACACAAATTGCAAGAACACTACAAGGGAAACGAGAGTGGAAACACTTGGACGTTGGGTCAGCATCGTATATAGAATCCGTATACGGCGTCATTCTACTATTAAATCATCAATCACTCTAAGGAGTTAAATCTACATGACGACATGATCCATCTCATCATATTTACCATAAACGACTTCACAGTCGACGCCAAAAGCGCTCAATCAACGCCACCCAAATGCTCTGCCATGATACAGCTCTTACACTCCATCCTCTTCTTCCCCATCTTCCTCCAGATCAGTACGTTCGACAATGAGGTTTCCACTCCTCCCGATCCGCTCCTTGATTGTACCACCACTTTTGAGCTCGTACACCTCTCGCGGCATAGGCGACACGAGCTGGAACTTGTACTCATGGTTAAAGTTTTCCGGCTCTTTGGCATCGCTGCTGTCCGCACCTTCCGACTGCAGGATATGGTAGCATTCAACAAAAGCGTAGAGTTCCTCGATATGCGTGTCTGCGGTGAATTTGCGCACCACGCGGTCTGCATTCGGCATGCGAATGCTGACGCGGACTACATCCTTTTCCTCGGCACCTGGCTCAGAGCGTATAGATGCTGCGCGCCACTTGCGCCATTGTACGAGGTTCTGTGTGTACTGTTCGATGGCTTGTTCACGCTCTAGGGCCTCCTTTTCTTCGCGCGCCTTGCGCTCTGCTTCCTCCTTCTTCTTGCGCGCCTTTTCGCGGTCGGCGGCTAATGAGCGCTCATAAGCGCTATTTTGTTGCTCGCGGATATTGCGCGTTACTTGTTGTTCTGCGCGCTGGCTTCGTACGCGGTTCAAGGGCTCCGTGTGTTGCTGCATCGCCTGCCGTAGCTTCGCAATGTACTGTTGTGGTGACGTGGGACCGACGACGCGGGTCGCAATTCCCATGGCTGTTGATGAGACCTGTGGTGTGTGTACAATGAGTCCTGTGAAGGGGAACTTGGTACATGACAGTGCCGCTGAGACCTGGTATGCTTCTGAATCCTGAACGTTGCCTGTCCACAGTATTATGTTGTTGTCTGGATTCCGAATAAAGTCGACAACGTCCGGCGCGAGTAGGGTGTCCCGCACGAAAGAGCTTGTCTCGTCATGTTCAGGACTGATCAGTACTACCATCAAGAACTGGAGGTTCTTTTTCGCCAGGTCAAATGCTTGCGCATAGCCGCTCTCAAAGAAGGGCAAATTGTGGCTCCCGTATTCCTCCTCAAATTCTCGGATAAACCGCGCTGCCGTATCGCGTGGGTTCAAGGGCCTTCGTCCGCTTGCGCTGCGCTGAGAGGCGGGTGTATTGATATTGCTTGCTGTAATCCGTCCCCAGGCACGGGCCAGGAAAGGAAATAACCAGCCCAGCAATCGAAATCCCTTGGAGACTACGGAGTATAGGAGCGAGATTGGGGCGAATAGCACGGCAAGTACAAGTGGTACCTGTGTGCTGACTTGGCTTTCTGGTTGCGGAACAACTCGAGGCGCTGGTTCTACTCGCACTCGCCTCGTACTACTCGTCGAAGATCGCGGGGTTGCGAAGCCATTCAATAGTGTCTCTTGTCGGCGAATGTCTTGTGGCGGTGGTTGCGCGGCGGCGGCGGCGGCGGCGGCGACAGGGTCTTCGGTCGGTTCCCCGTCAAAGAAACGGGTTACCGCGATATTCACGTTCCATTGCGCGCGCTGCAGAATAGGAATTGCCTCTAGGGCTGCTTGGTCCGTGACAGCGGTGTATTGTTGAAGTGCAGCTTGTTGATCAGGTGTGAGAGATGCGAGGTCTACACCGGCGTCCGCCATCCTGAGTTTCGAAATTAACACTGGGTCGGGAGTTCGAAGTGTGCGCAGATGTTTGTAGATATCTTCGTTTGGGGAGAAATATGTACCGGAAAGGACAGTGTGATCAAAGGTGGGTTGGGAGAAAGTACAAGAATTATGTGCTATTGGTCTGACCTTCACGGCACTGATGATGTACCGTACTGTACCTGGGTGGTCGGAGCTTCTGCTTGCGAGTCGTCGACCACGGAACGTCACGGCTGATTCTCGGCACACTAGTAACCCGCGGGGTAATACCCAACTATCTATACCTGTGCTCTGCCGGCTCCTATAGGAGTTGTAATGAGAGCATGGATTTTATTGCATGATTTCGTTTGACGCACAATGTGGATATCGGGTACTGTTCTGAAATAGGACTTGGCTGATTTCGGGTATGAACACCGCGTTCGCGCAATACGAAAAAACTCCAGCACACTACGGTATCTATAGGTACCGGTACCGTAGTCGCCGAGGAAAATATGTCTTCTATCTTGATTTTCGTATTTGAGTGCATGTGCTGCGTTTATGAAGTATTTTGTCCACTAGTTTACATGCTTGTATATGTTAGGCTGCGTGCTTGAGGACAGTGTTTAAGCGAATAATCATGTTCGTGTTCAACATAAGTGGGAAAAGCATCGTGGAGACAAGCACAGCTGGTTCTGTGTTCGCCATACCAAGGTACCGTTGTGCCACAGGCTCCGTACCCAAAGCCATGAACACAAGCCACACTGACACCCGATATAGGGGTCTCGGACATGGTAACGATGATGCAGCCACAGCTACACAACACTGCCCTTCAACATGTTGACGGCGTTTTCTATACACAACATTGGTATCCAGTCGCCTCACTTTGATATAAGACAGTGACAGGAGCAAACGTCTAACTACTACGTAGAACCCTCAGTGACAAATTGTAACCAAGCCAGGCTATTCATGTCCTTTGTAGTAATCTAATAAGCCTTTTTACCGCCCTGCTGGCCCTTGGCATTCAATGCTGCCCCACACCGCCCGAACTAGCATTCTTTGATCAAATGTTGATTATTTGAATTTTTGCATATGTCGTCTGTTTTCATTCGACTATGTTACTGAGAACAAAGTAGTGGTACAAGGCAGTAAAGTAAAAAAATCATTTCAAGTCCAGTCAACATCTTCCAGATATCATGAATATATGCAAATACTCATTCATATACAATCACCTCCGTCATACTGGCCATGAATTCACCCAGACTCCTGCAAAGTTTAGATCCTTTTCGTTGCAATTCTTCACATCTATGACTTTCGTGGCGTATATGAAAATACAATAGCACCCAATCTCGGTTCTACTCAGTACGTTGAAGCTCTTTGAACCTGTTTACTCAACGATTTTATTAGACTTGAATGATGACCAACTGCTGCTCGAATTCGATCCGAAGTTTTACTTTCGAAAGACAAGCCAATGTCTATACACTACACAGACTATACAGCTTCGTGATGTCATTTGATCCATTTCGTTGCCCAACATTCAATGTGTGCAACGCTAAGGATATAAACATACAAGAAATTGAGTTAACGTGTTTTATAAGCGAGTCGTCAATCCAAGCGAGTCGTCAGCCCAAAATCCCTAACAAAATCGCGAAATTTAAAACTTTTATCTTAATAACTACTTAATAGAACTCTCTAGAAATTTAATAGCATATTCCTCTATACTCTAGTAAATTTTACTAAAGATTTTAGAGGTATAGGTACTCTAGATCGCGAGATCGTATGTGCGAAGGCCTTAATTTACGACTTTTCTTAGTTCTAAATAACTCACTTCTTACGAAAGTTAGACCTTAGGTATTCTAGAATAATAGTACTTACATAGGTGCAGCTCTATACTAACAATTTAAAAGAATTCTAATAAGTAGTTATTGAGATAAAAGTTTTAAATTTCGTGATTTTGTTAGGGATTTTGGGCTGACGACTCGCTTGGATTGACGACTCGCTTATAAAACACGTTACACCTTCTCCTTATGCCTATGGTGCTGCGACTCAACACCTGGTGCCTCCTCTATCTGCAAAGCCACCGCCTTCTCGCCCTCAACATCCAACATCTCGGAGATACCGCCAGTGCCCTTCGTAAGCTCCGCCCCTTTGCGACCAATGAGATACCAAGGCAGATTGAACATCTCATCCAGAGATTCAAGCGACTTGCCAGATGTTTCGGGGAGGAAGAAGTAAACCCACGCAAGACCGATGAGAGTGACAAGAGAGAAGAAGAGCATGGTGCCTCCATGCGTCATTGAGATGAACATGAGAGGCACAGCCTTTGAATTTCCGTACTGGTTGACAAAATGGAATGTCATGGCGATGGAACCACCTAGGGCACGGAGTCGGAGAGGGTAGATTTCAGAGTTGATGAGGTATTGAATCGAATTCCATCCTAGAGCCCATCCAAAACCGGATAGGTAAACCATGACAATGGCTCCCATGGCGGCGTGTTTTTGAGCGGAACTCTGGGGTTTGGTCTTGTCGGAGATGGTCGTATCGCAAAGCAGGAAGATGGCCATGTAAAGCATGGCTACGAACTGTAGACCAATACCGGAAAATAGGGAGCGCTTACGGCCGAGATAGTCGATGATGAAGAAGGCGCAGAGCATGGAACTGCAGAATTTTACGACACCAAAGATGGCTGTAGCAAATAGCTTCTCGCTTTGACCAGTCGTTCCCATCATAGCAAAGTACTGGGGAGCATAGATTGTGATGCTATTTGCGCCGGACCATTGGGCGAGCACTTGGGACATGACCGAGAGCTGGATACGGTAGAGATTGGCCTTGCTTGAGAGCAATTCACGGATAGGCCCAAGCCAAGTTGTACCCATGGTGGCCTCACGCTCGCGATTGAGCTGGTCATTAACGTCCATGATCTCAGCAATAACGTAGGGGTGTTCAGCAGGAAGGTTTCGAAGCTGAGACATATTCTTGAGCGCTTCCTCGTGACGACCGACTTTGATCAACCAACGTGGGCTCTCCTTGGCAAACCATGAAAGTCCGAAGATGATGGCGGCAAACATGATGTGCATGCTGTTGGGGACGAGCCACTGAGCGTCAGTGGACGCGGAAATATGAATGGAGGAACCCCAGGATGCGAAGTAGGCAAGCATAATGCCAAGATACACTGATCCGGCAAAGGCACAGACGCAGAGACCACGAATGGCCCTGGGTGCGGTCTCAGCAAGGTAAGTAGGAGCAACGACGGTAGTTTGTCCAATCCCAATACCAGCAATGAAACGACCAGCATAGATTTGTCCGATGGACCCAGTAAGGGAGCTGGTGAGGAAGATGATGATACCGATTACCCAGATGAGACAAAGCTGTCGTGTTGCCCAGATACGTCCAATCTTATCGGTCACGTAAAATGCAAGCAAAGAACCGAGGATAGAGCCCATTTGAACCATGGAGGTGATGTTTGACAGTAGTTCTGCCTTTTCATGTGCGTTCTTGTGCGGGTCCTCGAGTCCAAACTTGATCCGGAAAGGTTCCAGCTCGGTAGTAGTTCCGATGAGACCTTCATCGATACCTCGGGCAGCTCCCATGAGACCGAATACTGCGCCGTGTCAGCCATAGGAAGCGTATGAAGAAGTTTGTTTGGGTGGCGTGATGGGAGACAAGACTGTCACTCCAAAGCAAACTTGTGTTTCGATCTGGCTTACCAAAAACTCCATACCAGAGACGCCAATTAAGACTCTCCTTGGGGGTATCTTTCAAGTTCTCGCGCCATGGGTTCGGCATGTTGGGCAAAGTTCCTAAGCTTGCAATAGGCGGTCAAACTACTCCTTGATCTGCAAAACCTATGTCCAAAGAACAGAAAGGAGACGCGGTAACACGTTGGAACCTGCAGATGTACGCTCCTCTTATACTTGGATTGATGGTGGGGTATGATATGCGGAGATGCAAGGTTGCCGTTCAGAAGCCATCTTGCTTTGGCCTACTCTAGGGGTACCCCAGAATCAAACCCCGAAAGTTCTCTCCACGTTTTTCCATGGCCAATTAGAGCCTGGCTTCTATGATGAGAGAGGCGCCGGATGACCTTCCTAGCTTTGCCCATCCCATTATTTGCGTAGGACGACACGACATATCGGCTGTTGAAGGCGTTGGAGCTTTACCCGGTACGGCAACCCGACCGGTGATCCACTGATCAAATACCGATTTAGCGACCACACCGGTACGTTGGGTGACAGCCCGCCGGCACCAAGGTTGCATGCCCAGCAATGCGGGAAAAGGTTGGCAGGCTTGAGTGGGACAAAGCTTCCACGGCTGTGCATAGTACAGAGCTTGGCGCGAAGCCAAGGCGCAAGTCAGCATACATAGGCACTGCGAACCCCGCATCATTCCCCCAAACTCTCTCGCTGCTCGTGTCCCGGGTTTTAATGAAGAGATGTCAGTCTAGAAGAAAACCATGAACGATTCCTGGTAGCTACCGGAGAAGAGCCGCCGCCCTTTCATACATATGCCATTGGCTGGGCTGACTGCGGTAAAACTTCCCCCGATGCGGTTAATCTCCCACCCGCGGACGACCATCTTCACCCTGCCCTGCCTCGTAACGAGCCTCTCTCGCCGGTATAAGTATGCCCGAATGATGCCGGGCCAAGACTGTTTATTGGCTTTTGACATGTCAACGCCCACGGAGACCCCGCTGGGGCGGCACCCTCACAAACGATGCGGCTCCAGTTCCTCCCGTAGCGTGCATTCCAGGCGCCACCGTTGGTGTATACCAGTGTACACTGTAAGCCGGTCTCGCCTCTGTTGGGAAGTCTTATCACCTGGCGCAACGTACTGTACATACGAGACATGTCTTGCTAGGATCAAGCATGCCCCCTTACACAAAGTGTCGGACCGCTCATCGCTACGGAGTATATTAGTCTTGAATGCTTGACAGCAAGAAATTCGATCAAACTCAACATGATCACATGGCTCTTGTAGAAGAATATGGACATGATTCGTCGACCCGTTGTTTTAACGCATAGTTTGAAAACTCACTAATGAGTACGGTAGTTGCTGACTCGCGGCTCGGCAGTTTTTTGAGGCACGACAACTTCAAGCTCTTCTGAAGTCGTCCTTGGCAAAGGCTAGGCTCCACGAACACTCACGCTTCTCCACAAAGCCTTCTACCCACTGTCAAGATTTGCCGTACGAAGTGATAGGCGCCGCATGTTGCCACGTCTAAAGGAGATGCATGTCCGTTGCTTCCAAAATCGTCTCCACAATCTTATCTGCACAACCCCAAGCGCTCTGGCCACATTCCCCATGGAGGTGTGTCCCAACGGAGGGTCTGGTGAACAGGCTTAATTGTTTCGCCAAGTACTTGCACTACCAGGTAGGTGGAATGTATAAGTGGCTCTAACGCATGGAGAAACCAACTACCAAGTGAATGGTGCTTACATACCTAGGTATGCAAGGTGCATCACTCAGATCTGAAGTTCACAAAGTGAACTGTATGTATATTTAAAACACTGCGCAGGCGGACTCTCTGTAAGCGATATAGTGCTTGGCGGAAGGTTTTGATGTTTTGAAGGCTAGCGTATGTGTGCGTGCGGGCCTGTGGATAGGTTCTGTGTCCACCAAGTGCATTCACATTATCCAAATGGAAGAGACCAATCGAATCTCACATGCGATTTTTGAGAAAAAAAACGTTGTTATGGTTCCTAATTTCATCACTTGGTGAGCGAGGTTGAACTCCCATGCCCCTTCCTCTCCTACGACCCCCCGTCCTGAAACTGGCTCAATAAAACATAGCATCAACAACGTGCCTACATTAGGCTACCCGTCCATCCTCTCATCGTTCCACTGCCCCTGTCCCTGTCCCTGTCCCATCTCAAACAGCGACGGATACCCCATCAACTCTAAACTGACATCCACACCATGCAGTTTTCTAAACTTTGTTCTTGCATCCATGGTGCTCTTGTCCACCTTTAATTCCTCAGGATACGTTTCAATAAGCCTCTCGAGTTCACGCCTCGGGATTCTAAACATACAAATTATTTTAATTTCAGTCGGGAGCTTGTTGCTGCTGGCGTTTGATGAGTTAGAAGCAGGTAAGAAAGTAGAGGACGTGGCTTTGTTGCGGCCAGAATTGGAGTCAGCCACTACGGGGTACAGGACGTCGCGGAGGTTGAGGCAGAGGGACTCGACGCCGATTTCGCGCTCGAAGCGGAGGAAAGAGTTATAGAGGTGATGGGAGTCTTGGGCGGTTGCTGGTGGGACGTGCTGTCCAGGAGCGAACTGGCCGTGAAGTGGTGGCAGTGGCGGTGGCGGAGGAGCATTGAGCTGGAGATTCACATGAGTCTGATGGAGATGTTGTGCCAGCAGGCTGGGGTTCGGAGGATGATTCTGTTGCCCATGGGCATAAGGCGGTGGTAGATGGTGAAGGTGCGATGGGTGGGCGCCTAGTCCCCCGAACGCTCCTTGTGCGAATTGTATGAACGGCATAGCAGGTACTTGAGGAGGTGGCGGAGGAGGCGGCGGAGGAGGAGGTATGTAACTCGCGTTGATAAGCGGTTGGCCATGGCCACCTCCTTGGCCGGCAAGGACTTGTGTGATATTGTGGTGTAGGACCTGCATATGCTGTCCTAGGGCATGATAATTGGCTTGAGCCTGTCCTGCCATGGCTACCGCACCTCCTGGGCCTCCCCCTACTCCCCCTCCTCCTCCAGCAGCAGCACCAGCGGGTACAGGTTGCAAGCCTGGCGGCAGTGACACTGTCCCACATCTTAAAAAGACCCAGACACTCCTCAGCTTGGGGAGATCTCCTCTTAGGCTCCTGTCCTCCTTTTTGCTCCCGAGGTACGTTGTCCACAGCCTTAGGTCCTTTTCTCTAATGCGGAAGAGCACGCTCGTTATGTTGACTGAGGCGGGGGGCGTGACGACGCGGAAGATGTTGCAGTCGCTCGGGTGGGTGAAGAGGAACTTGTTCTGCGAGTAGAGCATGTCCACGGTTTCGCTATAGACCTGCTTGTTGGTGCGAACAAGGGCGGCACTGACGTTGCGATGGCCAATGGTGACCAAGTCAGGGGACTTGCCAAGCCACCAAAAGGGCGCTCTCGACACGAGCGCAAAGTAGTAGACGCGGTCGCGCAGTTCCCTGGGCAGCGACAGCAGCAGCGAAAAGGACGGGTCGGCTGGCGGGGGCATGGTCGCTGCGCTGTGCGAAGGGTTGCGAAGGCGCGCTGGCCGGCTTGGAGACTGCGGGGGCGCGTCTATCATGGTAGCGTCTGAGGAGGAGCTGCTGCTCGATGCCGAATGCGACCGCGAGGGGGCTGGAGGGTGAAAAGTCATGTTTGCTACGCCGCTTGCACGTGTTTGCTTGTGAAGCCGTCCGGACTGTGACGCGATGCACAAAATGGGGCCCAGTTACTCAACACAAGCAATTGCACAATATCCGGTGGTAGTACGGGGCGCCAAGTGGCTGCAAGATACGCATAGGCAGGAGGAGTAGTACACTCGCCGTCAAGACAGCAAAACGGAGTGAGGGGAGTGAGGGGGAAGTCTTGAGCGGATGCGACTGTGTACCCACGTCCGACATAACCACCCAAGCGCTGGGAGCACGGCACGGCTACCTATGGCTTCTGCTGGCTGAACACTGAGCAGCCATGATCCACAGTCCCGACTACCTGTCGCTTACACAACATTGCGCCGCTATACAACCTTGGATATTCATCCACACTTGGACAGAGGTATTGCATTTGTCATGCGTGAGGCACTAAGCCCGCATGTGATTAGGGGCCCCAGCCACAGCAACAGCCACAGCAAGCCTCACATCCGCCGCAACCTTGACACAATTCTCTTTACACACAGTCATAATTATTCTACCAATTTTCAAAGTCTGTTCTATTATTAACGTCTAGCCCTTCTGAACATCACCGAAGCCAGCTCCGTGTGCAAGAAGATATAAAAACGAACCAGGCTACTACATCGATCCCACCTTGCTCGCCAATCGATTGCTCCGACGACAATCCTCCCTCATCACCACCGGTGCCGACTTGACCCGTGAAGGCGGATCATTCCGCCTGAACTCCGTACTGCTTGACACCGGCTGCTTGTTGAAGCTAGCTGTGCGCGGCTTCCGCCAAGCGCCGGGCCCGTTGCTCAAGGTGCTGGACTTGCGGCGGTTGATGGCCATAAGAGCATCAATCTGGGCTTGAGTGAGCAGCTGGTCGTTGTTGAGTGGTGCAGGCAAGCTTTCGAGATCGAGATTATCCCACTCCAGGTCGTTGTTCACGGGAAACAAGTCACTGATGGTGGCACGGCGCGTGTGCGGACGGACGTCCTGAGACTCGGCATAGTTGATGCGTTGTACCTGGCGGGGGCTGGACCGATTTCCGTGCTGAGGATGACGTTGAGTGGCAGCACCAATCTCCTCGTAATCATCTTCCTCGGAGGAGGTAAAGACATCCTCGTAACGCTTTCTCCTGGTAGCGGAGCGCTTGGGTAGAGGAACTACATCCTTAGATCGCTTCCTCTTAGTAGAGGATCGCTTGGGTAGTGTAGTTTCATCCTCAGAGAAATCGCTATCAATAGCAATCACTTGCCTCCTGGAACGCTTACGAGCAGGTGCCTCATCCTCAATATCAACCGTAGGAGCAGCACGACGCTTCCTACCGCGGCTTGAAGTATTCGCCGCCTCCTCAACAAGCATCTGATCACGACGAACCAGCATCTCCTGAATACGCACGTTGATCTCAGGATGAAACGAGTCGTAATAGGCCGAGTAGTTGAAGTTATCCTTGGTTCCTCCGTCACGTATCCAATCATTGAAGACCTCCAACATCTCAATCTTCTTATTGACAAGCTTCACCTCCATGTCCCCGCGGTGAACGGTAAAGGAACTAGGACGAATCACGCGATCACAAATGAATTGCTTCATCTGCGATAGTGGACGATGCTCAATATTCATCTCGTACAGCGCATAGACAAGAGTACGCTCGTGGGGCTTGGGCGCGCCTTTGGCGTAGTCTTCGTGGACAGGATAGTCAGCGAAATCGCGAGTCTCGCTCAGGCGCCCCTTGCGACAAGCCTGTATGAATGTCTTGGCCACGGCAATCTCGTGATGATGCTTGAGCCCAAAAGCAGCTCCAAAGACGCCTTTGGGCTCAGACTCGAGGCTCACGCGCTGATCGACCTTGACGTTGGCAACCTGGCAGACATAGGCAAAGTCCAGGAAGCGCTCCATGCAGTAAAGATGCGCATAACCCACACAGTCGTATGGGTCAGCTACACCTTCACCGTACACCAAGTGCTTTTCATCGAATGCAACGCGGTAGTTGCCTACCTCAGTCGTTCCTTTGCCAGTATACCTGCGCATTGGACACTTCGCAAACCGACAGTGGTTTTGAGTTGCAGAGAAGTAACGACGAGCCGAGTCGGAAGCTACAGGCTGGATCCAGATGCGCAGATCACCAGGGTGCTCTGTGATGTACTCGTGAATCTGGCGAGCAGACATGGTGCACTTCTTGAGCTCGTGCATGCGACCAATCTGCATGTACTCAAACTTATAGTTGGTTGACTCCCAGTTACCACGAGGAAGATCTTTCATCTTGTACTTGTCGCCTTCCTCAGTGTACAGGTTGATTCGAGCTGTGCGTGTAGTCTCACCACGGGTGGTGGTGTTGGTGCGAACCCATGTCTTGTCAGCGACCTTCTTGGGCTTCTGGCCAGGCTTGACC
Source organism: Pyrenophora seminiperda CCB06 (assembly GCA_000465215.2). Taxonomy (NCBI): domain Eukaryota; kingdom Fungi; phylum Ascomycota; class Dothideomycetes; order Pleosporales; family Pleosporaceae; genus Pyrenophora; species Pyrenophora seminiperda. The sequence continues at coordinate 224,930 of KE747825.1, read as the reverse complement.
ACCCTGGTCTTGACAGGCTTGCTAATCGAGCTACCGTCAGAAGTAGATGGGCGTCGAGAAGAAGCCGATCGGGGTGTGCGCTTCTGCTGGAATGAGCGCGGTCGCTTAGCAATGGGTGACTCGTCATCAGAGTCAGAGCCAGAGCCAGAGCCAGATCGGTCGTGCTTGCGCTTCCGTGTCTGTTGGGCAACGGCGGCCAATTCCTTGACTGGCTGCTCAGCTGGCTTAGGCACGTAGCCCGCGAAGTCCTGTGGTTGTGTAAAGTAAGGCCCAGTCGGGTATACTGCATAATTAGGATCGGGATACATCTGCGCAGGCTGGGCAGGAACTTGGAACTGTGGAATCAAATCAGTACCTTGAGGGATTGCCGAGAACCCAGGTGTAACGTTCACAAATGATGCTTGTGTAGACATATTGGGATTCCAACGGTCAAGGGCTGGGTCTATGGGTGGATTACCAGATGACTCTAGAGGGACTACGTGTGGGCCTTGGTCATCTTCAACCTCGCTCTTGGGGACGGCCGCCGAAGCTGGATGCCCAATCTGAATGGTGTGGATGGGAGAGAAGCTCAACTTGCGTCCACCAATCTGTATGGCCTGAATGGGTGAAAAGCTCAAACCACGATCACCCTGATCATGCTGAGGGACGGCATCAGAAGTCAAAAACTGGCTCATGTCAAAATCTTCAAGAGGCAGATCTAGGCCAGAGAAGTCAATATGGTCCAAATCAAAGAAATTGTCTGAGTTTCCAATGGCGGGATCGAACTGGTTCGGGTCGTAGGTGTTGTAGAGAAGATCTAGGTCGACCGTACCAGGTAGGCCTAGCACACCTCCAGAACCGCTCGTCGATCGAGATCCCGCTCGGCTGCTAGGGCGTGTTGACACCATGATGCCTTTCATAGTACAAAGGACTGTCGTGGGATCTTTGTAAGGCGTTCCCGAACACCTTGGTGATTTTCGTATTGAGGAAATCGAGGGGTACACTTTTTGAGGAATCTTTATGCGCTGCTAGGGTTGCATGGTAAACTCACAGCGCAGCGTGCGCTGTACATATATCGGAGCTCACAAAGTTCTTTATCCAGGACTGAACGAACAGATATAGATTCAACAAAGGAATGTGTATGATACAGTCTAGAGTACTTGTCCAGTATCAAAGGATGGCATCAATGGGATACGCCATTGTTCAGTTCCTTTTGGCGTTGTTTGAGATCGCCATGACTGGACATGGTGGCAAGATACAAACCGAAGCCACCGTTGCCCCCGAATGATACTAAATGCATTAAAGGATTTGGTACTGTTACTCGTTAGCTACTGAGCTTGCAAAATGTTCATCAAGTAGCAGGGCTTAAGCGGATATAATCAGAAGATATAAAGCAAAATTTTCGACACAATTTTTACGAACAGGTCTGTGAGTTTTGTCTTTTTTTCATCATATAAGAGGTAAGAGAAAAAGGGAATACGTACCGGAAGAGTGTACTCGAATGTGCAACCTGAATTATAAGTGAGTATAAGGCTGCACATCCAGCCATCGTTGCGCTACATTGCTGCAAAGGCCTCTACAAGTCGGCATCATAGCTGTGGTTGAAGGGTAAAATAAGCAGTATCTTATCTTAACACATGAGCCTTGGATATCGTTAGAAGGAGCCTGCAGCGCCGCAGCTTTGGTGTGGTGACTGTCCAAAGCCAGAGGTCAAGGACAAAGGAAGTTTTTCTAGCTCGACGCTAGCGTCGGATTTTCTGTTTAACCGAGGCAAGTTCGGTCACGTGCCCACCCCAGCCTTGGGACCAATGCCTTGACCTTCCGCCTTACAGAGTACAGAACGCCGCTTTACAAGTGCCGCCCTACAAACCACCCGCAATTCTGGTCTTCCCGTACCACAGCGATCGAACGCATGTGTCGCATGGCGCACTTAGTTTGTTTGATGATACTTCCAGCCGGCATTCTTCAAAGTTCCAAGGTTCAGTCTCGAAACACGCCTCATACTTGGATGGCAAAACGCGAATTGTTTAGTCAAACATGGACGACACGAACTATATGAAATCCTTTACACCGATAGAACGATTGACGAGACGAGTAGCGGAAGGGTAGACAGGGTTACAGAGGCCCTGTTCAGAGACAGCTCCGATTGACAGCTAGGCATGTACGTACTTTAGTCACTTTGAAGATTGAATCTATGTGTAGGTTATTGAAACCAGCAGTACTTCTACCTTTTGTTGCATGAAATATACACTAGTCCCATTGTCTCACACTTCTCGAAGGATATGCCGCGTGCATGAATGGCTTCTGACTAGTTTGACCGAATTAGCACACTTCCTTGAACAGCCTACACAGCCTTGTTTCCGGCAACCGACCCAAATGAATTAGCCGAGTACCAGCATGAATAGTACGAGGCTACATGTCCCTGTCTCATCGGATCGTCTTGTGTGCATGGCAAGGATTCCCACAGATCGCATCATGTTAAGCCTTTCCTGAAGATCATGGCGGGACAGTACCCGCAAGGGCTCTTTCGCATAACCCCAAACGGTCAGGGATACTTCACACAACATGTACACGGGCAATCGCAAACCATTGCTGTAGCCGCAACGCGAGCTAGCCACTCAACGACCGACAAAGTTCGCCATCCCATACCACACCTGCAACACCTTGCCCCGGAACACTGCCTACCGGGGAGCATCTTGTCGTGAAAGCAACGTGGCGAAACTCTACTTTAACCCGGCTCATAATCGTCTTTCTTTCTTGCTTCTTCGACTATCGATTATTCGGTCTTCCTGTCACCGTTTGGTCGACTATTTTCCACTACAACCACTTCAATCCTGTAGTGTGTGTTTGTTTCTACTACTCTTTCAATGTCTATAATTTTCTCATTTAATTCTTGTTAATGATGGATAGCGAAGCCTTGGGGGAGCTGGTGCTCCTCGGCAGAATCATCTTTTTCCTTATCATCACACTGCTCATTCTGAGCTACGTCACCGTCGGCCTACGGTTATGGGTCCGGTACCGCATCACGAGATCTCCTGGTTGGGATGATGCTGCCATGGTGGCTGCACTTGTATTGTTTAGTGTGTACTGTGCGTTCATCCTTGCCATTGCTTGTCGGACGCGGAACCTGAAGCTCAAGTCTTATGATGAAAACGAGGTTCGATTAAGCCTTATTGTACGTATTCCTGCACGACACTTTTCGTAATCCCGATCTAGTGGAGACATATGTCCACAAAATTCACTTACACATCCCCTCCTCTCCTTTCTCCTCTTCCAAAACTAACACTCGCAGTTCGTCCAACTCTCCGAAGTCTTCTACATCCTCACCACCACCCTCCTAAAAGTCTCGCTCGGCCTCTTCTTCCTCCGCGTTGTCACCAAAAAATGGCAGAAATTAATCTTTCACGTTGTCCTCATAATCTCCACAGTCTACGGCTTCCTCTACGTCTTTGTCGCCCTGTTCCAATGCGGCGACCCTACTCGTCTAGCTGACAATCTTTTAAACCCTACATCGCCCAACTGCCTGCCCTCAACCATCCTCATGTGCACGGGCTATGTATACGGGATCATCAATGTGGTGGCGGACTGGACGTTTGTACTTCTACCGGTGAGTGTATTGATAGATAGCGATTTGGATAGGAGAAGCAAGATTAGTGTCAGTATTGTCATGTGTTTGGGGGCGGTGGGAAGTGTGAGTTCGGTGCTAAGGATGGTGTATTTGGGTGGTTTGGATTTCAAGAGTGTAGGCTTGATTTCTGGTATGTGCCTTTCCCCTCTCCCTTTCCATCGCCTTCTCCCCACGACTTGAAATAGGTGGAAGTGGAAACAGAAGAAGAAAAAGAAGGACGAAAACTAATACCGCACTTCTCAGTCACGTCTCGCAAAGCAACCATCTGGGCTACCGCCGAACCCGGTACCGGTATCGTTGCAGCCTCAGTCGCCATCCTGCGACCCCTTGTCCGCAAAATGGCCGCCGATGTCCGCGAAAAGGCAAACAATTTTTCGCACTCGCGTAAGAGGAGCCACCAACCCGACGATACTATCCGTTTGACGCGCCGGGCGTCTTCTACCCCGCCCTTCAAGAAGAAGCCGGACATGTATAGCTTGCGCAGTGAGGACGATGAGTGTCCGTGGAGTCCGACATTGATGGCTGAGGAGCGTGCTGGCGATGTACCGAAGATGATTGTTGTCAAGGGAGTGATGAGTCCGGCCATTGGGCCAAAGGTTATGCCTGAAGATATTGTATAACGAATAGGAAAAGAAATAGACTGAGAGATGCTGCTATATACATATATACATATATATATATAAATATTTAAATTGTAAGAATTGGAAAAGAGGAAGACGGGAAGAGATGTTGAACACGTTCTTATCAAGCTGGTGGTAATCATATAGTTGAAGCTGTTGTGGTGATGATAAGCAGAGGGTGTGAATACGATCAGAAAGTAGTGCATTATCGGGTGAAATGGTCCAATTAGATGGGGACGCGCTAGGGCGAAACACGGGAGTGCGGCCCAGGAACAGCGGAATAGGGCGAGTGAGGCTTGTGGTGAAAAGCGCAGGTCAGCAACCATGACATAACTACCTGCGCATTCGCACGATGCGTCCTTCGCAGCAAGAGACGACATGTGGAAATCGAACGTCGAGCTATGTCGAGCCACCCGAAGGCCTTGGGACATGTGCATGGCCGCCCCGGGACTTCCTTGTGCGTATCGCATCCCCTCATGGATAGGTGTGCCTCGCCGCCAACGCCGCTGCTTTCACGAATACTTCATCACCCACATCCCCTCGACTTCGCTGCACCCCGACTCACGCTCTCAACCTGGGCTCCATCACCGGCTCCCACGTGACAAGAGCACACCTTACGATGCAGAAAAGTCGAGCCGGTCGCCGGCTGCCGTCATAGGCTCGGCGCGCGAAATGACAGTGGTCCGCATACCACTGAAGAGCGCAAAGCATCATTTTGGCGTCTCGTTATCCAGAGGCACCCGGCCATACAACGAAGACGCTTTCCAGGCAGGCACCATTGACGTGCCCGCATTCGCCAAACGCCGGCCGATATCATTGAGCAGGAATGGAAAGAGCGGCGGGGATGGCGGGGATGGCGAGGTTACTCCCGAAGTAGGGGCAACAGGAGACCCCCAGGTCTTCTACTTTGGTGTCTTTGACGGACACGGCGGCTCCGAGTGTTCTGGCTTCCTGAGGGAGCAGCTGCACGACTATCTGGAAAAGGCGACGGCACAATTCGAGCTCAAGAGCAGCCTCGTGCAGGAGGGAAATGAGACGCAAGCAGGCAGCCCCAAGGCCAAGGGTGAGGCTTCCTCTGGAGACCAAAGGAGAAGGGATAAGGAGAGCTTGGATGCCATCGAGACACATACGCCACCGGGCACGCAAGCTATGAAGCCGCCGCAGGCAGGGGCCAAGGCCCAATTGCCAACGGCGGGCTCCAAGTCCATCCAAGGGCCTATTGATGGCGTCCCGCCAGTCAAGCAGTCGGAAAGCATAGGGAAAGCCGAAGAGCTGGAGCAGCAATTGGTCAAGCAGTGGAAGGAACTGGTTGGCGGGTACTTTAGGCGATTCAAGCCCGAGTATTTCTCGCTATCTGCAGGCGGACGAGGCCATGCTGCCGAGAAAGGCGTGGGGGAGAAGCGTCACACCAGCACGCCAGCGACAGCGAACGAGGTCAAACAAGGCATTGGCATTGAAACTGTACTCGAGTATGCCTTCCTCAAAGCCGATTACGACTTTGTGGCAGCTCAGGTTGGCAAAAAGGAAGAGGATCCCGTGCGCGCAGATAAGGCTCTGAACGACGATGATATCCTCGGCCAGCCATCGCGCACCACTACCAAGCAAATAGGCGGCACTAAACGCTTCAAAGGGGGCAGCACATGTAGCGTTGCCCTCATCTCTACGCCTACACCATCGCCCTTTTGGCACCCGTCATCCCCTTCTTCCCTCATCACAGCCCACGTTGGCGATACCAGGATCCTTTTGTGCAACACGGCGACCGGACTAGCTGTCCCGCTGACATCGAACCACCACCCATCCCTTCCAGAAGAAGCCACTCGGCTCCGACGTTTCGCTGCATCGTTTGTCACGGACTCGTTTGGCGAAGAGCGCATGTCTGGACTTGCCAACACGCGTGCATTTGGCGACATGGCGCACAAGCGCGTCGGAGTGTCGGCCGAGCCTGAGATTCGCAGGATAGAGCTCTCACCTGCCGAGTATTCCTTCCTCATCCTGTGTTCCGACGGCGTGTCTGGCCATCTGTCGGACCAAGAGATTGTCGACATTGTGAAGGAGGCAAACACGCCGGAACAGGCAGCGCGCGACATTGTCAGCTTCGCCGTCGAGACGTCAGCGGGCAGTGAAGGCGCAGATAATGCAACCGGGTTAGTTGTCCGTCTGGGCGGGTGGGAGAGGAGAGGCGAAGGGGGCCTGGGTAGCCTGGGCACCAAGGAGATGCGCGACTGGAGGAAGCAGGAAGCAGAGAACCCGAGAGCGTCGGGGCGCATGTAGATGTTTTGTGTATGGCTTTTCTATGTTTTTTTTTCCAAGTTTTCATGTCTCTTGATAATTGACAGGGCCCCTCATACTCATAGCGTGGGCTTGCTTGCATCCTGGGCGTTTAGAACAAGGGTTGGATGGTTGGATGGTTGGCAGTCATTGAATAGGCAGACAGAGTACCTATGCACCTATGATAACACGCATGCACCGTATACCTAAGTACCTATACATACATATATACATACATATATACATACATATATACATACATGCATACAATAGTAGCACATGGTATACTGCCTCGCAATATTGCAGGGACATGTACAAAGTATGTACATAGTAGAGAGAGAGAGAGACTGTCTCACTATCGTAGCTTCCGGCGTCGGCAGGGCTGCATGCGGGAGGGCGAGGTGGAATCTGGGGGGAGGGGGAAAGCACGATGCGTAAGCGAACCAATGCGGCGTTGCCAGGCCGGCGCTCTTTCCCTCAGAAGCTGCGCGATGGCGAAGGGTTGACATTGGTGCCTGAGCTCGCAGAATAGGACAGGACAAGACTGGACAGTCACTGCCCACCCCCACCGCCTCAGTCAAACAGCTGGTTTGCTGCCTTGCTTGCTACCTTTGTCTGCCACAAGCCATAATCTCCCCCAATTCGCTCCACTCTTCGCACACTGTTAGTGGGGCAGACCCTTGGGAGCAAAACAACACGTGAACTAAGGCCTGTCGACGTTGGACCTTTCTTCCGCCTCAAATTCCCTCCCTACACCCACACCTGCCCACCTGCCCACCGCAACTCTCGACATCGTCGACACTGCTGCCGCACCACCCTGCCTTTCTCCCGCCACTGCGGCTCTTAATCTCCCCAACCCGCTCGATACCCCCCACCTTGAGTCTTTGAAACGCCCTTCAGCAGTCATGGATATCAACCAGGTGTTGGAGGGGACCTACGCTGCCGGTATGTTGTCCTCACCGCGTTTCCCTCTTCTGGGACGCCCCGACTAAATTGCCTGCAGATGCCAGTATTCGTAACAACGCTGAGCAACAGCTCCAGCAGGCTGCCGACACCAACTTTGTAAGTCCCCCCCCCCCCCCCAGGCTGCATGTACTTGGCGCGAGACATCGCCACTAACAGACTCGCCTCTAATAGCCACAATACCTCACTGTCCTCGGCGGCGAACTCGCCAACGAACAGGCTGTTCCTGCAATCCGGCAGGCGGCCGCGCTGGCCCTGAAGAACGCTTTCACCGCACGCGAGTATACACGGTTACGGCAGGTTCAGGAACGATGGCTCAACCTCGACACCCAGATCAAACAGGAGGTCAAGCAGATGGCGCTTCGCACCCTGGCCACATCGAACAAGAACGTAGGCTCGGCTGCCGCACAATTCATCGCCTCTGTTGCCGCCATCGAAATACCCCGCAACCAGTGGCCCGAGTTGATGACCACGCTCGTCGAGAACGTCGGCCAGGGCAGCGACAGCCAGAAGCAGTCCTCCCTCACCACCATCGGCTTTGTTTGTGATACCGACGATGCTGAACTGAGAGACGCACTAGCACATCATTCCAACGCCATCCTGACTGCCGTCGTTCAGGGTGCCCGCAAGGAAGAGACCAACGCCGATGTCCGTGTAGCCGCCATCAATGCCCTCAGCGACTCGATCGAGTTTGTCCGCTCCAACTTTGACAATGAGGGCGAGCGCAACTACATCATGCAGGTCATCTGCGAGGCCACCCAGGCCGACGACAGCCGCATTCAGCAGGGCTCATACGGATGTCTCAACCGCATAATGGGTCTCTACTACGACAAGATGCGCTTCTACATGGAGAAGGCCCTCTTCGGCCTTACGATACAAGGCATGAAGAGCGATGAAGAAGACGTCGCCAAGCTGGCTGTCGAGTTCTGGTGCACCGTCTGCGAGGAAGAAATTGCAATTGAGGACGACAACACACAATCCCAGGCCGAAGGCTCCACTGAGTTGCGCGAGTACTTTAACTTCGCACGAGTCGCTACTCAAGAGGTCGTTCCTGTACTGTTGGAGCTTCTTGCCAAGCAGGACGAAGACGCCGATGACAACGAGTACAACACGTCCCGCGCAGCCTACCAGTGTCTGCAGCTGTGGGCACAATGTGTAGGAAGTGCTGTAATGCCTCCGGTCCTTGCTTTCATCGAAAAGTACATCCGCTCAGAAGACTGGCATTACCGTGATGCGTCCGTCTCCGCTTTTGGTGCCATCATGGAGGGTCCCGAGGAATCAGTGCTAGACCCCATTGTGAAGCAAGCTCTCCCTACACTAATTGGCATGATGGACGACCAGAATATGTGCGTCAAGGACTCGGCCGCCTACGCTCTGGGCCGCATTTGCGAAGCTGTTCCCAGCGCCCTTGACGCACAGCAGCACTTACCTCCTCTGATTGGCGCTTTGTTCAATGGTCTCGCCAGCAACCCCAAGATGGCTGCATCGTGCTGTTGGTCGCTAATGAACCTCGCTGATAGATTCGCCGGGGAACCTGGATGCGATACCAATCCGCTATCACCTCATTTTGCTCAGAGCGTGCAGAGTCTCTTGCAGGTTACCGAGCGAGCCGACGCTGACAACACATTGCGTACTGCGGCGTACGAAGTCCTCAACTCTTTCGTTAACAATGCTGCTGGCGACAGTGTTCATCTGGTCAATGAGCTCGCCAATGTAATCCTCGAACGCCTGGAAAAGTCCATGGCACTTCAGTCGCAGGTTGTCAACGTCGAGGACAAGCTGACCCTGGAGGAGATGCAGACCAGCTTGGCAAGTGTCATCATGGCCATCATCCAGCGATTAGAAAACGACATCCAGCCTCAGGCAGACCGAATTATGCAGGCTTTGCTCAGTCTGCTCTCGTCTCTGCCACCCAAGTCTAGTGTTCCGGATACCGTATTCGCCGCCATTGGATCGATTGCGACCGCCCTTGAAGATGGATTCCAGAAGTACATGGAGGCTTTCTCTCCGTTTTTGTACAATGCCCTTAACAACCAAGAGGAGCCTGCGCTTTGTTCCATGGCTATCGGTCTGGTAGCTGATATTACTCGATCATTGGGCGAAAATGTGCAGCCTTACTGCGATGCCTTCATGAACGCTCTCCTGAACAACCTCCGGAGTCCAGCACTGGGCAATCAGCTCAAGCCAGCTATCCTGCAGTGTTTCGGTGATATTGCACATGCGATTCATGGCGCGTTCGAGACCTACCTGACCGTTGTTGCCCAGGTGCTTCAACAGGCTGGCCAGGTAACTCTGACGACCGACGGCAACTACGAAATGATTGAATACATCACCTCTCTTCGGGAAGGCATCATGGATGCATGGGACGGATGCATCGTTGCCATGAAGAGTAGCGGCAAGAGTAAGTCTTAGCAGCATTCACATCAGGTCACCATTTTCTAACAGCTTCAGCTCAACTCATCACACCTTACATGGACGCGATCTTTGACCTTTTGAGAACTATTCAGCAAGATAGCAACCGCACTGAAGCCCTCCTCCGATCTTCGTGCGGTGTTATTGGGTAAGTACAGGTATATTGTCATGCATCGCATCTTACTCATCTGTTCTAGCGATCTTGCAGACGCCTTCCCGAACGGTGAATATAGGGAGTACTTCCGACACGACTTCCTCACTGCAATGGCGAGGGAGACGCGCGCGAATGCGGACTTTAGCGGCCGAACACGTGACACTGCTCGATGGGCACGAGAACAGATCAAGCGCCAAATCGGTACGTTGATCAGCAACAACCCCTACCTCCGCCCTGGTCATCTCTATATAATGTAGAGATGGCGTTCCCCCAGTATATATCATCCAGCTCGCTGACCCCTGTTCTTCAGGCGGCAACCAAGCCGTAATGGCCTGAGTGCTCTGATATCCTTTCCCACCCCCTGCACGTGCGCTTGAGCTATGAATTGGTCATTACATTGGATATCTTCCCACGCGGAGGCGGTATCTATTGTATGGCTAAGACATAGATTTTAGGTCCTCCCTGCTCCACAGAGGAACAACCTTTACCCGTACAAAGCGCATCAATGTGGATGCAACAGGACTGTCCCGATATTGTGAGTCAACGACCATCCCCAAGTTCCTCCTACAATACAGTCTCCCTATGGACTATATGAGTACGGAGTTCGTGAAGACGGGTAACCGCCTCATGATCGTCGTTCGAATTCCAGTCGGCATAGGTGGTTCTCTTCTGCAGAAGTTGTTCATGATCACACGCAGCCATCCCCCTGACGATGACGGCCCGCCTATGACTTCTGGTGCACAAGAGTACCAAGGAATCCCAAGAACAAGCCCCTTCTGAACGTACCTGCCCAAAGCACTTCAACAACGCGGCACCCAACCCCAACACAACACCCATGCGTATTCCCCAACGACCGCCAACCCAAATCGCATAGCACCCATCTCCAGCACCATCATGTAGCACCAAAAGTCTTGTAGGCAATAGCGTATAGCGCCTCTTTGCCAGGAGAAAGAATACATCATTTGTCTTTTTTTTTCCTTGTTCACACACCGAGTTCACTATCCCCGAATTTCTAAGGGCGTTTATACCACTTTGCTTAGTAGTAATGGTGGATATACATAGGAATATAGGTGTAATGGATACTGTATAGACAATTGTTGAAACTGAAGAAGGGACCAGATAAGATTTCAAATCCCATACCGTCTCATCTCTGAACTAACTATACAATTCATTATTACAGTAGATGATGAAAATGGAAGCTCTTATAACAAAGCAAATACAGGAGGTGTTGTAGTCTGCTCTATTTTAACAAGTTGTTTTACAGTGTATTGTACGAGAGCGATAGTAGTAGCAGT